>JAOTQQ010000012.1:134499768-134560157 GCA_026546715.1 Gallinago undulata | reverse complement strand
TGTTGTCCACCAGGACTCCCAGGTCTTTCTCCTCAGAGCTGCTCTCCAGCAGGTCAGCCCCCAACCTGTACTGGTGCTTGGGCCTGTTACTTCAGTTAAGACTGGGTTGTGCAATGCCCCAAGTAATTTGTCCTTGAGACTTCAAGAGCTGAATCCTTTTTCTTCTACATGAAACAGTTTTATTCCAGACGAGTTGCTGCACGCTGTCACCGGCTGCAGCCACTGGCCGAGCAAGGGGGTGGGCCGGCTGGTGACACCCCGCCAGGGCGGCTGCGCACACACACACCAGCAGCCACCTCTGCTCGCTCCTGGCTGGCTGGAAGCCACTTTATGAAGGTTTGTGACCTGCTGCTTTCACAAATAGTCATACCGTAAAACTCTGAGACACCCCAGGACAAAGCACCTGCAAAATACACTTACTCCAGAAATATTTTTTTCATTTAACAGCATCTGAAACCATTAAGTCAGCAAATAAAAGTGTTCCTGCAAGTGGAAAAAAATAAGCCAAACTGTTTTCCTTCCAAAGTCTGAAACATAATTCCTAGGCTATGAACATCGCCAATTTTTAGCCTGCAATTACATTTTTGCTGGGTTTAAATCTAAATCTACTGCAAACTGCAACTGAGATTTTACAGCATATCGATTCCATATTTAAAACTCAGTCACTAATTCCAATACAGTAGATTTCTTGTAATAGGCAAAATGGACCCTTAACAGTTAGGTTATATACACAAGAGGAGTTGGAGACATGCACATGCCTGCAGGACTGTGGTCTTGTTGGCTTCAGAGAGACATGGTGGAATGGCTCCTATGACTGGAGCATTGGGGTGGCTTCATCAGGGATGTCCTTACTAGAGTACCATGGATAAAGCCCTGGGGTCCAAAGAAAGCAGGTTAATATTCAAGCATTACCTCCTCCAAGCTCAGGAACAATGCATCACGTCTAAGAGGGAGCTAGGCAAAAACACCAGGAAGCCTATGTGGATGAACAAAGAGCTCCTGGACAAACTTCCTCCAGAAGGAAACAGGAGATCTGGTTACCCAGGACATGGAGAAGGCTGAGGTACTGAATGACTTTTTTGCTGCAGTATTCACCAGCAAGTGCTCTAGCCACGCTGCCCAAGTCACAGAAGGAAAAGGCAGGGACTGGGAGAATGAAGAACCACCCACTGTATGAGAAAATCAAGTTTGAGACCATCTAAGCAACCTAAAGGTGCACAAATCCATAGGACCTGATGAGATGCATCTGCGGGTCCTGGCGCAACTGGTGGATGAAGTTGCTAAGCCATTATGCATCATATTTGGCAGTCATGGCAGTCTGGCGAAGTCCCCACCAACTGGGAAAGGGGAAAGATAACTCCCCATTTTTAAAAGGGAAAAAAGGAAGACATGGGGAACTACAGGCTGGTCAGTCTCTGTGCCTTGCAAGATCATGGGTAGATCCTCCTGGAAACTATGCTAAGAGACATGAAAAACAAAGGAGGTGATCGCTGGTAGCCAACATGGCTTCATTAAAGGCAAATTGTGTCTGACAAATTTCGTGGCCTTCCATGATGGGGTTATAGCATTGGTGCAACTGATATCATCTACCTGGACATGTGCAAAGCATTTGACAGTGTGCCACGTGACATCCTTGTCTCTAAATTGGAGAGACATGGAGAGACATGGACCACTTGGTGGATAAGAAATTGGCTGGATGGTCACACTAAAAGAATTGTGGCCAACTCTGTGTCCAAGTGGAGACCAGTGATGAGTGCTGTTTATCAGGGGTCAGTACTGGGACCTAACATCTTCAGCAGTGACATGGACAGCAGGATTGAGTGCACCCTCAACGAGTGTGCTGATGACACCAAGCTGTATGGAGCAGTCAGCACGCTGGAAGGAAGGGATGCCATCCAGAGAAACATGAACAGGCTTGAGAGGTTGGCCTGCGTGAACCTCACGAAGTTCAACCAGGCCAAGTGCAAGGTCCTGCATGTGGGTAAAGGCAATCCCAAGCACAAATACAGGCTAGGCAGAGAACAGCCCAATATGAGACAATGTGCACTCACAGCCCAGAAAGGCAACCTGGGCTGCATCAAAAGAAGTGGGGCCAGCAGGTCAAGGGAGGTCATTATGGCCCTCTGCTCTGCTCTGGTGAGACCACACCGGGAGTACTGTGTCCAGTTCTGGGGCTCCTGACATAAGAAGAACATGGACCTGTTAGAATGAGTCCAGAGGAGGGCCACAAAGATGATGAGAGGGCTGCGCACCTTTCCTATGAAGACAGGCTGACAGAGTTGGAGTTGTTGTGTAGAGAAGACTCCAGTGAGACCTTATAGCAGCCTTCCAGTACTTGAAGGGGCCCTACAGGAGAGATTGGTAGGGACTCTTCATGAGGGAGTGTAGAGATAGGACGAGGGGTAACAGTTTTACACTGAAAGAGGGAAGATTTAGATTAGACATCATGAAGAAATTCTTTCCTGTGAGTGTGGTGAGGCACTGGAACAGGTTGCCCAGAGAAGTCGTGGGTGCCCCATCCCTGGAAGTGTTCAAGGCCAGGCTGCTTTGAGCAACCGGGTCTAGTGGGATTTTCCCTTCTAGCCCACATCATTCTATGATTCTGTTGATTCTGTTATTCTGATTCGATTTATAAAAAGGGCTTAAAGAGGGTAAAGGAATTCTTTACAAGAGGAATGCTCATTGCAAAGGTAAAGCATGGAGAAGTTAAAATGCAGGAGGCAGAAATAGTATGATTTTGTCTTTCTATGGAAACACACTACTGCCCAGCATAGCTTTTAAAGTGTCCAGGGTAAAGGTTGAGCAAAAATGACACTATCAAGAAATGAGACTTGGTGACAGTTCTGGCAGAAGCTGAAATGACAGCTGAGCAGTGCCACGTGATACCACCTTATACCCACTCTCGTTCTCCAAGATGAAGAAATGCAGAGAGGTGAAGGACCGGGCACACAAAACTTTCTGTGCAAGTGTCAGCACAGGTTTTCACTTCAAAACTCTGCCTCCCTTGCTTGAAGCAATGCTCCTGCTTTATGAAGCAGTTGCAGCCATTTTGGTGAGGGAGATACTCACAGCACAGCCACGTAACACTGGGCAGAGGCATGCTGAGCCACAGGTTGTGTGCTAACATCATGCTCTGGCTTCACCACCTTGCACTGAGCGCTTATACTGGATATTCTAAATTCAGTCTCAGATCAAAATCTTCCTTAAGCACAGACATCTGTGTCTGCTGCACATCAGAGCTGCCTGCCGGCCTGTTTCTGCAGTGCCAGTGTTGCAAACTGCTCCCCTCCAAGCCTGGGAGGTAAAATTGATCCCTCCTTTGAGCTCCCCATATACACCATGGCAAAGCAGGTCGTGCTTTAAAATACTAACAGCTTATTATTTCACTACCTTTTCACTTTTACATGGAAAATATTATTTCTTGCAAAGTATTCACAGCTTTTCTTCTCCATCTGAAAACATTCTTCCTGATTTGAAATGTAGGGAGCATGGAAGAGGTCCAGCTACAACCTGAAATTCAGACCAGCTTCTAAATAACACCGTGGCCAGGAGTGGCTTCACACTGACCTGTAATTCAAGAAAATCTTGATCAGTTTTCAGAAGGGTCCAAATGCCTAGAAGGTTAAGAAAAGGCAAACATGCTTTCTATAATAAATTTTGGAAGGAATAAAAATAATGCCATAACACCACATCCTGGGGTGACCTGCAAGTGGATTTACTCAGGAGCTGTAAGCTGCAGCTGTGGGCTACTGGAGGGAAAAATGCAAAACCTTTTTCTGCAGAACTATGTCCAAGGCATGCCCGAACCCACTCACAAACCAGAACTTGCCTCATGTCCACACTGGTGGGACGCAAGCAAGCCCTTGCTCAAAGATAGAAGGCAACTCTTTTTTTTTTTTTCTGACTGAATGTCACACCTGGGCTCTCAGCAGCATGGGTGAATGCCTACACCAGCGTGTACCTGCCACATGTGGTCACAGCATTACAGACAGGCAGTCATCCTGTGCTTCCAGGATCCCTTCAGTTGTTATCCATAGTTAGAGATGCTTTAGAGGATATCTCCAACCAGCTTGCATGGAGTAAATGTTTCCACGTCTTGCTGTCTCTTCTAGCTACCTTCCTGACAGCATTCCTCATTGCTCCACCTGGCCACACCTTAGGTCCTCTCACCATCCTACAGAGAAGGTCAAACCCATCCCTCCTGGTTGCTCACCTGGCCAGAGCAATACATCATTATGAACTTGCCCCTTCCCAAAAGAAATGAGTGGCTTTTGCTACTCCCTACAAGAAGGTTTATAACTTTCACCTGCAGAAAGTCACACTCACATGTAAGAACTCATCATTGCTGACCCACAGCTACGGCTCTGGTGCATACCTCCAGCCACACTATACCCTTATCCCAAACCTGTTTCAAGACAACATAAACTGAACTGAAATCCGTGTGGTAGTTTACCCAGTGTAATTACAGTGGATTAGGTTTAATTTCCTGTTATCTCTCTGTGGTGAGTGCCCAGCACCACCACGACAGCCTCCACCCAAGAGTGAAGCACCTCGCTGCTGGTTCCTTTCCCAGCACAGTTCTCCATGTGAGCAGCTGCGGTTGATGATTTCCTTGACTGACCTGGCTTCTATATGAACTATTTGGCCAGATTACCAGGGTAATTAATGTCCTATCTTCATCTCTCAACATCCACGGTTAATAACTACGCTTAAATAGAAGCCTTGCATATGAATTCTCAAAAAGCTTTTACTCTCTGCAACCTGAATACCACGTTTTCAAACTGGTTGCATGGAAAAACCAGGCAGCAGGTGACACAATGAGAACCCAGCAAGATGTCTGAATGGCTTTTGCAGAAAGTCTCCCTCCTTAGACCTGAAGCCTGCTATTCAATTCCTGCTAAAGCAATATTCCCAATAAAAAAGCGTAGGATATGAGGAGGAAAGTAATACAGCACCAGAAATAACATATTGTAGAAGTTTACGGCTGCAGCCATTAAATATACAACCCTCACAAATAGGTGATAAGGCCATTCTTAGCCTAAAAAGCGTTAGGGCTTTGCTACACTCCCACTGAACCCTTCCAGTTCCCAGTGAATCCTCTGAGGCATCACTAGCAGGCACAGAGGAACATCTCCAGCCCGGTTGTGCAGTGTATGGGCCACCACGTGTTCCACATGCTCTGCCAGGCACCTTTGAGGCACGTTCCTCATTGGGTTTGCTTTTTGAATGTAGCAGAAGGCTGGCATTCAAGAGCATCCTGTGCCCCTGAGCTTCAGGAGCACACATGGGATTCGTCACCCAGACAAAAATCTTCTGTAGAGTTTGGCTCTGGGGAGGGCTCTCTCACAATGAACAAGCACAGCCAGTTCAGATATACTATACCTCATCAAGTAGATGGTTTATCAGGACCTAAACCTCACTATACCTCGTAAACATGTCCTTTCAAAGAGCCACTCATAAACTGGAAACAACACATCCTGCAAAGGGGAAAGTGTGGCCTACAGTTAACTTATTTATTCCTGTCTAACATACTACAGACGTCCTGATTTTTACAGCATTACATGTTTTGAACCTTTTCAGTAAAGTGGAGGTTTCTCATTTCAGCCTAACTGCTGTTAATCTGTTCCAAATGTTGCCATTGCAAATAAGGTCTGGTTACCATCTCTGCCCCAAGTCGATAATAGGAACAGAGCTGATCAGCATCTGGTTTAGTTCAGAGTACAACTTGCTGCCTAATACTGCAGAATTTGGGTTGGAAGATTGTTGCATTTCATGAACACCACAAAAAAAAATTAAACTAACAACACTCACGTACAGTCATGTGTCATTATTTATTGCTCTATAGGCTTGCTAAAGATGGAATATCGCATTACTAATTTTGGCAAATTCCAGCACACATAAACAGGCCAAAACCTCTTAACATAAATTATACCAGAGCTGCCTAATGATAATTAAAAAAATTCAGTCGCCTACTTTCCAGACTTATGATGGAAAAGCAGTTTAAAAATAAGAGAAAATTTAAAATCAGTTTCTTATTTTGTCTTGCACTTTGAACACTCAAATTGTTAAAGTGTCTGATTCATTGCAAGGTACTTGGCAATACAGCACTTTCAATACATAGAAAACTACGGTTATAAATGAAAATGGTCTAAAATAGATTTATAAAATACAAATTAGTATTTTAACAGAATGTAATCATTGACCCAAAACTCACAGCAACAAGTTCACGTTTAGATCAAAATAAAACCTCCTGCTGTGTTAAATCAAAGCTGAATCCAACTCCCACTATAGAGAATAATTCATCTCGGGATTAGCTGTGACACTTCTAACATTCAGAAACACTTCTCCTTTTTCCTTCAAGCACTTTTCATACTTTATTCCAAATTCCTTTGATGTGTGATCTATCACTTTGCAGTTGATCATATAAAAATTCTGCATGCAACACATTTCAATCACATTTACTTTCTTAATGTAGATGGCAGATTATCCTCTATCAACTCAATGAAGACTACAAATCAAAAGCTCTGGACATGTATAGAAAATAAACCATGCATAATTAATGAAAGTTTTAGGTTAGCAAGACATGCTAGCTTATTAACTATCCATCATAAAGTTCAGCTTGTGCAAAAAAATTAATAACCAGCTCAAATATTAAACCACCATTTTTTAAACAAACACATAAAATGCTTAAAACATCTGGAGCCTGGATAAAATATACATGAATTCTGCCAAATTTACCCTACATTTTCCTGTCACCCAAAACACTGACCCACAAGACAGAAATTGTTTGTTACCTGTGAAAAATGACTGGTCACGTAAATTACTTCTGTCCCCAGGCAGATGTAGCTGGTTGATCAGCCAACTAGTAATAGAATATTTATGAAGTTAAGCAGGATAAAACTGATAAGTGCTGTATTAATTTCCTGGCGGCACCCAAGAACAGTGGTTTTTTGGGCACAACAGATTCCATTGATCTTGTTTTACATATGAGAAATCTGAAGCAGAAAAAGTTTAAATTACTGAATTGCATCAAGTTGCAGAGCCAAGTCAGTAACAAAACTCACAAAGTGCCAGGCTGCTTCACAGTAGTCACAAAATTATGCCACTTCCCACATTTTAGCAAGATTTGTCTCACTGTAACAGATTGAATAACTCCCATTCCACAAGCAGAAGAATAATTAATCAAAGATAACTTCCAACAAATTTACCCATTTTCTGCATGTAGATTTTACTAGAGATTTTAAACTACTTGGGGGGGGGGCGGGGGGAGGGAATTAATAACGCCACAGACTGGATGACTTGGGAGAACGTTACTAATAACACAAAGATCAGCATAAGGAAAAAACAACCCAGCTATAATCATATCCAAAAGCCCAAATCCACCAACCTTAATCAGGTAAGAAAAATTAGCAAATGCTTTAAGATTTGTCATTGCTGATATGGCAGGCAGGCATCTTCCTTACCAGCACGAGCTACCTGCATCAGCCCTCTGAGCCAAGTGACAACACCAGGAGCCAGGTGCTAAGTTAACTAATTGCAAATAAGTGAATATGCAGCCATATGATTGCAAGATAATCCCATTTATTCAAGGTCAGTTATCACATCAGTATTTTGCTGATGTATGATGTTGTCCATGAAAGAAAAGCAAAGTGGCTAAGCCACGTTTCTTCTCTTTTCAAGCTGCTAGGAGAAGTAGGACTTACTAGGCTGGCCCATGTCTCCAGCTCCCACTGACTCGTACAGAAGCAAGGATCTCTCTCCTCACCTTTCTCTTCCTTTATGCTCCTTAGAAGTAATTTTCCATATACTGTTTAGTCAATACAGAACTTAAATTGAATTAGGAAAAGCACCGAAACAATTTTTTTTTTCTTCTACGTTCCTCCTTAAAAGAAATTTCTGCCAGGACAACATATTTCCTGGCTTCTCCCTTTTATCAGGGCTGTTACCTGAGCTGCAGACTGCCCCTGCAGGTGTCCACATATGCAGTCACTTTCCTGGGTGACCATCACTGGAAATCAGGCTCTGCAGAGATAGCAAGGATTTCACAAGTTTCTTGACCTGTTTTTTCTGCACTTGAGGAAACCGGGATGATTATGGTCCCCATAGGTATCTCAGTCCGTACAGCCTTCTCTCTGATGTTCACCTGGGGCAGTCTCCTTCACTCGCTCCTTAGGACAGAGCCAGTTGTGCATGAGCTTCCTCTCACCAGTCCCATTCCCTCCCACCACCACCTTGACTCTACTCTGAAAAAAGAAGGGATGCTTCCCCTCATAACTCCTCCCAAGAGCACGCACAACTCAGGAGGTGACTCTTCCTCCAGAGAGGAAAAGCAGATGGCCACGATGAGCAGCGGGGAGCCAGAAAGGAGAAGGGGGAAGGCTATGGGGAACAGAGATGCCCAAACCCACACCTGAACCCCGACCTTTCCCTCGCTCTGGTGGAAGGGAAAGCTGGGCACGGAGAAGGCAGACAGAGTAAAACACACCTTCTCCTTTTCAGACACTGGCAAAGCTCCATAAAATTGTCTATTCTGTGCAGCTGCCTGCGTTGCCTGCTGTCCTGAGCTGCCTCAAAGCTCAGAGAAACCATTCACATCCAGACAACATAAAGCGCACAGCAAGTAAAGCAAGGGAGCAAGCAAAGGCAGATTCATGTTTCACTTTCCCTGTAAGTTCCAGATCTGTCAGTTGGAAAAGACGCAAGTTACTTGATTATTTTTAATGTCTCTGAGCCACTTTATATTAAATAAGTGGTAAAGACCATGTCCTGGTTGTGAAAGATCACAATTAACAGCGTAGTCATTAGGACTCATAAAAGCCTGATGCTTTCCACAGAAAAGCATTTGTTTCACTGGAACCTTCTCAGGGTTGGGTTTATTTTTTTTAGGGAATTTTAGTGAGAGAGAAACACAACCTATCAAAGCTAATTGGCCAGTCTCTCCTATTGAGTTCTCTCATTTTCCAGCCCTCCATGGGCCAGAGACCGACTCAGCAAAATAATGGTTAGGTCACTTGCCGGGAATACGAGAAACTCAAGTTCAAAGTCTCTCTCTTAATCAGGTAGACAACTCAAACCTCCATCTCCCAACCCAGGGAAATGACTCAGTTGTCAGGTTCCTGGTAATCCAATGTGTGTTCAACCTTGCAGGCACGGCCGTTGCAGCAGTGAAAAGGTTTCTGTTTTATTCTAATGTGGAACAAAAACTGAAGTCAAACCTCAATTTTATTGTAAAACAAAATTCTTGCATTCTGGCCAGTCCTCAGTAATATCACTTCCCATTTAAATAGTCTTCTTCATTCAGGGTGTTTGTGCTCCCCTCCTTCCCACCCCCAAGTGGCACTGAAGAGTTGGTTCCACAACTTTCTGCAGATCACAGGGGACCTGACAGCAGATGGACATCTTCCTGACACCTTCTGCTCCTCTGTTTTGTTTACCTGAAGTGATCAGAAATAGGTGAACACAGCCAGTATCTGGCAGCCTTCTGGTATTTTTTGTTCACTGCCAAAGAACACACCCGCAGTTCTCACCCACCACTGAAAAGGAAACAGGAGAGAACAACGGAAAAACCACCACCCTGGTGTGACCAGACGTCATCCCTCCGTTCTCATCGTGTCGTGGTGGACCACAATGTACAGACAGAAACCCTGCCCCAAAGAGCCACCGCAAAATATGCAGCTGGTGGGAGGTAACAGGGGAGAGGCTGCAGGACTGGATAGAGCATGAAGGGAAAAAAGACCCCGTGTTTCCAGAGCCCGGCAGAGCACAGGCTTTCTTACAACTTCTCTATTTCAAGTAGAACTTTTACCTCACTAACTTCTTCCATTTCCAGCCTCTGCAGCCTTTCTTGCATTTATTTTGTTTAAAATGTTGTTCTTAAAGCACTAGTCAGCAGTCTCTTCTGTTGCTTTCTTCCCATGACTTTGCACACAGATGGCCTTTGGGGCCATACATGAAAAGGCGCTTTTCAATTGCTTACAAATACACAGCCAGGGTGATCTAGACACTTCCCCTTCCACTTAGAGGTCTGGCAAATGAAGCACTCAAAACAAAAGGAACAAAAAAAAAGCAAAAATGCCAGTGCCTAAGTTTAAGAATCAAATCCATGTCTAAGCCCTTAAGCACTTAAATATGTGGTCTGATTTTCAAAAAAATTTGGAATCAAAAAAGTGCCAGCAAAGCCAAATGGGAGCCAATGACTTGGAGAATTCAATCCCTTATTTTGTTGCCTAAATAGCAATCCAGGAATATGGCCCAGGAGCTCATTTTGAACAAAATATTTGTATGTATGCTGGCTAAAGCTGAAGGGAATAAACAGGATCATTGATCCCCTCTGAACTGGCAAATCATTGGAATTGTTAAAAAAGCACTGTTCATATTACATAGTCATTTAGAAGATTGAATAGGACAGTTGGGCATTGAAAGGACACCAGAAAGGTGGTTCTTGCCCAAAAGATAGATGATAGGTGAGTGACAGGCAGAGAAGCCCCAGGTGCTCTCACCCTGGAGCCCATGTGGGACACTGCTCCTTGCACTATCCTCAGCCCCCTGACGGCTCCCACCCCTAAAAATTCACATTCTTTTATGTAGTTGAACAGCTGAAACACAGGTATCAGCCAACCTAAATGAACTTTCCCCACAGAGGGCTTTTTCTTCAGCAAACTTCACATGAAACAAAGGACCTAAGGAAAACCAGACATAAATCTCTTGCTGGGCTTCTTCATCCAACTCCCTCCCAACATGATGGCATCACGTATCTATTTGCTCTCAGTTTGCTCCCAAACGGCCGTCTCTACAGCTCTGCTTTACTGAGAAGACGGTTTGTACGTGGAAAAGCCTAGATCTTCCTTGAAACTGCTCTGATAATAGGTGTAGCTGATGTTTTCACACAGCTCATCAGGCTCAAAATTACCTGAAAATGGGAGCTTCCCAAGAGGAGTAAATTATCTGTATTCGCAAAGGCTTCTTTCTCGTCTGGGCAGTGCCTACACTTAACTAAATCAAAGTTTACTTAAAAGCTTATTAGAGCTTTTGGCTCCATACAGACATCACATTTCTGGGAAGTTTTGATCAAAAAGCCTGGCATGGCTACAACTACAATATTGTTACATGTCACTAAGTGTTATTTATATGTTTAAAACAGAATTTCTGTGTTCATTTTATATACAATTTCTCTCAATTGCAGTCAGAAAGACCACAATATTTATAGCTTTTTCAGAATTTTCATCCTCCCTTCGAATCTTTCAAACCTATTTCCAGCTTACAATAAAGCCTGCTAATAATGCCCGAGCAGTCCATAGAATAACCATTCCATTAAAAAAAAACCCTAAAGGAATAACGTCGATTACAGAATTAAAAAGCAGCAGCTATTGACTTTTAATAGACCTATTAATAATTTTTCATGGTGTTCATTCTTGATTCTAACTTAATCAGAACACACAGCAACAGCTGTCCAGGGAATGACATACTGGTTTACTGGGCCGTTTTCTTACGCTGCTGCCCACACCGTGATCTATCCACATTTACACAATTTTCAAAGTCTAAACTGAAACAAATATTTTCCGATGGCCAGTGACAGCTTCGAGTGTCGTATCTGTATTTAATGGAATAAAAAACACAAACCAACTTGTCAGACACACCATTGTGTCAAGCTCAATTACCTAAATAAACAGAAGTAATGGTTAATTTTACTCACTGCTCACTTTTTCGAAACTGCCTCAGTGTTGATTTTTGCAGTTGCTTCCCAGGAGAATTACATCTGCCTGGTTTAAAGTTTCACTTCCAAATGCCGTATCCAAAACCTAAAAGCTTGCTGCAGAAAAACTGTATAAATTTGGAAAAAGATCTTTCAATCTTTAGGGAAAATTAGCCTTGCTCCTAAGAGGAAGCTTCTTTAAGCTCTGAGGGACAAGCAGTGCTTCTATTGCCCGTGCAAACAGGTCCCACCACGCCATGATGGAGGCCCATCAGGAGCATCTCCCACGTGAGCAGTCGCTCCAAATGTATCTTTCTCCCCTGGTAGCCCTGAGGCAGATGGCTAGTGCTAGCCAAACGGCACGAGGAGTGCTAACATCAGCAAAGTCACACTGAAAATACACAGAGATGAGGAGAAAAATGTTTTTGCACTGCAATTTCAGATTATATTTTTTAAAAAAAAACCACAGTCTTCCACCTCTCATTACGTACACAATGCAAACCAGCACATTTTATATCCCCTACAGAGAAGTTACCTACAGGACTTATGTGGATTCAGGCAAGCTGAAATCCCTCTTCCTCCCTCCAGCTACCCCTTTAACCCTGGATAAAGGGCCTCCCATCTGGAAGTGTTTTCCCCGAGTTAGTTACTTTCACACACAAAGGCCCAGTGACGGCGAGAACTAAACTGCAGCCACCGCGACACCGTGAGTAGCAGATCTTTCCATACATTTGCACGGCGTTCAGCATGGACACGATCCACCCTCTGGCATTCTCGGTCAAGCCCCCCACAAAGGAGCTCAGCAGACCACAGATGTTTAACGGGACAGGTCGCTGGTCTCATGTCCTTCCAGTCCAAGGCAAAGTCTTACACGCTGACCTCTAGGTGTGAGCTGGCAACTGAACGGGCTGAAACTAAGAATGTGCAAAACCTTCACAGACCCAGGACCAACCCAGCAACTTACCCAGCTGTACCCACCCCTCTGTGGCCAACCTCAGCAAAACTGGTCGTCCACCACATCAGCACCAATCTTCTGCAAGATTCCTGCTGTGCAGAAGCCAAGGGGAGAAAAGTGAAATACAGAGGACAGGCTCCAGCAGGGCCAAAACCAGCAGAGAGGTTCTTATCAACGTGCTGCCCTACCAACAGCTGGGTGAGGACTGATACATTGTGTGGGGTCTCCAAGCACACGTATCTGAGCACCTGCTCTGTAGGCTCCGGGCCGGGTTGATCCAGCCTCATGTAGCCCTTCTCAGCTGCCCTGGTGACTGCACACCAGGAATGCTCACCTCTGGGCTCCTACCTGCAGACGAATGGAATTGTCCTGGAAACCTGCGATGGGACGTCCCAACATGGCATATGGGTTGAATAGGCCTCAATGCTGCTCTCCAGCCTCTCTTCCTTCCAGACATGAATTAATAGGATTGCATGGCATTATTGGAGGATTTCCTCATCACGGAACAGAATAAATTCACCTCTGAAGTGCACTGATAAAGGTTTTCCATTTCACATCCACCAACTGAAAGACAATCGTCTCTGGTTTTTGGGGGTGTTGGGTTTTTTTGTGGGGTGGTGCTTGGGGTTTTTTGGGGTCGTTTTTTGTTGTTGGGTATTTTTGGTTGGTTTTGTTTGGGGATTTGTTGTTTGAGGGGGTTTTTTTTTGGTTGTTTTTTTTTTTTGTTTGGCTGTTTAATTTACCTGCCTCTTAAAAAAAACAATGTCCATTTAACTGATCTCTGGGTTGAATCCAACTTCCAGCTGGTGCCCATCAGCAGGATACAGTTCTGTGAGGATGCAGAGTCATTCCAGGTAAGACTAATGACCAATTTCCAGTACTTTATTCTCCACGTAGACTCAAGTATCTGCAGTTAAGCAAAAGTTAGTCCTAAAATTCTATTAATGGACTGAGCAATGCAAGTAATCAGCAGTATTTCGAGACATATTAAGCAATATTAGTTTTCTAGACGAAAACACATTCAAGAAGTGTTCTAACGCTCCTCCACTCTGACACCAGCTTGAGGGTGGTGGGAGAACTGTCCTTTCCCTGTGCACTGGGGTACGTGTGCTCTGCAGAGCACTGTTTTGCTGGAATCTGTATAGTTTAGATTTTAATGGAGTGTTGGTTTTAGAGCTGAATATATGGAAGCTCTTGAGTTACAAGAAGAGGAATTATTATTGCAAACCTGACTACAGCTACAGTTGGTGTTCTTGGAAGATGAGGGTGCAAGTAACAAGAAGCTAACAAATTCATGCCAGTAAGTCAAGTTTAATTTGCTTTCCTTTTCCCCTCCCTTCTAAAGCTGGCTGAAACACAAGTTCCACTGTAAATGCAGCGACTAGCAAACATGGATGCCATCACAAATACAGTGCTGCCAAGAGGAAGTCCTCCGTTGACTAATAACAGAGTCTCCAATAGCAACTGCAAGATATTCCAGGCACTGAACTGAAGAGATTTAGGGATAGATTCTAAACAAGATGTGCTTTTTGCAGCCACAGAATGCGAATTGTATAACATTTGGACAAAAGGTTGTGAAGAACTCACCAGTAACTTGTATGACAAAGGTAGAGTAGGAGGGTTTGCTGGTTCTTCAATGACCTTTACATCAGCAGAGAACACTAAGCTCTCCCTGTTGAGCCTATTATCAAAGCATGACTGCAAATCGCTACACAGCTTGGCTCTGCAAAGGCCTCAGGTTTTTGCTGTCAAATGAAACAATATGAAAACATAGCCTTTTATTTTGAAAAGAGGAGACTACATGCTCGATATTAATATTTTTTGTGTAGCATTTGTCACTGTCAGAGTACAATACAGAACATAATCAAGTTCATTTGTTAACTAAGTAACCGTTCTTTGAAAACCTATTCTTTAATCCAAGACAGTGTCAGCGGCATATTACAAGATCATTTACTAGTACTGGAAAATTACTTTTATAAAGATCACATTAGACCACAGCTTCTCTTCTGCACCCTTTGCTTGTTGTGATTGCAGGGCATTTCATACAGTTGCAAGATTTTTAGGTTATTTTTTTTTATTTAAATACAGGAAAACCCTTGAATTTCCATTGCTGCAGCTCAGTAAGTCTATCAAAGACTGCCTGTGCATTTCCATAGGAGTAATTTATTTTATCTATGTAGTAAATACAAATTTGTCAGGAATATTTGCTAAGTAATTTTATAAACTTTACTATGTGGGAATTAGGCCAAAATACAAGCACAAATCAGAGTGCTAAACAGTATTTCAAAAAGATATTAAGCAGTAGTGAAAGCTAGAAGGTTCTAAGCAGCCAAGTGAGATGAAATTTGTCATCAAATCATTGAAAACAAGAAACAGAATTAAATTCCTTACAGTGAAACACATATACTCTATGCCCAAGTCTGACACTGTTATGTTAAAAGTTGCCTCTGAATAAAACATAATATATGACACTTCCCAGCAGCACAGATGCCTGCTGTACAAGATACTGCACTGCTGGTTTTTAACACCTTGGAGGCAAAACGTTACACACTGCTAAATAATTTTAGTCCACAATACAGCTCCCTACCATTTTTAATTTTATAATGCAACCACGTTATTTGAGATGTAGGAAAAAGAAACTCATGAGGGTTTAAAACTCTAGATGGCACACTCGCACAGTAAAATACTATAAATCTGAACAGAAATACCTAGGATCACCTACAGTATTTTCTGTTTTCCACCTGAAACATACATAATCAGTCTGTGAATACTGTTCTGAAGCCAATTTGCAAATTCCTACTGTAAGAGGATGCGCACGATGTGCACTGTCTGCCCAAGTTAGAATTGGGTGATTTAATAAAATACTATGCAGTATTTGCAATTTTATATTTCAACAGTACTGAATTAAGTTAATTCAAGACTCCACACACAATTAATTCTCAGGGCATAGCACCCATCTTGTCACACTATCATACTCCAACTTGCTTCGGGGGTAAGGGGAATGAGATCTTACATGTTACAGTCTCATGCAAAAATCAGTTGAGTTATAAACATTTTCAAGCTTTGAACTCACAAGGGAAGTTTTTGTTGCTGCTTTGTTGTTAAACAAGAGCTCAGCTTTGTTTTATTACATCAACTCCAGGGCCACAGAAAGAGCATTTAAATACATAGCCTTTAGCCTACCCATCTATATGGAGTATGCAGTAAAAAAACTGAAATTCAAATCAGCTTGGATGGTGGTAACAGTCATGAAAATGACATTGCAATATTTTTATTAGGATTGGTCAAGGGTATGTTGCTGCTGTTTTGCAATCTTATTGAAGCCGTAGTAAATGAAATGACAGCTGTGCAACTGAATTGCCTCAGTACATATCCGAACAACACCCAGAATGATCAGAACTGCCAAATTCATGTTAGGGTATTTGACTAATTATTGGAGTAAATAAGCAAGTCCCTAAAGACAAATTACAGTATAGATTTACAGTGTGCTAGATGTAATGACGTAAGAACACTTTTATCCCCCATTAAGTAGAGGTCAGTTGAACACTCAGTGCCCTAACGCTGGTTCCTGAGGAGAAGCTGACGTACCACGGCTTACACCTCCACCAAGGGGCTCCCATACCGCAGGTACAGGACTAGTACAGACCAGCACGCAGCCCAGGGTTCAGATGGTTTTGAAACTCATGATATGGAACATATGCGCAACAAAGGACACACAGAAGGAATAAAAAAAGTGCACATGCACATACTGATTGGAGAACTACGGGGACATGGAAGCATTTGCCCACGCAGCCACAGAGAAGGATGTCTTTGGCCTTAAGCCAGTACAAGAGCCCCTCTGAAGCAAAGTAGAAGAATAAGTTTTCTCCATTTCTAGAGTACCGGATACCAACTCCGTAATAAAACCATTAACAGCAACTTTTTTCTCTAATAAAGTGTATTCATACTTCCTCCTTGCTGTATGGTAAATATTTATTATAAAGTGTACATCTGCAGCATGCTTTTACTCCTAAGTATATAAATAAGATAAACGTTTCAAACATACGTTACTTGTCTACATATATAAATTTATAATTGCAAGTCAAATAAATGACTGCCTTTTTTTAATCATTCAACAAGTTTATTTCTACAAATTATGGCTTAAAAGCAGGTACTGTGAATACAAAAATCTGAAGAGACTGATGTGCATTTTTTTATGGTGTCTTTGTGGATGTTATTCATTTCAGTGGGTATTCATCATATTTTTCATAGCAGCAATAAATAGGCATTTTACTTTTCATAAAACATTATTTTAGATAGCATGTAAATCAATACAAAATTAACTTCTAACAGCAATAGAGTAACATAACCCATACGTCATTATAGGCTGATCACGGAATTGGAAAATTTAATATTGGATCACTCTGACAACCTAAGATTGAGTGATTTGCAGGGTCTCCAGCATGTCTTCCACTGCCTTCAAAGAGTATTTAGTTTCTTTCTTACTGCGACCTGCAAACTAAATAACAACAAAAAAGGACTGTCATATATCAGAAATTCTGTGCATAAATCCTGCTCAAGTAACAGTTCTAAATATGAAGTACCAAAAATTTCCTCTAATTACTACATACCCAAAAAGCACAGACTCTTTATCATTTCTCTAAAACTCAGCATTTTTAATGGACTACAAGCTATAGCAGCCTTCCTCTAATAAGTAATAAAAAATACATCAGAGCTATTTAATTTCACTCATTTGCTCTGAATTTGAATATGCAGCATGAAAAAATGTTCCAATTTTAAATTTACCATTTATCTGAACAGATATCTTTCTGTTGTTTTGTTTGCTCTGTAAAGTTTAACATAAAAATTATTTCAGACTTGAATTTTTTATGTGATCCAAATCACATTCTATTCATAATTTAAATGGTAGCAAGACACGGACCTGTTATTTAAGTTAATCTATTTTCTATTTTTGTCTTAGCGAGATGGAGAAAATCTACTATAAAATAATCCAGTCATCATATAATTACATTTTATGGTTCAAAATAACTGTGAGTAATGACCTTGTCTTTGATTGCAACCTGCTATTACAACAGCAATTTCAGCAAGCATTTGAAATAACGTCTGTCTTGGTAACAAAGAAAGACACAGCTTAATAAATACTACTTATGGCTTTAGATACCCCAAAACACATGCAGCCTAGTAGAAGGGTAGGAGATGTTCATCACCCCACACTGACCTCAAAAGGGTTTTTTTAACTGTACTGACAATTCCCATCACTCACCAGCCATATCTAACACAGGGGATTTATTGACCCTTGGTCTTAAGTCAAATGAAACTCTCAGACATTTTTAATACACCTGCATTAAAAAGTTTTCTATTTGGGGTTAGGAAGGGTGGTAAAGAAATTACAGCAGCAGTAACCATAACTTGCTGTTAGTAAAATAGCCTACTAAATGTTAACATCTAAACACTCAATAAATTTTCAATTTAATGTTTTTTATTTCAAATACCACTGGTGTCTCGCATAGTTAGTCCTTGATTTATAATGTGTCCCTTCTCTCTTGTAATTAACTTAATTTAGCAAACTCTTCATGACCTGTTAAGAAAGATTAAGTCATCAAACCCAGGTAATATCACACCAGCAACAAGCTGCAGGACCTGTTAACCTGCTTTTGACCCCCAGGCTACAATCTAACATTGGGATTCCCAATCAGTACCGAGTTCTTCAAAAAATAGTTTTGGCACAGTAAATGAAACGCTATTTCAAATTAAATAACTGGAAGAATGAAATAGTGTTACTGTGACAACACTTTACAGTTGAAACACCATATTTTCATCTCTCCTATTTCAAGATGATGAACTGATATGCCACGTTTTGACTCTAGCACTAAGTATAAATCCATTCTCCAGGTTCTGCTGTTTCCATAGTGACCTGCAATAATCAACTTCAGAGCAAAATCAAAGATGTCTTAACATTCTCTCAGGTGAGAGAAGTAATATTGGATTTGCTTAGATCTGACTTAATACAATATCCTCTTTTTGTTCACACTAAACAAGAACAGTCCCAAGCAGATGCTCCAGGAGTACAAATCCTTTCATAAAAACAAGCAAATGAAAAAACAGAACTCAAAATCCTCAGGTGAAAAATTGTTTCAATTCAAAATATTCAGAGATTTCAATAAAAAGCATAGAAGCCTGAACATATTGTGGTCAAAAAAAGCATGCTTGGCAAGACACAGAGAAAGCATGAAGAGGAAAAGCTTTAAAATAAGAAGATTTTTACTTATTTTACTTCTCTTCAGGGACACTGAAAGCAAAACTGACATAAGACATTAGTTTAAAAAATGTTACTTGCTAATTTCAAGAGTGGTTGCCTTCATGATATTGACGTGTACTTTAAGCTGAACAAATAAAACCAAACTCCGCGTCATAACAAACAGAAGTATACTTGGAAATGTAATTACTTCAAATTTGCCCTGACGAACAATTATTTTGTCTATTCTGCCATTATGCAGCAATTTGACTGATTGAGCCGGAATCCATTTCTTAAAATCATGATTTAATTTTCTGTTTCCCAAATGGTTTGTAACAAAATCACCTCTCCCAACCATAAATAACATGCGGATTGCTAACATGGAAGAATTTAGCAATGTACCCAAGAAGCATGTATCTGGAAAATTACTACGAGTAGAATCACATTAAAGATTTTTGTGAGCATTAATCAAACTTGCCTACCTCTGCTGAAACACTTCTACCAGAGGACATGCTAAACCAATTACCTAATTGAGGAGCACCAGGTAGCCATATTTTGTTTCGATGTTAAAGTAACCGTGACTCATGTCCTCAGCCAGAACAGATAAACATTCTTCACAGGGTCTGGCACAGAGAAGATAATCCAGTTCCCCAGTGATAAGAGAAAACTAAGCTAATAATAATAATAATAATCAACTTATAATAATTCTTTGAATAATGAGTAATTCCCTAACATCTGAAAAAAAATTTAAATTTTATTTGTTTTCTTTTTTCACCCAGTCATTTAGATTTAAGTGGCCTAGAGAATAATGACCTTTTTTTTTCCAGAGCATATGTTAGCAGCCAGGAATTCCAGCTCCACGCAGCAGCACTAACTACAAAACCTTTCTGTCTTCCTTTGAAAGTTTACATTTCTCCTAGATTAGGCACAGATGAGACGTACTAATCAGCACAGAGGGTTACATATTTAACATCAAAATAAGTATATTAACCAGATAGAACATCAAATTTCTGTACTTTTCAGAAAATTACTTAATTCAACTATTCTTTGTCACCATATTTTCCTGTAAAGACACTGCTGTACTGTCTAAACAACACTGGTGAAAGTAAGGTTTTCTTTTTACACCCAAATATTGTTTTCTTTAAATGACAATAAACTAAAAAGTTCCTCTGATTTCATACAGGAATGCACAGGAAAAGCAAAAATCAAGTGCCAAAGCAAACTGCCTGAATGAGAGATAAAATTGAAAGAAGGGAACCAGTAAAAATATTTCAAGTAAATTGCATATAAAATAATAAAAAAATGCAACTACAGCCAGTACTGAATTTGAAAAAATAAAGGCAATTTTCCAAAATTACCAAGCAAACTGCTTCAATTTTAAATCCAGACTGAAAATGGAGAAAGATCTCACCATAAGACAACTGCTCAAAAGTAACTTTTTGAATTAATAACTTCACATATTAAAGTTACAAATTTATGTAATTTGTCTAGGCACCCAAGTCAGTATTCTAAACGCACCTTATTCTCTAGAACATGACTACAGGAAAAACTGCATTTAATAGTAATTAATAAAACAAGTTAATGCCAAACTCAACAAGCTCTTACTACAACTTTACAGAGCGCCTTGGATAATGCAAGGAAAGTGGAGAGGATTTATAGAGATAATATAAGTATCTAGCTTAAATCATGGCTAGACGACCCTCTGCTAACACAGGAATGCTGTGAGGGCTGCCACTGGCACAAGCGACCAAGGTTTTATCCTTAGGTTCCAAAAGACAACAATTTCCAACTGTTCATCACGCTAAGGGAGCAACAAATCAATACTGACTCAGAGGGGAAGCTGCCACGTACTACATCACCAAACACCATTTGCTGTAGCAGCTGGATGCTCTAAGTCTCTGACATAAACACTGGAGTGGCCAAACCTTTCTGCAGTCATGTAACAGGCTCGGTAGGGCTTGGCTGGAGCAGTCCTGGCCAGCTGTAGTCATTAAAGGTTGTTGTGGTGCTTCCGTGAAGAGGAAGGGGCCGTTCACGCCATTTGCTTCCCAAATCCTACCTTGAGCACTTATATTTTCTGTAGAGCTATACTCCCCCTAGGATTCCAGTCAGATATGGTGTTCATCACTTTATGTCCCAAAGAGCTAAAAAGAGCGGCTGAAGAATGCAACATATCACAAAAGTATGAAGTCACAAAGAAGTTATGACATGTGTTTTAAATATGTGTTAGTTGTGTTAATGTGATCTGTTCTGGTAAGCATCAACCAAAAACGCTTAACGTAGGTTCCAAGAGAGCTTCAGAGAAACAGTGGAATTGCGCTTTCCATTACGTACTGGGTTTTGGTAGTGGGGGGGCTACAGGGGGTGGCTTCTGTGAGAAGCTGCTAGAAGCTTCCCCCATATGCGAGATAGAGCCAATGCCAAACAGCTCCAAGATGGACCTGCCACTGGCCAAGGCTGAGCCCATCAGTGACAGTGCTAGTGCTTCTGGGATAATATACTTAAGAAGGGGGGGAAAAACCTGCAGGGCAGCAGCAGCGGAGAGAGGAGTAAGAACATGTGAGAGAAACAACTCTGCAGACACCACGGACAGTGAAAACGGATGGGGAGAAGGTGCTCCAGGCACTAGAGCAGAGATTTCCCTTCAGCCCCTGGTGAAGATCATGATGAGGCAGGCTGCCCCCTCCAGTCCATGGTGGAGCAGATATCCACCTGCAGCCTCTGGAGGTCCCCATGCTGGAACAGGTGGATGCCGAAGGAGGCTCTGACCCCGTGGGAAACCTGCACTAGAGCAGGTCCTGGCAGGTCCTGTGGACCCACGGAGAGATGAACCCAACACTGGAGAAGGTTTACTGGCAGGACTTGTGACCCCATTTGGGGACCCACACTGGAGTGGTCTGTTCCTGAATGACTGCATGCCATGGAAAGGACCCCATCTGGAGCAGTTCATGAAGAACTGGAGCCCAGGGGAAGGACTCACATTAGAGAAGTTCATGGAAGACTGTCTCCCATGGAAAAGACCCCACGCTGGAGCAGGGGAAAAGTGTGAAGAGTCCTGCCCCTGAGTATGAAGGAGCAGCAGAGGCAGTGTGTCTCTTGATTGCAACCTCATTCCTGTCCCCCTGCACTGCTTGGGGGGCAAGGGAAAGCAATCAGGAGTGAAGCTGTGCCCAGGAAGACAAGAGGAGTCGGGGGAAGATGTTTTAAGATTTAATTTTTATTTCTCATTACCCTACTCTAATTTTGACTGTTAACAAACTAAATTAATTTTCCCAATTAGAGTTTGTTTTGCCCATGACAGTAATTGCTGACTGATCTCCCTGACCTTATCTCAACCCAAGAGCCTTTTGTTGCATTTTCTCTCCCCTGTCCAGCTGAGGAGGGGAGTGATGGAGCAGCTTTGGTGGGTTCCTGGCATCTAGCCAAGGGCAACACACCACACAGCTAAAAAATCAACCAAAAATCAACCAAAAAAAAAAACCAACCCCAAACACACATGAACCCCCCCCTGAAAACCCCACCCGCCCAGTACAAGGCAGATTTTATTAAGAGATACTGTGACATTAACAGAAAGCCATGGGGGGGAGAAGAAAAAAAAAAGCAAGCTTATTTGGCTGTGAGTCAAGTAACTACAAACTGCCACAATCAAACTTTCATTATATTTAGAACCAGGAGATACCTATTTGTAGGTCTTAATCTTGGTGCGCCACCATTCCACAGCCAACACTGGCTTTACATTTCCATCCTGATGCAGCCTAAAACGGGCCGTTTCCCAGAAATGCTAACTGATCTCTACTGGTGCTTTGAACTGGAAACTTCAGTCGTAATAGTCACTTAAAAAATGCATTCAAAATCCCTCTAATCTATGCAGTTCATTTTATTAAGATGTAAATCATTGTAAAAAGAAGTTTTCACTCAAGATTCACACATTTTTTAAAACCTGTTTTATTCTATTAATGGTGAATCAATTAATGGTGTGTTCTGTTCTTTGAGGGGGTTTGGAGGATTTTAATTTTTTTTCAAATCCTGCAATACTTGGGTTTTCTATCAGTATGATGCTTAAAGGAACATTAGATATACTAAAATCCTGCTTATTTATGGGAAATTGGATGAAGATGGTAATTCATACACACCTGTCATGAGCATGTAAATGATTTATTAATGAAAAGCAGGGTGTCATTTAAACAGCAAAACAGAAAGAAACTTCAGGCACACAGGTATAAAATGGCTAATTATGTCCTCAGGGATACAATATTCTTCACTGTAAAGTACAGTCAGAAGCTACAGGGCCAATCAGGGGAAATGAAAAATACCCAAAGTTGCAATACATCAAAAACACATCAGCCACAAGAAACTGCACTCTCAGCAATGAACTGAAATACAGTGTATTAAGAAAACCGCGTTGGCCATGAAAGAAAATCCCAATTTAATTCCTTAATAGACTGAGCTGCTCAAAAAGCCACTTGGCAGCTTTAACTGTGAAATAGCAGCAGCAAGAGAAAAATTAAATATTGGGTTCTGACACTGAAATATTACAAAGAGAAAGTAGTGTTACATGTGTATATAGTCTTTGAATTTAATACCAACATTTTTGCTCAGAAAAAGTTCTGGGAGAACCAGACAGTATGGTGTTGATGGGCAGGATTACTTATCATAAGCTTTCATTGGCAGATCATTAAGCACAGCTATACGAGACTCAAACAGAAACCCTGTATTTGGGGTACATGGACAGCAGCAGCTATGGGCTAACACTTGTTTTCATTCATATAGAAAAAATATAGAGGCTTATAATACAAAAGCAACTATAGATGTTTATGCATAACTTTTCAAGTAGCTGAAAAGACTCCTAATTAGTTCAGTAAGCTTTGATTCTGGCCTACAAAGTCTACATTTTCACAATTCCATGGGCATTTATCTATAAAACTATACAAAAGCAACTTCAGTCACAATTACTAAGGTAATTATTAGGAACACCATTAAATAGGAACACCATTAAATAGGAACACCATTAAATATGACTTTGAGATGTCAGAATAAATTGAAGGAAAATAAAACTCTAGAATTTTCATTTGTTTTCTGGTAAAATAGAAGTAGATGACCATGTCTCTCATGACCACTCTAAGAATTAAGACACACCAAGCTTTATTAAAATACTTAGCTGTGGAACTGAGTCTTGGAGGTCAACATTACACTAGTGTACATTCAGTTAACGTTAGTAGAAAAAAAATCTGTTTAAAGCTAATAAGTAAATAATAGTAATTAATAACTGTGAAATATCAACCTTATATTAATTGAGGCTTCCAGGAAATCAAAGAGAAGTAGAACACAAAAAATACAAGCAAATTATGCTAATCTGCAAGACTTACCTAACCTCCTGAACAGCAGTTGATAAAAGTACAGAAAAGAACTATGCAGCGTGTTAAGAGTATCATAAAACAATGATGCACTAACCTGGTATGCTCTGTTTATTTGGTTAGCTGCCCAGCTGGCATATTTCATATTATCTTTTTTCATTTTTGCACTTGCTTTTGGATTGGAAGCAATATGGCTGGCAGACTAGGAATACAAAAATAAAAACAGTGTAACTATAAAAGATTTGTGCATGAAATCAACTGAGAGCATTCAGCATCTTTGCATTCAGAGTATCACACGCAGTCACAGAGGAAAAAGAGAAAAAAAGAACAGTTACTGGTAAACAGCATCCAATTAAGAATTAGCTAAGCTTTTCAAACAATCGTTTTTTCTAATCAAAGCTCAACATACTCAGTGGTTTAAAACTCAATAATCTGAGCTAGTAAGTTAAACCAAAAGGAACAAATATTAGCAAATGTTAAAGTATAATATTTGTGCATAAAAACATATGGTATTTTCCATGTTATCATTTTGCATGCTTACCATGTATAGTCCAAACAAAGCTCTCATATTTCTGTTGTTAAGCTTCAGTGCTTGTGCAAAATACTTTCTTGATAGCTCAAGGTTTTCAAGCCCCCCTTGAGTGTATTTAACCTGCAAAAATTATAAGCTCCTGAAACTTGCACGTGTCATCCATACCTCAGGCACTCACTCTTAAATCAAAGATACTATGAAACTTCACTTCAGCTTTGTTTCACATGATATTTCAAATCAGGCAAGTCCTACCAAACACCAAATACTGGCTTGGGAGAAAGCCAAACTCCTTTCAATATAAAAATGTTAAAATATTTAACTGTAGGAAAAAAAAAAAAAAGGCAGCATTTAATTATTTTATTGCTACAAGAATGAAAAGTGATTATTTTGCACCTGTACATACTTAGAAGCTGGGGAGAGTCTTTTTAGAAAAGTAAACCAAACTTTAAATCTAAAGGTAAATTCTGACTGCTATAAAACCATAATAACTCTATATTCCTTCAGCACAGCATTACACCAGTGCACAAAACAACACAATTACCTCCATTACCTATTCAACTGCAAAATAGCGTGCAAAGTTTAGAAGATTACTCCATTGTCTTTCTATTAATTTTGCCTGTTACTATATCAACAAAAAGAGGGATAAGTACTAGAAGACGTTTCACAGTCTTCCTACCAGAAAGATATTTAGACTCTCAAATTTTAATGTGAACTGCATTTTATCCAGGAAAAAAAAAAAATTAAATGCACTCTAAGCAGTTATCAGCATCATCATTTAGGAAAAAAAAAAGTATCTGAAAAAAAGATTGCAGATGGCTAAAAACTTTGTGTTAAAACTTCTAAGGGCCCTCTCTACCCCTAGTGCTCTTTCAGGAAAAATGACCTGACTCCAAGACTTTGGATGCCAAGATGTGGCTGCAGAATAACAGGCAATATATCGTTACCTCTTGGGCAGCATTGTTGTTGAGAAGTTTAACTTCTCATGCACTTAATTTGAAAAATGCATAAACACTTCAACAAGAATAGCTCATTTAAAATGAATTTATACCTCCAATAATTCCTGTCTGTACTCTTATATTTAGCTCAGTCACACTGAGTAAGAAAACATTGTTTTCTTAACATGTTAATTTCTATGAGATGTTAACATTCTCTGTGTAATCTCTTAAATCTCCTAGGGAAAAATTAAAGAAACCATTTTTATGCCATTTTCACCACTTCAGTAACATAAGAATATCTATTCCAACATAATTGATTTTTCTGAAAATACTTACTTCAGCATATTGCTGACAGTATAAGTGGTTGTGTGGATTAGTCATCATAAGCTCCTCTAAGCAGAAGGCTGCCTTTGCATAGCTGAGGAATATAAAAAACAGTGGCAAATGAAACAGAGTATACACTTCTTTGCTTCAGTTTCCTCATATCACAATAAAAGAAGTCTTACTCTCTCCTTTATAAATTTACATGATTCACAATTAAGAAAATGTTTTATTTTTAAATGATGTTTGAAACCTCAAGTTACTATTTTTACATCATAGAAAGTGAAAAGTATACAAAATTTAATAGTCTAGGTACATACGGAAGGGCTCATAGAAAGCATTTAATATACTCATTTCTTATTAATAGGTGACATTTCTGATCAACAAGAGTGATGAGTAGAACCAGGCATTAGGCACTACTAGGCATCTGAACTTGGACTAAAAAAACAGTTGATTTTTTTCTACATGAAAATTCAGCTACCTGGGTATTCACAAACCGACCTTCAGACCAGAACATTTATACTGTCACCTTTCCCTGCTCACAGTCAATCACAGATGTGAGACTAAAATGCCATACTAAGAACAGGTCTAAAAATCAAACAGTTCAAATCTATGCATGAAAACAGCATCATACCAGTCCAAATGGGCAATAGCTTATCATTGCAAAAGAAAAGCTTCTTTAAATGGAAGCTTTCAGAAAGAATTATGAAGTCAAGCAGAAAACATAGATTTAATTATAAAAATCTTAGCTTCATAATCTTTCACCTAGCAGAGATTCCTGCAGAATTTGCTGCTTCTACAGATATGCGACACACTGCACTACTGCAGAGTTTATATGACAGGATTCCAAAATTTAGAGATGCAATATTTATAATGACAGCGTGGGAAAATTCTTAAGATCACAGTAAAAGCAATTTAGCAATTATGAAATAATATGAAATCATTTAATCTATTAAATCTTATTTCTTAAAATGAATATATTGTGGTTTTTTCCTGTTCATGTTATGACAGTTGCATATGCATTTCAAATACTAATTTGGAGATAAAAGGATAGCCACCTCATTCTCCAAAAGCAGAAGCCACAGTCCTCATAAAAGAACAGAGCGCAGAATTAAGGACTACATGAACCTTGTACATCTGAGTGTGTTTATGAGCAATGGTAACAGTGTGGTGATTTCCTAAGCCAGACTAAATTTGCAACACTGGTAAAACAAGGAAAATTGATGAATTCTTTCCTTTTTTAAAAATCAACTTTTAGTTGCTTTTTAGCCAAGATCCCAATTTTTTTCCCAAGATTTCAATTTTTTCATCAAAATGATAACAGCAATGATGCTCATAGATGTACAGTGAGCACAGTCAATTTTTTTCAACGAACTGGAGAGAATTCTACATATTATTTTTTATTGGAATAACAAACCAAGACAAATACAAGAAAAAGCAATTTATTTCTCAGGTTTTATTACGTACTTTTCTAATAAAGATTATAGAAAAATAAAAAAAACAACAACCAGTAGTGCAATACATATGTTTACACCACTCTATCATTTATCATTCACTTTTGTACCACCAGATTTGGCAAGTTTAAATGTCTTTCTAACTATTAAAAAAAAAAAAAAAAAGCTGTTTTCTCAGATAACCGGCTGGTGAATTTCCCAAAACAAACAGAAATCTGGATATCAAAATTCTAGATTATTCCTTAAGTATTTGAAAGAGTTTAATAATTATTTTCTTTGAGAATGGGGTGGAAGGAGAGGTAATGGGAGAACTACTTTTTCATCCCAGTGAGAATGGCTGTTTTTTCCTTGAGAATGACTCTTTTACTACTCTCTAGAAAAGAAGGAAACAATGTGATATAGTTCAGGCTGGGCTAAAGAACTAAACAAGGAGGGGGGAAAAAGATATGCCTTTGGGTAGAGGTTAGAATTAATGCTGTGATATTAGAAAACTTGCACTAAGGCTTTGAGCTAATCCTCTCACACTGGGATTTCCTCCTGTCACTACAGCAATAAAAAAAAGCTAACAAAAACATTAAATATCCAATAAGCAAGTTAATACAACATTCAGCATTCTTGATTGCATTGGGTTTTGTACCCAGGCGACCAAATACCTCTAACTCGAGATCCATGTTTTGTTTTGTTTTTTTTTAAAGGTTACCAAAAGTTCTTGCAGAGGCTAAAAGAAAATCAGAATATCAGCTGCTGTGATCAACTGATTTTAGAAGTAAAGAATTTTAAATCTGTAACTAGTAAAAGACATCACCTGAACGAAAAATTATGGGAAATAAGTGCTATTACCTGCTACACTCAAACCACTTATTTTATAATACTGGATTCAAAAAAATAACTGAAACATACATGTAATTAAGTAAACTGTTTCTCTTTAAAATAAAATGCCTTCTTAAAGCATTTGGTAGTCAAATAAGGTTGGTAATTATTTCCTGTTGATGCTTGTTATATTGGAAATGAGACAGCACTAGTCCTTCAAAAAAAACCCACCAAGGTCTTTGACTTAGACAGAGGTTTCAATTTAACCGTTTCTATGCGGACTTGGCAAACAACTTACTCATGTTCATTGATGTAAAGTTCTGCAAGTTCATGCCAAGCTTCTTGGTCTCCAACAAATCTGTATAGAGAAGACAATAGAGGAAAAAAGGAAAAAAGAAAGAATGTGCAAGGGATTCTGTAAACGACCAGCATGGAAGCAAAAGCGTAAATCAAATGCAAATTCCATTTTAATTAAAAAGATTTATCAGAATAGCAAAACACAATCCGTATTCTTGTAAGACACTCACTGTTCCAGATACTCATTCAGCTCTCGGATGGCCTCAAGATTTTTCCCCTGGGCTTTTCGAATGGCAATCTTACGCTTTCTTGCTGCCTATGGGTTGACATTAATAAAGGATTAGGGTCTCATAATTCCCTGGGGTTTTGTAAAGAAAGCAATTTGACTGTGCAAATTATTATCTCAATACCAGTGGAATTCCACTGCAGAGCAACTGTTAGGCTGAAGTTTATAAACATACCCTATGACATCCCACTGAGAGACTGAAAACCTCTTCTTACAATCACATTATGTATGCTTTCCTTTGGAGGCACAAACTGTATGTGTTATTTCATTCAAATAAATGACTGTCCAGATTCTGATAATTACAAAACAGCAGGGGATGCTAATCTTCAGACGTTCCAAAGACCCCCACCTTGTCATTCTCAAGATCCACGGCTATAGCGCAGAGATGGCGACAGTCTTACAGAATCTCACAGGTGCATCTTGGTTGCCACTGTATAAATATGGCTTTCAGCCATCTTTAAAGATTCTTGTTGGAAAGCTGAATGCCACCTTTAATTAATGTTGAATACACACCAATTTCATAAGCAAGTTTCTCATCATTCTTGGAGCACAAAGTAGGCTCTTCAATGAATAGGGAATATAAAACAGCCATTTCAACAGCAAAACTGAGCAGTGCTTTGATATGTGACTGGAAAATTTATTTCAACATAAAGAATTGTAATGTATTTAAATTTTGAACTCCATAAAAGTCCACCAGGAGGAAAGACACAGAGAAGTTTAATGATTTATTATTCTGTACTTCAATCCAACATTCCAGTTTCTGAAGTATGTTGCTTATGGTTCTCTAAAAGCAGTTTTCAGCCCTCTAGGAGTTGTGAATCAAGACACACTTGAGGCGTAATTCAAAACAATGGACGTCCTCCCCGTGGCCTGACAAGAGTTTGGAGCAAACAGAACCACACCTCAGCCAGCCTGAAACTCATCAGATCAGGAATCTGACAGGAATGAAAGCAAAACCAAATTCCAGCATAACAGGCCTCAAAGAACAAACGCCATCAGTCTCCTGCCTTGCCTGTAACCCCAGTTCTCCTGGGTGATCACAACTGCCATTGTCAGACAGGAGAAGACAGGCGCTCTGGTGTGTGTGATGTGTCTGCCTGTACACACACGCACTTGTGGGAACCAAGTCCCACTGCTCATTCCCCTCATCCCATTTCACATCTTATGGAGAGGTTATGCAGTTAGGTATCACCTTGCAGAAACCTTGACAGCACGGGAACAGACAACTCTTTAACAAAACCTTAAACGACTGTAATATCTGAATTTAAGATAACTCTGAAATTAGTTTCTTCATTATGTACCTCCCTAAGATCACAATAACATACACCCCAAAAAAGTTATTGCATTTTTACAGTATTTTAAACAAAACTATTTTCTTAAATAATTTCTTATTTTTTGTTCATTATTTGAACAAATTTATTGCTTCTGGAAGAAGATGGGAGTGTAGCATTTAAGTAAACTAGTTCAAGCTACCAAAACAGCATAGCTAGAAAGGCTTTTAACACTAACTCTGGGTTTATTCTTTCCTTTGAGTTCATCCCCTTCACCTTCTGCACAAACCTACAATCAATGAAAATTCACTGAAAATTACTCAAGTGAGGAAAAAATATTTCACTCTCCTGCTTAAAGGCAAGGCACAGGTAGAGAGAAAATTCATCAGAGCAATCAAGAGACAAACCACAGGCAGGGTGGTGGCTTCATCCCGAGCCGTTCCATTCCCCACTGCTGCTTTGTCAAACTGCAACCTGTGACGTTAAATTCATCGTTCTGCTTTTACTGGGAGACATTTGGCTAAAAGCCATAACTGGCTCAGGAAATGTTAACTGCTGACCACATCACTATAACAAAAATACACGCTGTTTATTTTATTTTTGAGTTTCTAAAATAAAAATAACAGTGTAATTAATTTTTTTTAAATATAAAAGGAATAAACCCACATCCTTATCATATTGCTACTAAACAGAAAAAACCCAAACCAAAACAAGAAGACTCACACCATTGCTCTCCATTACATTTTATGAAGTGGGCTCAAAGCATTTAGTAAAGCAGGTCACAACCCTTGCTATGGTGGGAATACTGGGGCAGTGTTAAACTCCCTACCCACAGCTGGTATTATCCACAGCCCAGTGACTGCCCACTGAGCCCCAAACACGAAAGAAGGGGAAGTGAGGCTAACGGTGTGCGTAGCCAAAGGAGCTCATCATGCAGTTACAGCTGACAAAGAGAGAAGGATTTTTTCAGGTGACAGACTATCTACTTTAAAATGCAGCTTTTAAATTAAAAATTCAGGTGTTATTTTCAAAATTTAAAGAAAAAAAAATCTAAGAGACTGAACTGATCAAAACTAAACTGCTTGAGAACTGAAACCATCTGTTTTAACATATAAAATCAAGCAATGCATCTGACAACTTAATTTGCAAATCCAAACGGGAACAGCCTACAGAAGTCACCCTCCTTTTTCGTTTCTAACATGACTCCTTCAATCGCATGCAACTACGTCCTCCTAAAGAGTCCGGAAACACATTTTCTCCATGGCTGCTTTACTTCTTAACCACAGCACTCCTAAGTAACGTAAATCACTGCAACCTCAAGACATGAATTTATGAAAAGCTACAACTATTTCTAGTCACAAATATAAAGCGATGTTTACCTATAACAAACACATTATCTAACGTAATCAAATAATGAGGATAAAAGAATTAAAATAATTAACACATTCTGATGGTTGCACTCAGGAATAAAATTATTTACATATATATTGATAAGATTTATTTGCTTCTAAACTGTATCAAATCCCACAATATTTCTTCAAAATTATACTTTTTCTTATTTATGAAAAGCAGAATTTAAAACTTCTTTTTTTATTCATCTTCCTTATCACCAAAAAGAAAGCAACATCTGGGCTTGAAATCCACACTCTTTTCACCCTCAAACAGATCTTCAAAATGCCGAGGTAAGTCAGTTTATTTACAGATCATTTTTTAGTTTACAAAAAAGAGGCTCAGACACTAAAAACAGTTGTGACATTCAAAGGATGAACAAAATGTTGTATAGTAGCCCAGAATTTTTCAAAGTCTCTTCAAAACTGGAAAGAAGTCAATGAGAATGTATCTGTTTTTTTAAAGTAATCACTAACAATTTAAAATCACATAAATAAATAAAATTATAATACACATTTTGTGAATGCTTTGCCAAGAGACACACACATACGTGTTCAGTAGATCTGAAGTACTCAGATCTGTGATTTCTGGGAGTGAAAAGACTGACTAAAAAAATAAAGAAATTAAAATAAAGCAGTATTGGTTTTATCTGTATACACATACTACTCACCAATTTTACTTTCTAGCTTTTGTTTGAATCATGAAGATTGTCAGTTATGTTGGGGTGTGGCTTTTTTAAAAAAAGAAATTCAATATGACTCCAGTAGTCAATGCTGCAAGAAAAATATGCTTGAAAAAGCCTGCACTAAAACCAGATCATGGGTAATTTTGTGCGCCGTAAACTTCTAATTCTTATTCTGATTTACATTGTCCCCGAGTCCCCATATAGCTTCCTTTATCAGCTTCCTCCACAGTGAGCTGGGGCTTGCATTCCACTTGCTTACTGAGCATCCTGAGGAAAGCAGCATAACTAACGGCAATTTACACACATACCATCACATTTTCTTTATTTCCATCAAATTAAACAAAATGTTTTACTGTACAGAACCACTGCCAACGCTAACAACCACTTTGCCAGACAAAACCTAGTTATTTCAGGAAAGACAGACTCTCATAAATTCTACAGAAGCTTTACCGAGCATTTATTTCACACATCTGATTTATTACCTGCCTTAGTACCAGCCAATACAACAAAAGCAGGTGACTTCATCTATTTTATTATGTTTCAGTGCTTTGTTTAGTAAAAATCTCACATTTCAAAATATAAGCTCATATTTAAGGGACATACTGCAAGGTACAAAAAATCTAATTCACTAAGAATAGCCATGAGAAACCAATCTTTAACTACAAGATTTAAGACTATTTTGAAATCTATGAAGCATACTAAAATTGTTGTGATAATTCTACTAACAAAGATAGAAAAGTAATGTTCGAGAGTTACATATTCCAGCTCTTCACAACAGTAAGATTTTTAAGAATAAGCCTGATGCAAAAGTAAACTCAATTTCCTTTCTCCTTCCACCTTAAATCAAAAGGAAAAGACAAAAATTTCAGTGCTGCAACAGTATCTGCAGTGTTTGACCATGCAGAACCTATGACACGGAATTCCCCCTATCAATTTTCCAGAGTTTAAAACAAAATTATTGGCAGATTCTGTAAATCAGAATTCTTAATGGAAAGATGCCTTCTTAAAGAAACACTCATACCATAATCAGTATCATACTGACTAAGATACTTCAGTATGTCATGTTTTTATTAAACAGTGAAGCTTTTCAACTTATTTCTTTAAAGACTAATAATCCCCAATCTGGCACAAGAACTAATCCTCCACTTGTCATGATTCTTTTTAATTAACATTAAGTAGACTCAAAGCGAAGCGAGGATTTGAACATTTATCAACTTCTGCATTTTATTAGTAGAACATACCAAAAGAGAGTCGCAGATTGTTCTGTTTCATGGTTGCAAAGAAAGTATTAGTAGAAGAATTAAGGGACTGATGCCTCTAAGAAAGGAACAATTTCACATCTGTATAATTGCTGCAGCATTGAAAAAAAATGTATTTTGCATCTTAAAATGAAATTCTTGTTTTTTTTAAATTTGTTTTTATCAAGGACTTAACATTTTAGAAAATGTGCGCTTGGACTAGGAGTTTGACAGATTAAAATAATTTCCTTCAAATTGCAATATGCAAATCAAAACAGAAAAGTGAACAACTGCAACAAAGGGAAGGAGTAACAGAGATGTCAAAAAATACCACATAGTCTGAATAGAAGTACTTTAATGAATGTATTCTTACCAGACTTTTTTTCATGGAAAAGATGTGGAAAACCATGGAAGACAGTTAAATCAGGCCAAATTTTGCAAATTAATCTATGTAGGCACAGAGCTGCTGAGTTGAAGCCGACACTTTAGGGATAATGTCAAAGCATAAGTAGCAATGATGAACGTAACTTCTTACAGGGCTCTAGGAGGAATCCAATGAACAATAGTCCATAAAGTCTAACACCAGCACACAGCAAATTGGTAGAACCTATAAAAGCAAAAAAGCTAAAGCCAGGAATTGGAAAACATGAAAAATGCTATATAGCAAAGAAGAGTAAGAACAGTTACACAGAAGAAAGTAAGGTTTCCCAGATCTTCTGAAGTTCTTTAAAAGAGTCACTACGAGTGTGAATGAATAAAGATCCATTTAAAAGTCAGTTTTGACTTAAAAAATAATTTCAACAAGATCTCTTACTCTGAAGGCAAAAGCTCTGAAGAAAACTAAGCTGCCGCAGGGTAAGAGGGGAAGGTCTTTGCATGGATAATAAAATAGCCAAAAGATATAAAAGAGGAGAAAAGAGTTCTTGTTCACCAGCAAGTTCTCTGCACTGAGAATACCAGAGTCTCCCATACTAAAAACTAATACATCTTCATACCTGATCTAATGAGGGAATTAAGAGTGACGAGCTGAAACTAACCGATGATGAGTTATTTAAGTATGAAGAAAAAAAGCAATCTACAAACAATATCATTCATACCAGTGAATGTCAATGTGATGAAACAGCCCGTGAAATTGAATCTAGATAAAGGGCTGCACACAGGGTAAAACAATATTAATTCAGTGTACACAGTAAAGCACTCTGAATTTGCTCAGTTAGGAAGGAGAGGCAGGAGTTGCAATAAACAGTTCTATAAAATATCAGTCCAATTTTCAGAAGAGCTTTTAAAGAAAAACAAAAAACAAACCAACAACACTGTGATGTTGGAATTGTAAGAATACAGAACAGAACACATCCATGGCATCGTTTTGCCATTGTATAATTCCATAATCTTCTTGCATTTTTAATACTGACTGAAGTTGTCCTCTCCTTCCTGATCCAAACATAGAAAAACAAACCAGAAAGGACACTCAGAACAGCAGCAGGGTTTCAGGACATAGAACAGCAACAAAAACTGATAGACAGATTAGGACTTCTCATCTTAGAGGGAAGAAAAATACAAAAGAACCCGAAAATCATAAGCAAGAATAAAGTGAACAGAAAACAACTATTGACTAACAGATCAATTCCGGGCTATCAAATAAAATTGATTACAAGACAGGTTGAGGGAAAAAAAAAAAGAAAAAGAGGAGCGATTTGCCCACTCCATGAATAAATGACTGGATTTCTGAAAGATGTTGTAGAAAGACACAACCAAATTTATACAAATTCAAAAAGCAGTCAAAAAAATCAATGCAGAAATTTCATTAAGAGCTATTAAAACAGTTACAACTTCTGGCACAGGAAAACTGTAACATGAAGATGAATAGAAATTGGCAGAAGAGACCAGAGCCTACTGTACGACTGTCTTGTTCTTACACACTTCTCCCAGTATCTGCTATTGGTCACTGTCAGAAACAGGGCAAGTGAAATAGACTTTTGGCATGACTCCAGCATAGCTGTTCTTATATTCCTGAAAGCTTAATTTCAAGGGAAAAAATCTCCCCCAACATTTAAAAGTGGTATGTTCACAAAAGTAACACATGGAAAAGTGCTGGAATGATCTCTGGTCTCTCACCTCACCAATCAGGATTCAATAAGAAACAAAAACAACCAAGAAAAGGTAAATGATCCTCTGTCAAAAGAAGAAAACATTTTTTAGGCTTCATGTAGTGCATCCCCAGCTTAATCATCCATCCTCCTTGGGACTGAAGCAGCAGCTGCAGTGCTTCACACCTCTCACCAGCTCCATCCTGTATCACACACACTCTTCAAGCTATGTTTTTGATTCCCTTTAAAACTACATTCATCCAATCTCAAGTTTAGGACTAGTTGTGTCTTTCCTGGCACTGCCAGAAACATATTTAATGAAACATAGACACATTATTTCAAAAAATTCCCTCTGTTAGTAGATATTTCATTAGATGAGCAATTTTCCTTTTTGAAACTTAAAGCGTCCTGTAGGTAAATATACAAATCTGCAAGAAGTTAATGGGATGTCTCCTCTGTTCAACATAATTATGCAGCTACTGCAGAAGTTTGAAAGAAAAATTACTGTTCAGATGATAAAGAGAGGTCCAATAGTCGGACTTAGTGCTCATTATTCTCATCTCGTACAACAGACATATGAAATTTGGAAAAGAAGTTACCTATACAGTCAAGATGGCTGTAATACACAATGATAGAAAGAGACTCTAAGAAGAATGAACTCAGATATTCATGATATATAATTGCTGCCTAATTACATGATATTAAGTACTAAGATTTTGCTCTGAATCTTTCTAGTATCTGGACTCCCATATGTCTTCAACCACTTCCTGTGTCTTTTCTGAAACATGCCCAGCTTAGCTAGAAAAAGAATCTCAAAATAGTACAGGAAAGTGTAACTTCCTATGACCGTGTTGCTGACCATACATTGTTCCTGCCCACTCCCATAAACAACAGAGTTATTAGTGAAGTATTTCACAAACTCTGAAAGACAACAGCTTCATCCAGAACACAATCTTGTTCTGAAAATTCTATGTTTAATTCTTAGTTCATACAATTATATTAGACCCATGAAGTAAATGAGATTATCCATATGCCCTCAGCTAAGCAAGCATATACAGTGTCTTGTATTAAAAGCTTAGTTGAAAAAGTGGCAAGAAAAACAGCAAAAATATTATCACAATAAAGACATCAGATTTTCTGTGGATTAGGATTAAGGCAGAACCTTGTGCCTTATCTCACTTTCCCCTGGTGTTGACCAAGTGCTCTGTGACCTTCTTGATGGCTGAGTTGAAGAATCAGGAGAAGCTGCAGGTGCACAAGGATGCCAGTGGAGTGGGTTAGACACCAACCTGTGTTGGTTGAACACATGAACTCAATTTCCTTTCTCATTGTCAATCTTCTCTGTGTTCCTGGACAAGACATCACAAGTAGGGCCCAACTACCAAAAATATTTAGCTGTCTAATTAAAACAGATGGGCCTACATTCAAATTGCTCCCCACAAGCGGAATCTTTGCCAAGGTAAAATAATGCAAAAAGACATTCAACTTAATCTGGTACAGACATGTAGAGATAGTTTAAAAATTCCTCATTTAATATTCATTCCAGAATTGAAATCAACAGCAAAATCAAAGAGCTAGCTGCTTGCTTAGGAACTCAGTCCTAAGTAATTTTGCAGAGCTGGACTTTCACTTGCTCTCCATGTGTAAAATGTAGTACTACTTCATCTCACATGGGTGCTGAGGGGCAAATACCATTCAAGATACTACCTCCATTTGTAAGGTTCTTACACGGGATCCCCATTCCCAGAAATGAGGACCTGTGTATCAAATAGAAAATATGGATATATCAATCCCATGCAAATTTCCTACTGAATTTTACACAAACAATCGATCCAAAACATAAACCCCAATGTAGTATCCAGACCACTAATGATGATACTGAGAACACTGTGATCAACTTAAAATTTAAAAATCCCTAGGGTTTGAATGCAGCATTACATTTCACATTACAAAACGATATCAAAGTTTAGTCACTGTATTATATGAATTTACAAAGGATATCACTAAACAATAACTACTTACTTCAAAAGACTACCAGTCATTTTAAGTGAGGCAGATTTGAGCATTCAGCCTTCTTACCAGAATATAAAATGTACCTGGGTTTTCTTTAGTGAAAGAACAGAAATTCCATCTTGCAGAACCACAAGTTTGGTTACTTGCAGCATTCCAATGGTATGTGCCTTCATTATAAGAGCTAAAACAGTTACTGACAGAATTAATATACACCAGGTACTACAGGGAATAAGAGACGTTTCAGCAGCTATTTAGTAACAGCAGAAAATGCAGTACCTCAAGGCAAAATGTGATTTTTTTTTAAATTATTTCCTTTTTTTTGAGGGGGTGAAGTGCCCAAGACTTAGATGTTAATACAAATCCCCCTGTTCTTATCTCCTACCTACTCTTCAAGTCATCTGTTCCCCTACATCTGACCTGACCTCTCCTGTTACAACTAACCACCTAACCTTTCATTACCTGTCCCTCCCTCTTTTGGTCCTCACAATTCTGCTTCCTTCTCTTTTTACTCAGTTCCTTCTGCATGTTTTTGTCCTTCTCCTGCTCATCAGTTGGGTGCAACTCGGAAAAGAGAGGAATCTTCCTACTTTCTGCCCCTTTCCAACAGCCCTACACCCATAAGGAGCAACTGCAAGGAAGCCCAGCTTAATCTCTGTAGCCTGGGATAGATCACGCTCAATAAAATGGGATTTTAAGAAGATGTATTTAATAAAAATTCTGGCAGTCTACTGAGAACACGAAGTGAAGATTTTCAAATGCTGCAGCTTAGTGAGTTTGGGTGTTTTTTCTGATAGCATAATAAAAGCTGTGTTCTACCAAGAGCTCTTTTCCTTTTGGTATCCAATGCTTCCCTCCAAAGCAGAACAGGATGAGAATTTCTCAATTAAATACATTAACAGCAAAAACAAACTAAAAAGTCCTTCCTACCAACCCTGCTAAAAAAACAATGGCCCTCTTATTTTGTTCTGAGAAACAGACTAAGCATTTTATCTGAAGATCCACAAACAACTCAGCAACTGTTTCAGGGCAAGTATAAAGATTTTCAGTTGGATACTACATTAAATTTTAATTACAAAGGCCAAAAATGTTATGCAGTCCTAATAACAGAGTAATCTGCCAGCTACAGCTCTGATAAGCTTTCATTTTAACCAAAATGGACAAGAATGGAAAAGGTTCCCATTCTTATCCTATTAAAATGAACACAAGTTGCGCTTTCAACAAGAGTCACATTTCATTCATTAATGTTAAACTCTTTAGAGGAGGGACAGGCTCTTACTCAAAGCCTACATGCTTTGAAAGATGAAACATGATCTCTGAAGTGACAACATTAACATTGCTCCACTGTCAAATAAGTCATATTTTTCAGCAAGTAAACTCAGAGTGTGATAAGACATTGAGGTGATCATCTTTTAAAAACAGAGACTACTTTGGATTCTACCATAAGAAATGAAATAAAATATTTACTGTTATCTTAATTTCAGAGCTTTGCATGCAACAAAAACTCATCCGAAAGTATAAATGTCCATTACATAATGTGAGATCAACATAATACAAAGTTCACTTTTCATAATGGAAAAGTCTGCTAGGTGTCTAAAATAAATAATGTTTTTTAAAAAGCTTTTTACATGCTTCTATTTGTAACTGTCAGTCAATGCAAAGTATGATTTTACATGATTTGTGTGAATAAATGTCTATGTTTCGCTTACAGCGCATTGCCAAAACATTGAATGTATATAAGCAACTCCATGTGTCTGCACAGCAGAAGAAATCGCTATAAGGTAAGGTGAGTGCCAAGATAAACTCAGCAACAGTTTCTTTTTTAAAATCTTGAAATATTTATTTTCCTACAGCAGCCACATATGTGCATGGAAATAATTAACAGGTAAAAGACACAAAGAAAACTGCACATGACAATTTATCAAAACTTTCTATTTAACTTTCACTCTTCACATGCAAGGCATAGCCAACCTATCGTATAGTAATACAGAAAGGAACCTTTGCTTTGCATTTAACACTCCACTGCTGTTCTCAGATCTTAAGAAATCCAATAGATCATGCAGCTGTTCCAATATTTACATCGTATGCTTCTAAATAGTACCATTTTATGGATTGTTATGATTTTGTTAAGGAGAAAATCCAAAGTAGGTAATAGCCATGCGTATTACTTATTTAAAGATATCATTTTGTTTTATAAAAACTATCCAACAAACCACTCGGATGATGTTAACCATATTGAGACAGCTGAAGAGTACAACTGCCAGAAATGCACACTTCAAAGATCTGTGGTCCACAGAGGTCATTGTAACATGGTGCTCCATTGTCAACTGGCTTCAGCAAAAGGTCATAAAATGTGCACCTCAATGATCTATTCTTCTGGCTTCACTGTAGATGGGTTCCATCTTTTTTTAAGATGACTCTGAAGACTCAGCGTCTCTGAAACTCTTTGGGCCATACACTGATAAAATCCATCTACATTTACTGCAGACAGCTACGCACCTTGTGCTAAGACTTCTACTCAAAACCACTACAGATTTCAAAGGGCAACTGCAGATCCCCCACCTTTGTCTCACTAAACACAGTTAAAGCAGCAGCACTCTAGGGAGAGCAAAAAACAAGAGTGAAGAACTTAAATAGTTCTTCTTACCCTTGCACAAAAAAAAAAAAATGAGTTCTACCACTCCTAGAAGACACAGAATTTAACGTACCACTGTTGTCCGAGTGCTGAACTTAGTATTAACATTTTCAGATGTGTTGCCTCAAAAATAATTTTCTGGTTTGGTGGCTTTGGGTGTTCTTCGATTGTTGGGTTTTTTTTAAATTTGTTTTGGAGGATTCTTTTAATGGTTTACGTAGTTTAAACGATGGCACTTTATCTATATCTGGCATATCCTAGTTACTCCCAGTTACCTGTGTTTTTTCCCTCTCCTAAATAGCAGACCACATCAGATAACTTGACCGAATAAAGGCAGAGGTTCAAAACACACCAAGGAAGGTTTACATGAAGGAAGATTTACATGAGACTGACAAAATATCTGCAATAGCCCAAGTATTACATATTTTCTATTTCTATTTACATAGAACTCTACCCAGTAAAGAGAACCAGCTCCTCGAAACCTAGTAATGCAGACAAACATACACCCTCCAAATACCATGCCAGACAACGATTAATAATAATTTACTTTACGACATATGATATAAAAATTTGAAACTCCATTCTTTCTTTGTATTTCTAGTTTTATCCTTGTGGAAAATAATGCATTAAAATATTTTCTACACATTTCCCAAGACTTTCATTTTGGCATCTATCATAATAGCTCAAGGTGGCTTACACAAATATTCAAAAAATGCTTAAAAGTACAGCCTGCCTCAGATTTTTATTTAAATGATTGGAAAGGCTTTATAGCATTTTGATTCAAAAGTTAGTGAAGTGTCCTGGACAATAAATCAAAATAACTGTTATACAAGCAGTACCTGAGTGTAATTATACTTAAGATTAAGCATTAGGAAGACAGAAGACACATGGCAGACCAGATTGGTTCTTCAAATAGTGAATATTCAGGGTAAATGGAAAAGCTGAAAAGCCGCATCTAAACCCTACTAAGACTACAGTTATAAAGGTTGCTAGTTATAATCTTGTCTTCTAAATTCAGTGTTTGAGCAGGTATTGCATCACACCTTCTCATCATGAAGCAAATCTCATTTGTTCTAATGAAGGTTGTTATACTAGAAAACTAAAGGAAACAAATACAGGAATACAGACACGTGTTTTTTCCACCATGACACCCCCAATGTTGCCACAATTTCAAACAACAAACCACTGCAGTTCAAAAGAATCTTTTAAACTTACCGTGTTAGTTGAATCTTCTTGTAAAATTCTATCATATAACTGGATGGCATCATCATACCTGTTCAAAGAAATTGTTCGCGTTTATTTCTGCTAAGACAGAACTCCTGACTTTTTGACTGTCCTTGCAAACTTTTCACTTCTTTATTTTAATTTAAAACTTAATGTAAGGTTCATCTGTTATGATCTTATAAAGTATAAGCAGCCACATACAGTAAAGTGAAGGGATTCACACAGGAGTCCACGCCTAAAATACATCCATAAATCTTGAAAGAAAATGTTTTCCGCCATTACTACATAGGTTTTATTAATTAATTCTGGTATTTGAAGTATGCTCGAAACAGGTTACTCTAGCTGCTATAAATGCTTTATACCTTCTCGGAAGCAGATCTGTGTGTTCAAGCAGCTGTGCAGAAAACCCAAAGCTGGACAAATTAAGTAATTCAACTCGAAATACATTTGATCATACAGCTGTTGTGCTATCACCACATAACTAGGGAACACTTTGTGTCTTCGTGTACAGTTTGACAAGTAGTTTTTCAGAGCTACTGTTGATTGGTTTTGATGCTACACATCCCCTTCTCGCCTTGGACATCCATTTATGTACTCTCACTGCTCCCTAAGCACTGCTGCAATGTGCATAGCTCAGCTGTCCACTCAGGTACCGTCAGGTACAAGAACAAATTTGAAAGGTAGCATAAAAGCAGAAGTGAGTACAAGGTGACTGCTACAGACTTGAGCAGATGTGCTATAAAAAGCTGTATTCATGTTCCTTGTTAGTTGCTACTTTATCCAATGTATTTTACAAGACTGAACACGATGGCCACAATCCTAGCTTTACAGGATGACGTTCCAGAATTCTTTTGATTAGCCAACGTCTCCAGAGGATGTCTCAGTCTACAGGGATGTTCCTCACTGTTTCCTCTTCCTGCTGGGGAAGGCAGGATCTTGTCAACCCCTGGAAATCACTCCAAATTTAACAATAAGCTCACTTCTTTCACTGAACACGGGTTCACTTCAGCCTAAGTCTCCTTGGGCTCTCCAAAGCATGGCTTACAGCACCTGCAGGTGAATTCTTACTCAATAAAACCCAGAGTTGAAGTCTCTTTCTTCTCCGACTTCTCGAGATCTATGAAGATGAAACCTGAGCTTTTGTTAATGCCTCTCTCTGTTACCCCAATCTCAAGGATCTAACTGACAGAGACATCTTGTCAAGAATTTTTACAAGCATTTTCCACAAAACTGTGGCTCAATCTCACTTCGTTGCTGAAACAACACGTAACATTTGCGCAGCAGTCATCTCCCACAAAGATCTGTTCCCATGCAATAACATATTCAAGGTAGTCACAAAAGCCTGAATAGAATGATGATCCTTTGCAGTTCTGAACAGGTTTCAGGAAGGAGAGAAAATCTGCTGTCATTCTCTCACTGTCTTCCTACCTATATCAAGTGAAGACAGAAAGAAAGCTAGGTTTAATGGAAATTCTTCACGAGCGGGTGTCTGATATAAAGCGTGAAAAGTGGCACATCTAGTGCCCTTGAGACTGCTCCTGTGGCTGTGGGGTCAGCCCAGTTATCCACTCTTTTGGATTCGAGCAACGGACGTTCATCAGTGGCTCATATCAAATAACATTTTCAAAGTTAATTTTGCAAGAATGTAATGGGTGAAGAACACCTCCTAAATAAATAAAGTGCAAGAAAAAGCATTTAGGGGTTCAGTTCTGAGGTCTTTTTCCTTTGTATCAAGATGGCCCAAAGGCTCCAAATTTCACCAATGCTGTATGCAAAACATCACATGGTAGAACAGAATGTTGATATCAAGGATATATCCAAAGGAGAAAGGTAGAGAAAAAGGTCAACATCAGGCCCTGAGGTCATTCATCTTGGAAAGCTATGAAGTTTTAAGCTGATCATTATTTTAATATTCCTGTGAATCTTGGCATGTTATAACCATTTACAGGATATTTCACAAAAGTCTGATGTTTAGGGTTTTGAGTTGTTTCTATAACAAAATCTATAGATTTAATCCTTATTACGTTACACTAGATTTATCCATACTCAGAAAACAAGGGAGAAGTTAAAAAAAAACCAACGTCCTGCAGTAATTACAAGCCTAGGAGAACAACGAAGTCAAAAAACTGATAGCTCTGATTTTCGTATGCTGCTCTAGCTCTGTGAGATGAAATGTATACCTCACAGACTTCACCAAAAAAGCACCTAGTGTTTTACTGTATAATGATTTATGCTGTCCTATAAGAGATCTTTTTAATCTATGAAGTCTGATGGAAAGATTGCAAAACGCAACACTTCATAGTACATGCAAAAATGCAATAAAAATGTCTAAACATAATAATATGATTATACATACCACTATTTCTTATAAAGAAGCTGCCAAGCATTGCTTTGCCATGTTCTTATCATGCCTGAATGTTTTTTTAAGACATAGCAAGCATCTTTCCAGACAGAAAGTACATTTTTTTATATTCAGGTTTTACCTTTCCATAGCTTCAAATCTCATTCCAGTTAATCGTTTTACTCTGTGGCTCCCAGGAAACTGTCGCCTTAGTTCCTGAAGACAAAACTATACAAATAAAACACAAAATACTACATTAATATAATTATCTACACAGAAGCTGGAAGAAAAAAGAAAAATTCCTTAGCTGATGAATTCAACAACCTGAAATGACACTTCTGAGTAAAAGCAAGTACCAATTTTTGAAATAACCAATAAAATGTGTTGATAAAGAGAAGCTCAGAAGTGGAAACTTTGTTAGAAGACTAATTCTAAGAAGTATCTTCCATACATGTCATTAGATCATCAGGCCTTCCTGGAAATAGTTATTTATCTAGAAAATTAAACTCACCTTCTAAAACACTTCTGATACTATTAAAACTCGAAGTCTACTTAGTTGACTCATAATAACAAAAGACAGTTAAAAAAAAAACAAAATAAAGACAGTAAGAGCTTATGTGATACTTCCCTAATAATTGGATATCTCACAATGGAACAAACTATGTTAATACTCTGCTCTGTGTTTATTTTTAAAATAAAACTTTGAAATCCAAAGAAAATGTTTGTCACTGTCTTGGGTTGAGCCTGCTGGCAGAAGAGGCATAGCTTCTAACTCCTGAAATCAATGAGACACCTGGGCTAGCTAAAAGGAATTCATCCCAGGCAGATTTTTCTGGATTAGCAAAAAAGGATGTTTGGTAGAGGGACTGAGTCACAACTTTCCCAGAGCATACTAATTCTAACCATATCATGAATGTGGCTAGATAGCATTGCGAAGTCTGTAGCTGACTCATTACGGTGGGAGTCCCCAGACTCTCAAAAAGACCAATGGTTTGAATCACATTAAAAGCTTCACACAGAACCCTCCTTTCCCAGGCATTTATTTATACAACTCATCTTATAAACTTGTTTTTCAGACCTAAGGTTCTAGCAAAGGCCTGTCTACATAATCGGTTCCATCTCATCACAACCACTGGTCAAAGGAAAACTACAGAAGCGAATCAGTAAAAACTAGTAGATTCCCTCTCTGTTTCTGTAGCTAAACCGGTTGCCACAGCACAGCAAACAGAAATATTCACATCTCTCTCAGATGCAAAACAATGGAGAAGGAAGAGAGAAAGGAAATAGTGACCAAAAAAGTAATGCCAAGCACAGAATATTTGCATCATGATCATCTGAGTTTCCAATGAACCAAGATCTCAACAATAAAATTCCACATAACAAGACTCAGGTTTAGTATAGGAACAGTTCAGAGGCACTTTGAGTGATGTCTATGTGAACTGCTGCTGCTCTAGACAGCAAATTAACATAAAAAACTACAGGTACTTAGCAGCACACCACATGACATCTTAATTAATCTGTGAACATTCTTAAGAGATAGGAAAACTTACATAAAACTTCAGAGAAGCAGTTTCACTCCAGCTTTTACAATACAATCATCAAGATTTTAAAAAGAACTTTTGCAGACAATAAATCCACCCTATGGCCCAGAGATCTGGGAATCCCGATGGACAGTGATTTTCAGCATAAAAAATGCTATGCTTTTCTCCGATAAAATATTTAAATGTCAAAAATTGTAACATTTGCAATAATACTAAACTCCACAATCTGCAGGTGGACTTTTACATCGAGAAAAACGCCATCAACGATATAAAAAAGCCGATCAAATAGCACTCAAGTGCAGAAGTACTTCTAGACCAGAATTGTTCACATCACATCTGACTACTCTATCATTATTAAACCAAATACAGCTACCACAAGGCTAAAAAAACCTCCTGTAGATTAAGACATCAGACACAATAAAGTGACAAGAAAAGTTGTCACAAACAACTCAGTGCAACACTTTCAAAAACAAAAGTGCATGAATAAACTAGACTAACTATATCTTCAGCATATATTCTGAATATATATTCAGAATATTCTAATCTCCAGAATATCTTCTGGACTCAAAAACACTGAATGTCCTCTTTTCTAACCATGTTGCTTTTTAATTTGAAGGGTCTGACAAAGGCAAAGAAGTATAAACCTGGGCTTCAGCACATAAAGCACTGGTAGTGCAAGTGCCTGCCAACAGTAGGTGGTTTCACTAAGACACAGGGGTGGAAGAACTGGCTGACTGCAGCCAGGGCAGGCATTATGCTGAGTCGTTTTGTGCAGGAGAGAGGACAAGAAGAAGAAAAGGGAAGAAAAAGAAAAAATAGAAGTCAGACAAATGACTCTGAAAACCATCTCAGTTTCCTCATTTGGAGCAGATGAGACCCATTTCCCTAGAGCAAAACGCATCACAGCTGTAAAAAGCTCAATGTTAATAAACAGAAGTTCCAAAGCTGTTTGTCTACTTTGGGACTACAGCTGTAGCAAAAACCCACATATGTTGTTGACTTGTTTGAATTAACTGCTTATTATAAATCAATCAAATTTAAAATTTTTTTAAAAAACGACTAAGTTTCCCTCTCAGCTTTTAACCTCCTTTCTGAGCTGCACATAAAATGTTGCACTCCCTTATCTCAAGTAATATTCCCTAGAGGGCACAGAAACTGAAATTTAAAGGCCCTGCCAGGGTCAGTAAAAATAAATAGTGTTTCACAACTGATCTTTCAACACTAGCTCTCTCAACAATTTCGTGAAAGGAAGTCTTCCTAAAAAGACCCTGAAAATAAAGACCAAAATTATTTTAGATATACATCAGAAAACAGAAATATATTTATTTAAACAGTAAGTGTATTTGGTTTTGTTTAAAGAGACAACTATCCTACAACACTATTTTCTTCTGAGGAACAAAAGAAAGGGAAGTTCAGTGGGTTCATAACAAGTTCAGAGTGTTGTGCTGTATTTTCCTATGTATTTTCCATTTTACCATATATATATATGGGATGCAAGATAAGCTTGTCAAGTTCTGAGTACTTTCAAATTGCCCTTCTCTCAACTACATCCTCTGGTCTGACCCCTTGTATATCACAGACCATTAAGTTTTACCCAAATGACATCACATGAAGCTCAAAGACTTTATTGGACATTTTGCCATCTGACAGAGAACAAGACATTGAAAGAGTAATCCCTATGAAAGAGCTGGACTCCTGAAAATATCTTTCTTGTATTTAAAATAAGCTCAAGCTTGCTGGCTTTCAGGGCACAAGACAAGCTCATGGGGGTTTTCCCCCCCCAATGTTTTGTGGAGGAGTAGTGAAATTTAAAATTTGCCTGCAAAACACACTTTTGCCTTTTTCAGTTGCTGCCTTTAAAGGATTAGCTAAGATTGTTGGGTTTTTTTGTTTGTTTTGATGTTTTTTCATTCTTAAGGTAGTGAACAGGTGTTACGGTTCTAAATAAACTCATTTTTCTAGATTCCTATTTGTATCATTGAAATAAATTTGCATACTAAAGGATTAAACACAAAGATCAGTTAATATTTTTATCAAGCATCACTGAACAATTTGAATTGTGAGGGACCTTTGGAGGTCGCCTGTTCCCAACCCCCACTGAAAACAAGAGCCAGCCTCCAAGTGAGTGCAGCACCATATCCCAATCCATTTCCAAGCATTTCCAAAGAAGATTCCAAAATTTCTCTGTGCCACTTGTTCCAAAGCGTTCACTAGCCCCATTTTTAAAAACTTTTTCCTAATATCTAATTAGTAGTTCCTTTGTTGCATCTTATGTCTCTCACACTTGTTTTTTGCTGCACATCTACAAAAATCTGTCTCCACCTTCTTTGTACCTTCCCATTAGTACATATTCAAATATAGCAATAAATCCCTTCTTAGCTTTGTCAAAACTTAAACTCAGACTTCTCAGCCTTTCCTTATACATTATGCAGTCCAGCTCTTTATTCATCCTGAAGACTTGCTCCAGTATGTCAATGACTTTCTTTCATGGTAGCCAACATGACATGTAATATGGTATGCATGAAAGGACATTTTACCTCAAAACATTCAAAAAACCAATATAATTTGAGAGTTTTTCAATAAACAAACACCCTCTGTACAATTTGGCAACTTCAATATTATTCTTGACATTTAGCCCATACCAAAGCAGCTGTAAATATTTTCATGGCAATTGGAAGAGACACAATCTGTCTAAACAAAAGTCACACATTAGAGAAGGTGGGTGGAGATGGTTTCTTCCCAGCGGTGTATTTCTTGATAGATATTCTACAAGTCCAAGCTATGGAGTACAGAATATCCTATAACTGTCCAAAGAACTATCTGGAAGAGACACCCAGGAAGAAAACTGAAGGTTTGAGGGAAAAGTCAACTTGAAAAACTTACCATTGCCAAATCATCTCGACTGCAGTCCAGGGCAGCAATCATCACCTGTTCATATATTATCCAAACTGAACACAAAAGAGACATTAAATACAGATAATTTTTTAAGATAATGGGAAACACCTACAATGTAAATAAGATTAATGATTTCTGTCTGCATGTTTTTCCTCTTCTACTCCCATGGATCACTACTGAAACAGGGACATTTTAAGAAACTGCTGGAATTAATTAAAAATGCATTTAAGTACTTCTATTGCTTTTAGTAACAAAGTACCTTTTGACATCTTGAAATACAAAAAAGCTCTAATTCTCTGCTTTTCCTAAGATTATGGCTGCAGTCTTCTTAGCAGATCCCCATTAGGACTTGCTCTCTGATCAGACCTGGAGAACAGCCATTTGGGCTAAAACGAAAACAAATTTCCCTTAACTGTTTCACTGCTGAAGACCTACAAATGCTGTCTTCTTCCTGGATTTGAACAATTTCTCTAAATCAATAACAGATTACATTATTTCTGTTCTAGACCTACTGAGGTCTTGAACACAAAGAACTTAAACAGTGTAGCTACACAAGTTGCAGAAAAGAGATTACAGTACAGGGAAACATGCAAAGCAAGTATTAGAAGTACAGAGTGTTTTGAACTCATGTAAATGCAATCAGGTGCACCCAATATTTCATAGAACTGAAACAGAAGCAAATGTCTTCAAAAAAAAATATAAAATAATAACAAAAAATATAACAAAGGCCCTCATATTTTTAAAAATACTTTCACAGTATGACTTTCCAATTATTTTAAAAGAAATTGCTATTTTTTGCTAAGTATACAAAAGAAGAAAAACAGACATTAATTTGCCTGTAGCCTCTCTTGCCCATTGGAACTATTTTTAAGACATATATTCTGTTTTAATTATATAATGTATACATTTTTTCCATGAATGTAAACACACATATATAGCTACAAAGTACACATAACGTTTATCACTGATATAAATGATATAGTATGTTTTTAAAAAAATTCTGAACACAAGAAAAAGATACTTTTATAGTTTATGAAATTGCTCTCCCCATTTGATCAAACCTCTACTTCGATACTTTAACTCCAGCACAGGCTAGTGTCAGATATTAGGTAAGAGAATACTTGTAAGAGAATCAAGTATTCAACCCAGACAGGTGTCTTTTTCTAATCTGTACAAGGGCTTTATTGTTCAAGCTTAAAAAAGACCCTCAAAAATGCCAAAGGTCTTATTTCTCTACTCTGAAGTCCAACTCTACAACTTTGGATTACTGATTATCCATAAGAAAATCCCTACTTTGCATTAAAATTATGATGTGGACAACAGTATCCTCACTCCTTATACTCAATATTCAGTGAGTTACTTTTATTTTAAAAACATTAATAATGTGGGTTTTTTTCTGCAATTACACTGGATGTCTTCTGCCTGAGAAGACAAGTTACAGAGATACCCAAATAATCTACCCCATTGTATTCGATATGTTCCCTTCTATATGCATTCTGAAATTAGACATTGTAATATTAGGTACTTTCTGAAAACACATAAAGCAACAAGACTAACACTTGTCATATACAACTCATTGACCTTCTGTCATTACCCAAGAAAGAATTCTAAGTCTACTGTACGTGTTTGGAGTTTTTTTGGGTTGTTGGTTTTTGGTTGGTTGGTTTTAAAACCGTAAAGAGTTGCAATTCTGATGATACTATTTTTAAAAAAGAAATTAAGCAGAATACAAATATGTAAATAAATTTCAGGTACTTGTACGCATTTCCTAAGAAGCTCAGGAATGTTTCAACTAATTTATCTAATGAAATCCAAATGCCATGTTTATGAAAAAAATAAAATACATCAATCTTTAAAAGAAGGACAAACTCAACCATGGAAAGAAAGCAAGCAAACAAGCTTCTGCCTACTGCTACTGCCTTAGTATAAGGTAGTTAAATATGAAAATAATGGTTTAATGAATAGTGGAAACTTAGAATTACCTTCAACTATAATATCACACGTGTAATGTCATAATAAAAACAGTCTTAAGATTAATTCCTGCAGTATGTGTGGCCTGATTAAGGAACAGCTTTATTTGTTACAAAAAGGTATTTTTCAATTTTTGCCATGTTGTTGAAAAAAACAGAAAATCAGTCAAATATAAGCTAGGTAACAGTTTCAAGCTCAGTTTCTAACATATGGTCTAACTACTGATCCAGCAAAGGAAGAGTTTTAGCAAGCAATTTTTCCACTGTAGCCCATATTTGTGAAAGAAACAAAATCTAGGAATTCAGGCAGCCTATTAGACTAAGTAATATATACTTCATCAACATCAGTGGATACAGAAAGGCAACACAGAAGTATAAAACAGAGGCTGAAAAGAGAAAACAAAATTAGATAATAGAAGTTTAAAAAACAAGGACTGTTTACTTACTGTCATCTCCAAGTTTAGATGCGTATTCATTAATTAATTCTTCTCCAACATCCACTATCTGTTCACTGTTTCGGTAGTTTTCTTCCCTCCATTTCCTCATTTTATCACGCATATCTGGGGGCAAATGGAAGGAAAAAAATAAAAATAAAATATTGAGCTTTCAAGACAGTAATGGAATTTGAATTTTATTTCTGGAAAATATGCATACAAAGAATAGGTTTAGAGAACAATGAATCTAAAAATCTAGGATTTTTGTTTCAAGAGTACATTTAGTATGGATCAGATCTCCAAGACAGCAGGCATACTCGTGAAGTCAGCTGGAAAGCACTACCTAGCCTAGGTTTTATTTATCCTCTGGTTCAGGAAATTCCTAAGAATGTGATTTTATATAAACACGTACTTTTATCTACATGTAGATGTTCCATATACAAGAAGAGATTTTGAGGAAACTTACGGAAAATAGTTTTCATTAACAGATAATGGCTTTACCGGTATCAGGTAAATACTGTTGCTAGTATTCTTCTAAACTTTACAACAGCTGGAAAAACAAGCACAAATATAGATCTAAATACTGACAGTTTTTCTTGCACTTCAAAATGCACAGTTAACATAACTGACAGTAAAAATTAAGCACTGAACTTTCCTTCATCTACCTGAAGAGATCTCGGCTAGCTCATAAGACTGCTATTGTGCTACATTTTGTATTTTGAAATTCAACCAAAACCACTACAGGGTTACGTTTCATATGCATGGGTAAAGTTAAATGGTTCTAGACACATGATGGTCCCTGGAAATTCAAAGTTAGACAGCAAGAATGTGAGAGAACACAAACATTCGCGAAAGCTGACAAGCTAAACCCATAAAAATAAATAAGCTGTCTGATTTGTACCTACTCATTTACTTGGAAATTATCAATACCTCCATTCCAGTGTGTTTCCAAATGGAATAGTGTCTGAATTATGTATAACAGAATGCACTTTTACCATTCATCACCCAAGCAGTGTGTTTACAGTGATGTAAAAACAACTGCAGGACACAGAAGAGCAAATCGCTTGATGACCGAAAAACAAAGTAAAAATAAATGTTCTCATTCATGTGAATCTATCAAGTTGCTCGTTAATTTCAGAAATACTGACTTTTAAGTAAAAGGCAGAAGAAAGAAAATGATGAAAATTGCAGTAAAACTTACACAAGGCTTTTTACAACTTTGTCAAACTTACTGAGTTTTTTACTATGAAAGCTATCAGAAGCCAATAATAATTTAAATCTTGGAGGCAAATCTACAGACAGCACACACTATAAGTCTGGCCAGTAGTTATTGGGAATTAGAGGAAAAAAAAAAAAAGTAGTTAAAGAAATGTCTAGTTTAAATTCAATCACTCCTGTCACGTATATAGGATGATGCTGAGCAACTGATACATTTGGTTTAGTCTTAGATGCTCTTAAATTAGCAAGCTTCACACATATAAATCAAAACATTACAAGTTCAAAGGAGAAGACGCACTTGCCACAATGTTTGTTATTCCCTAAAAACCTGCAAACATTCTACAGGAAACCAAAAGAAATAATCTGTGTTGTATTTTTGTGTCTGTTAAGGCGTCAGTTAATTTGGCCTGAGCAACCAGATCTAAAGTGATCCTCTTATAATTACTTAGACTCTGATTGTTTAGTTGGATCATAGTTTAAGTTGTCTATATCTAAAAGCACCTGATGAAATGAAGTTACTCCTATTAGTAGAGACATTCACTGTGTACTCCAAAATGTCACCTTGCCATATAACAACTGCGACCATCAGCAGTCACTCAGGGACCCCGTAAGCATTATATTTCATTTCACAAAGTGGTCTAGGCTGGAAGGGAACTTTAAGATCATCTAGTCCAACCATTAACCTAACATGGCCAAACCCACCACATCTACTCATCTTTTAAATACCTCTAGGGATGGTGACTCAACCACTCTGAGTAGCCTGTTCCAATGTTTGATAACCCTTTCGGTAAAGAAATTTTTCCTAATATCCATCCTAAACCTCCTCTGGCACAACTCGAGGCTGTTTCCTCTCATTCTATCGCTTGTTATTTGGGAGAAGAGACTGAATCCCCATTTGTACATTGTTTGTCTGTTACACACACCAAATCTTCCACCACACCTCATCTCCACCAACTCTCATCTTACAAAATATGAATCAAAACCAAAAAGTCCACAAATCCAGCAGTTCAGCAAGCTCACCTAAACTCAGAGGGAGAGTAAGGTCCTGGCAACTGCTCCCTGTGGGTCTCCATCTCCTCACCCAGATGCACGGCCGGTACTTGGCAGGTACAGGCAGAGGTGGAGGCAGCTCAGCTGGGCACTGTGGATGCTGTCTTTGCCCCTAACAACTCAGCTTTCAAAGGGGCCTCAACTAAAATCCCAGCATCTCTTTGCCTGTTGTAATCTCATAAATTCATATATAAATCTCATAATCTCATATATAAATAAATAAAGAAAATAAATAAATAAATCTCATAAATTCATATATAAAATCCAGACTAAACTGATCTGTCCCTTTCATTACAAATGAAAATTACGAATACCAAAATACAAGCGTAAATGTGCTTGCTTTTAAAATTCATTTAGGATTTTCTTTGCTTTATATGATGTTCCCCAATACATACATTTACAAGAAAAGGGCCTCACATATACAGAATGTTAGATTTCATTTTATAAAGTATTTTATGACATTTTCAAAAATTACAAAGAATTCCTTGAAAAAAAGTCTCCCACAAACACGTAACAAAAACTCATAGTATGCCATTACTTAAGCAGCAATTTAATGCTGGTCATTTAATTTAATGATCCAGAAAACTTACACGATTTAAGCAACAGTCATCATGAACTATGCCAAATCTTCCAAAATAGTCTTTGCACTTGTTTTCAATTTATATTTAAAGAAATCTAGATAAGAGAATACGCCATACCTTTCCGGATTTGGTTTTGATATCCAGTGAAGAAGAATTATTGACTGGAACAAGCATTGCCATGACAGCACTCAAAGATCTCCAGAAAGCCTGTCCATTGCTTAGATCCGACTGACCCATGTGCAACTACTGTTCACAAGGAACCCCGCTCCACCTTTCAGAAGGAGGAAATCACTAGCCAAAAGCCACTGCTTCATCTTAGCTGGGTTTGAGATGTTAACACTATTATGCTTCTATGCAAGGTAGAGAAAGAAAAGAAAAGCTGGTTTATTTTGTCTAATTCTGACAATATGTCACGGGAGCTTTCTGTGAAAGCCAACTGTCATTGTATTAGTTCTTGGCTATCATGGCTGCTTCTTCTTTGAAGATCATACTAATTCTGCACACACGAGCTAACTCGTACGCTACAAAACCTGATCCTAAAATGAAGTTACACAGGCGTAGTATTCTTCCCCCCCCCCCGAAATATTTCCACTCACGGGCCAAATTATCTTTAATGTATGACTGAAACCATGTTAAATATTTATGAACAGCCTCCACAAAGTTCTACAAGGCTTAAAAGGCCCTTGTAAGAGGCTCCACAGCACTAGTTCTGAGTGACACGCTAAACTACCACATCATCCTGCTTTGCCAGACTTGCAATTCTTGCCTCCCTGTCACTCCAGGTCGTTTTTAATCCCTGTAAACACAAAGTAAGCAGGAAACGAAATAACATTTTCTACAGGATAATTAGCCACAGTGGCAAAAAAAAAAGGAGCAACATATCACCTTAATCTCAAATAAGTACACTGTGAAATATATGATGTATATCCACAGGTAAGCATTTCTTTTAATAAAACAGCACTCTGAAGTCACACTTGGATCATCTAAGTCCACTGATCAAGATCCTGAAGTTAGAGAGGCTTTCCTACTGCATGGGTTTAAAAATACCCAAAGAACCTGAGTGAAAAGCAAAGCAAGGTATAAACTGTTTTTCACCTGCCTCATGTTATTCTTCTTCCTTAACCTCTAATCAGTGTTTCAAATTTGAGCAACATGTAAGCAAAAACAATCTTGTTTAGAAAGGACCAAGTACATAAAGAGCATTTTTCAGATTAATACCAACCATACACCTGGTTTCATAGAAATTAAGTATTTTAGACAAATTCAAGATAAGCTGTGTTCAAGTTCTTTGCAAGGGACTAGGCTGCAATGTTGCTGGGACCACCCCACTCATGAAAAGCCCCATTGCACCAGGGATCTGTTAAAGCACAGATGGAGTAAAAAGAAGAGCCTTTGTGCAGTCTGTTGCAGGAATGTTCATTTTTACTTTACTTTGCATCTTTAACAATAGAGGAAAAAAATATGTATAATTTTTCAAACATGGGCTTTGAAAGCACAGACTGGTGCTCGTATCAAGGCACGTTTTCAAGGTTTTCCCCAACACTCCAAGTCTTTCACTTGGATGTAAACTGGAAGATAACAACTTAGACGTTTGTTTGACAAAATTCCCCATCCAGTCCCCCAATATTTTCTATTCAGCATACCCATATGCAAAACTATGCACTTAGCACAATGCCACAAACGTCAATTAAAACTCTTTGAAATAGAATATGGAGGTTTTCGAGGTGTGGGCCCGCGCAAACCTCATGAAGTTCAACAAGGCCAAGTGCAAGGTCCCACACCTGGGTCATGGCAAACCCAAGCACAAATACAGGCTGAGCAGAGAATGGACTGAGAGTGGTCCTGAGGAAAAGGACTTGAGGGTGTTGGTTGATAAGAAGCATAACGTGAGCCAGCAACATGTGCTGGCAGCCCAACTGTATCCTGGGCTGCATCAAAAGCGTGGCCAGCAGGGTGAGGGAGGTGATTCTGCCCCTCTACTCCACCCTCATGAGACCCCACCTGCAGTACTGTGTCCAGCTCTGGGGTCCCCAACATAAGGACGTGGGCCCGTTGGAGCAAGTCCAGAGCAGGGCCACAAAGATGATCAGAGGACTGGTACAGGGCTGGGCTTGTTCATCCTGGAGAAGGCTCCATGGAGACCTTCTAGCACCTTTCCAGTACCTAAACCAAGCCTTCTTGCTCTTGCCCTGGTGACGGACCCTGGAGCTCTTCCCTTCCTCCCAAAGCTGTAGGGCTTACAGTGTCCAACATTTGCTGTCCACTGCCAGCAGTGCACAGCTTCCTGCTGATAGAATTGGCTGAATATAATCCCTGTATTTTTTTATATTGTTATTAGGATTAATAGTGTTTCTTCAGCATTACTGTTAATTATTTAGTCTTATCCTATTAAATCTATTTATATTCAATCCTCATGTTTCCTTGTTTTCCCTGATTCCCCTTCCCCAGTAGGGCTGGGTCACTGGATGAATAATTGTCTAAACAACAATAAATCTTTCTGGGTTTCTCAAATCATAACAGCTACAAAGACCCGAGGAGCAGGATTTTCAGAAACTTATAAGTCACTCCAGAGCTTCTGGGAGTTCCCCTGCAAATGCTTATCATCGAGATTTAGGAAAACACCGGGCAATTTTCAGACGTTCCAACAGGCGGAGGGAGGCATCACCCGCTGCCCCCGCCAAGGGGCCGTACTTCCCTGTGAGGGCTGCACCAGTGTCTCGGGGGCATCGGGAGGCGGTGGGCAGAACCCCAAAAGGCTGTTCTGTGTGGAAAAGGAGGGCCCTTACCCACACCGGGGAGGCACTGGCGGGAGTGGCCCGGCCGGCGCCTGAGGAGGGCATCCCGGGCAGGCACCCTCCGGCGGGCACCGGGCCCTCTCCGCTCTCCGGGCGGCAACCAGCCGGGCGTAACTGCGGCTCGCCAACCCCGCTCCTCGGGCAACGCCGCCCCGCTTGTACCGGCCACCTCGCCCCACCCGGCCCCCGGGCCCGCCTGGCTACCACCGCCGGCCTCCCCCGGGCCCGCCCTGTGCCCGGGAGCCGGCCGGCCGGTGGGGGCAGCGGCGTTACCTTCCCAAGTCACGTCGTACATTTCCGACACCTTCGCCATCTTGGCGGCCGCCACCGTGACGCGCCACCGTGACGGCGCCGGCGGTCATTGGCGGGGAAGGAGAGAGGGCGGAGCGGCCGCCCGCGGCGGGGCCGACCCGGCGCTGAGGCTCGGAGGGGCCCGGGGCCCGCCTCCCGGCCCGCCCGCCGACCCCGCCCTCAGAGGCGAGGCCCGCGCCCGTTGGAGGCGGGTCCCCGGGGAGGCGGGCCGGCAGGGACGAAGCGTTAGGGACGTGGTCCAGCTGTGTGGTTGGGGTTTGCCTGGCCTGCCTTCGCCTCGGAGCGCAGCGGGCAGGGCGGACATGCGAGCGCCTTTGCCGTGGCACTCTGCGCCGGGCCTGGCGTGGCTGAACGGAAGCGCAGAGTCGCTGCTGGCTCAGCCCGAACCGGAGATGGCACTAAGGGCTGCACGTTAATTCCTCTTATTTCATGGTCCGTGCCCAGTTTCCACGGCACAAAGTGAATGCACGCTGCCTGAGGGGGTGTCCACTTCGGTTTCCTTTCAGCCTGCGAACTGTCGGGGTTCCTTCTGGAAATGAGGGTGAACCATCAAGGATGATGGCCATGAAGATGATCAGAGGGCTGGAGCACATCTCCTGTGAGGACAGGCTGAGAGAGCTGAGGTTGTTCAGCCTGGAGAAGAGAAGGCTCCGGGGAGACCTCATAGCACCCTTCCAGTACCTGAAGGGGGCCTACAGGAGAGATGGGGAGGGACTTTTTACAAAGGCATGTAGTGATAGGAGAGGGAGTGATGCTTCCAAACTGGAAGAGGGTAGATTTAGATTAGGAAGAAATCCTTTCCTGTAAGGGTGGTGAGGCACTGGAACAGGTTGCCCAGGGAAGTCGTGGATGTCCCATCCCTGGAGGTGTTCAAGGCCAGGCTGGATGGAGCTTTAGGAAACCTGGTCTAGTGGGAGGTGTCCCTGCCCATGGCAGGGGGGTTGGAACTGGATGATCTTAAAGGTCCCTTCCAACCCAAACCATTCTATGATTCTATGAACTATCTGGTGATAGTTATGAACACTGCTGAGGCCACACCTGGAGTATTGTGTCCAGTTTTGGGCACCTCAATACAAGAGAGACATCTCTCGCAGGTGCAGAGGAGGGCAACGAAGCTGGTGAAGGGCCTGGAGAATAAATTATACGAAGAACAATTGAGGGAGCCGGGACTGTTTAGTTTGAGGAAAAGGAGGCTGAAAGGAGACCTCATCACTCTCTACAACTACTTGAAGGGACATTGTAGTTGGTGCTGGTCTCTTCTCACAAGCAATTAGCAATAGAGCAAGAGGGAATGGATCCAAGCTGCAACAGATTGGGTTTAGACTGGACATTAGGAAGAAATTCTTCACAGAAAGAGCGGTCAGACACTGGAATAGGCTGCCCAGGGAGGTGGTTAAGTCACCATCCTTGGATGAGTTTAAGAGTCATTTATATGTGATGTTGGGATACGGTGTAGGGAAGAACTTTGTAGAGCAGGGTAGATGGTTGGACTCAATGATCCCAAGGGTCTTTTCCAACCTAGATGATTCTGTGATTCTATGATCTGTTTCTCTGTGTTTGCTCCAGCCACCCCACATACAGTGAACTACCACACCAGAAGCCTACTTACCAGAACATGCAACTCTGTCAAGATCTTTTCAGGGAAATGCCTCAGATTCCATACACAAAATCAATCCCCTAACTCCATCAACAAATGTACCCTAGTATCAAGAAAACTGTTTCTGTATTTGTTGTCTTGCTTCCTTTGAACTACAATAAAATACTGATTCTCTTTACAATCATCAGTGTAATTATGTATAGGGACTTTGGAAGCCAGAAGGCCTTAACTGGAGTTCAAATGGTGGTCTGAAAAGATGGTATATGCCTAATTTTTCTTCCCTTGAAGTCACTGAATTGTTTAGACCCTGTATAGCACAGATGTATTACCAGCTCATTTTCAATGCTAATTTTACAGTGTCTGTATTATCTGAATGCTTCCAAAAACATTTGTGTTTATTCTCATTGTATTCCTATGGGTAGGGAACTATTACTCCTGTTTTACAGGAAAGGAATGAATGCAGAATAGTTGCATGCCAGGTCCATGCAGGTACATACCTGCTCTGCACGTTACAGGGTAATACTGAGATAGCCAGGGTAAAACGAGAAATTAGTTTGCAGAGTTCAGTTCTGCTGGATTGCTGAGCTAGCTGTAATGCCTAATGTGTGACCCAGACGGAACTTTTTCAGCAAATAAATCCAAAATTTTGATCCTTTTAAAAGCCCTGTCAGCTGCCACCTAACGCTGAAGGCACTGAAAGTTGAGAAATGTGTGTTTGAAGTGGGGTTCGGACTTTGGTTTCACTGGAAGCCTGGCTCTGTCCTTCTGCACCTGCCCACAGCGTTCTGCCTGCCTCGGTGGGAGGCAGGAGGCGGGATCTCTCAGCTGCTCCATCCAGTTACTCTTCTCAGCGACTGCTCTGATCTCCCTGCTTAGCCAGATCCAGGCAGCTCCCCGGCTATGTTGGATCGCTTCCCACGACATGCAGCCCTCGACCTGCACTGAAAGAGGAGACTGGATCCTTCAGTAAAGCGCTGTAAGTGCTGCCTTTTTTGGACATATAGTCTTGAACGACTTGCCTAAAATCACACAGGCTGCTGTCTGCTGAGCTCAAAAGTGACCCTTCCACTGCATTCCTGTGCTCTTACTGTGGAAGAGAAAACCGTCCATACTCACCAAAAGCCAGGAATTATTGTTTCAATATCCCATTATGCCAGATACTGTTATAGTTGGAAACAGAAATGGTTTTGGTATTAAGCTTTTTCTGCTTGGAAACTAAAACAGTGGTTTTGAAAGCTGTTTTCTAATGCCAAGGAGCTCCATCACTTAATCCAAAGTTGAAAGTGTTTTGCTAATAAAACTTAAAATGTTCTAAAAAGGCAATTGTCATATTAATTTTTTTTTTCTGGCTCTGTCATGTTCTGCTCTTGTGCCACTTCTGCAGGAACCAATCAGAAAGGTAGTGATCCAAATCTCACATAGTAATGGTAAATGCAAGATGGTTTGAGAAGCCTATTTAAAAATTCAGACAACTCACCATAAGCTTTTTGTAGGTATCACAGCTAGTTCTACGTACTAATAAATGAAAAAAAAAAATAGCAAATACCCTTTTTCACTCAGTTTCCTATTAAAAGACCTTTCTCTTTTCTCATGAAACCCATCAGTCAGCTCAATAATAATTCATTCAGAATTATGGTTCAGAGAAGTGACACCTGCCAAGAAAGAACATAGTAATTTTATTTGCAGTTTACCAATACAGCAAAGCACAGAAGTCAGTCTGTGCATGAGAGATGGGACATACCAGAGATATTTGAGCTCCTCACCTAATAAGATCTAGAACTTATTTAGGGTTCTAGAACCTGTTGGTGTTAATTTAGTAATGTAACACTGGTGGAATCCTTCAGTGATTCTATGATTCTATCATTCAAGTATTACAGAATCACAGAATCTTAGTGGTTGGAAGGGACCTTTGAGATCATCGAGTCCAATCACATTAAAAAAAAAAAAACAAAAAACCCCACAAAAAAACAAAAACAACCCAAAAAAAACACCCAAACAAACACAAAAACACACCCACAACCCAAAACAAAACAAAAAAAAAACCACAAAAACCAGAAAAACCACACCAAAAAAAGCACCCACCAACTAAACCCCATACCCACAACCCCCCACACAACACCCCGCCACAAAGCAATAATCTTGGGCACTGGAGCATGCCCTGAAGAGCTATGTCTACACGTTTCTTAAATACCTCCAGGGATGGTGACTCCACCACCTCCCTGGGCAGGCTGTTCCAGTGCCTGAC
>JAOTQQ010000012.1:134477568-134499128 GCA_026546715.1 Gallinago undulata | reverse complement strand
CTTCCTTTTTTCCTTAAGTCCCATCAAGAGCTCTTTGTTCATCCAGGCCGGCCATTTTCCCCGCCCTTTAATTTTGCATCTCATGGGGACAGCCTGCTCCTGGGCCTTTAGGATTTCCCTCTTGAAGAGCGTCCAGCCTACCTGGACTCTTGTCTCTCAGGACTACCTCCCACAGGACTCTCCCAACCAGGAGAACAGGCTAAAGTCTGCCCACAGGAAGTCCAAGGTGGAGGTTTGCTAACCCCCTTCCTTGCCTCACTAAGAACGGAGTAGCGATGCCTACAAATTACTGGTTGACCTAATCTCACCATTTTCATCCCATTTCTCTTCACAGCATGAATGCACTGCTCTCCTTAAGCAGGCCTGAAGTGCTCGGCAGTCTCCTTGCTTGCTGGTAGCGAGCAGCGCTACCCCTCTGAGCGCAGAGCAGAAGAAATAAATGTCGTGCCCACGTGCCTGCCAGGACGAGAAATGAGGACAAGAAGTGGTGGGACCACAGATATCCCCTCTTTTGGGGCAGCAAACATGCTGGTGCTCCTGAGCCATCAGCTGTAGGGGAAGGGGATGTGGCTGAGCTGGAGGAAGAGCTTGGGGCCAGGGGTCTCCAGCTGAGCAGGTCCCATGGGCTTCCCTCAAGGGTGGTGGGGGCCACCGCAGGCAGCTGTACATCCCTAGGCCTGCAGCCAAGAGGGCTCAGGGGTTCCCTCCTGCCCTCACCTCTCCAGCCCCCAGCCCCCTTGCTCATCTCCTCCTAGCTGCAGTACTGTGTCATGTACATTTGGGGCCTTTTTGACTGACTCAAAATAAATTGTGCTGAAGTTAAGGGAATTGAAGTGCTCTCCCCAGGCTGAAGTCTGCTCTCAGAATGTTCTCTTAATACCCTCCTGACATCCTGACCACTTAAAAATCTTCTAATTTCTAAACCTCGTGTCTGTCTCACAAAAAACTCTCCTGTGCTTTCCCTGCAGTCCTTATTTATTAACTTTGTTTCCTTTTCCAAGTTCTCTTTTTGTGTTCACCTACATCTCATTGTTTTTGTGATGTTTCTGAGATCATTGTGTCCGGACAGTCACTGCACATTTTATTCACAGATGCAGGGGTTTGTATTTCCACCCTTAAAAAGAAAGGTAAACTGTAGAGGAAACAAGGACTGATTATCATACCTGCCAAGAGAAAATGATGGTGACAGCTTGTCAGTGGTAGCTAATTCATTCTCCTTTCAGCAGAGGCAGAAGTCGCTTCCATGCTCTTCCTTGAGCAAGGCTTCACCTCATACTGAAGAAAAGAACTCTCTGTATACGTGTTTCTCACCTCAGTATTAGAGATGAGAAAATAAAAATACAGGGAGCTAATGTAATTTAAACTCCTAAAGCGAAACAAAGGACTTACCTCCCATTCATGAAAAATGTAATTGTTCAATTTGACAGTCCCTATTCCTGGTTCTAACCATCCTTGTTATTTGTCATTTAACCCCATATTTTCCTTACAAACTGTTCCAGGCTGCCTGGCCAACCTTTATGAGTTTCCATGCTGCCAGCTAGCTGCTCTTTTACCAATTGCTGGTAAAAGACTTTACCAAGTCTGACCAATTGCTCTCGCACTCCAAGTAACTGGTTAGAAAAGTAGAGTCTATATCCAAAGGACGAGGCATGTCTGAAGGAGCTACAGTGAACACCACCATTGCAGTCGTAATGCACATCATTACTGGCAGCAGCATCCTCAACTTCATTTTTATTCTACCAAAGCCATAAGCACACCAAACATATGAAACAGCTCGACTGGAAATCAGAAGATATTCATTAGGGGGCCAATAATACCTTGACTACATACTCAGCTGAAAAAAGAAGAGTTGCTGTTTGTCCAAACTCTAATCTACTGATTGCTTCATCCAGTTCTTTAGCCTGGGGCTTCTTTTTGGAGGCAGAAGCAGACTGTAGAAGAGCAGCAGTACAACATGGACACTGCAATAAGCAGATATCCCTGGGCAATCGCGGAGCAAAGTGCTCTGTACCTGCCCCATGAGATGGCTTGGGGAGGTTCTCTGCAGGTGCTTTTGGTAGTGCAGCCTTAGCTGCACCCCGAGGTACGAGTTGGTCTCAATTGCTGCCCTCTTTGCTTGATTTTGGAAGAAAAATTTCAAGGAGGGGAGGAAGTTTTCTCATGGATTGATGATAAAAACAGGATTCTGACTTTCCTGGGGTGTCACTAGCTTTGATTTGGGACAGAAACTTTAGTGGATGATTTGCACATTTCCCCGGCCTTGCCACATCCTTGGTAGTATGGCTACCGAATGAGAGAAATAACATTTTTAAAGCAAAGCCAAGCATAAAATGCCTCATAGTAATCTAAACTGTGATTCTAATTACCATGACATTGTTACACACTAGAGCTGTTACATAAGATTTATAAAAGAATATACAATACATCATTACAATCTGCATGAGAGAGTGTTAATAGACTGCAGCTTGCAAAAAAAAAAGTTAATCAAAACAAGGCTGTGATTTTGCCTGCAAATAATATGACTCCTTACATGGAAACTGTTCATGTCAAAAGATAGCAGCAGAAGGGTTCATCCTTCTTCACTTTAAATGCAAACAGACTGGATGTCTGTATAGGAGCTGTTTATCTCGAAAGCTGTTTATCTCACATTCAATTTGTAGTCAGTGGAGCAAATTATGCATTTGTATGGTCCATCTCATCCTAAAGTAGGTGTCCAAAGAATAAGTACATCATAACCTACAGGCAACTCTTTCTTTCTATTAACTGTAAATGGAAATGAGAGAACTGGCTCAGCTGCAGATGTCTTCATTGACAATGTCTATGTTCAGTGGATGAATTCTCCCTAGAGGGGTAGCTGCTGTCCTTGCTTGAGACTTGCTACAGCCACTGAAAATGGGAAAGAGAAACACTGCTTTTAGCAAATCTCTTTCTCTTAGGGAATGAGTCATTAAAGTTCTCAACCCAAAACTCCTGAGAGTCTTCTTTTTTTCTCTCCGGTGATGTTCTTTCTTTCTCTCACCATTGTAAAGAAGTGATATTTGCAAGTTTTTATACACCTACTAATTGTTGAGTTAAGGAAGTAATCTTTCCCCTTTGTTCATCTATATATTTTGCAGTCATAAAGTCAAGGTCATAAGCTTTGAAGAAAGTTCTTCACTGGTGTAAAGTGCCACCATGCTTTTCCAGCCAGGAACCTGTGAAATACTTATTTCAGTGTTCCATGATTCCAAAATTGCAGGCAGAAAAAATCTCCAATTAAATCAATACTTAATCCAGCAGAAAAATCAATGTTTTATACATTTCCAGACTTATAATTTACCAGGGGTAACATCTGCCCTGCAGATCAGCATCTTCTTCAGTGAAGAACTGCAACAGTAGGAGCACTTCCAGTCTGCAGAACAGCACACAAGTTAGGAGGTGACTTCTTGAAAGGATAACTATGTGTGGCATGAATGTGAACACGTATATACTCAGACTGCCATATGGGCTATATTTATTTGGTGTATATATGCAGAGGAGAGAGAAATATATGTGTTACATTTCATGTTATAAAACAGGTGTTGTTGCTTTTTTGTAAAACACTTTTTGTTCTACTCCTGCTTTTCTGTGAAGGCAGAAAAAGTAAGCAGGTAAAAAATGTGAAGAATTTCAATAACAAAAAGTGCTATAAAAATGCTATTGACCATAAAATGATCCTCAAAAATTTGTAATTATTATACACTAAAGTTCCAGTGTAACTTTCCTAATTTCCCTAGTCTCTTGAAGTAGGACCTGCATTGCCTTTGGGACCCCTTTCCAGATTTTCAGATCAGCTAATGAGCTCATCAGTGTCCAGATATTATTACAAAATATAAAAAATTTACTCCAGTTTCTCATTTGTTGCAAAAAGTTAAAGCAAGACATCGTCGTCGTATGTATAGTTTTTACAGTATTGGCATTCAAGTGACTCTGGAAACCGTAACTTCTTGCCTCCAGCCTTCCTAGTGAATAATCTACCACCACTTTGCAACAATTACAGCTGTGTGCACTGGGTGGATGCACTTTGTGTATATTTGGCTTCATAAGTCCTGGCAGGAGAAGCTAGATGGAATTCCTCAAAATAACAGGAGGCACCTGCACCCTATTGAGAATGTTATTAGTGGGAGAGAATAAAGATCTCAGCTTGTCCAAAGGTCTGTGTGTCTTATCTGCTCCAAATGCAGATGTTGTTTATCTTGCCAGTGCCTCCCAGGCTGGTGCTCCTAAGCTTCCTCTACGGTCCTCGGGCCTCTTAAAGAACATCTTAAGGTTCACTTATTCACTGGTTCCTTTGGTGAAAGGGCAAATACTGAGTATGTTTGTACCACCTGTGACCTTATTGTAGCTTGTAAGCTTCTTTCTCTGAAAGCCAGACTTCAGGATTTATCACTCAGAGTTTAACAACTTTTAAAATAGCATCACAAATCTCACAAGGGTTTTTAAAGAACAGGTGCTAGTCTTAAGTGGCTTTCAGGATGTGATCTTCTGCTGGCGTGAGCCCTCTGAGTTAAGTTCTTCGATAGCAGAGTGATGGGTAGACTTTGTAGGTTGGCTGAGAGATAGAAGATCATTTGGGACGTGTTTTCCAAATCTGTCATATTTTGTCACTGTGCTCCAGATCTTCTGGCTTGAACATCTTGGAGAATTCACCGAAGATATTCAGTTTCTCTCTGACCATCTGCCTGCCTCACAGACATTTGGCCCACATTCTAAGAAGTCCTTCTGATGAATCTGTGGTTATTACTTCATACCTCATAACTAGTTTTTGTCCTTTGATTAACAACACTTCTGTGAATATTTTCTTTAAGATGATAGTGTCATTTCACATTTATTGTAACAGGAACCTCGCAATGACATTTAACCCAAAGTGAAGAACGAGTGCCACAAGGATCCTTTTGCCTGCTGGCCCACTCTTCCAAGGCTGGAAACTGACACAGTGCATACCTTTCTGTTCTACCCCTCTGCTGTCTGCTATTGCACATCTATTAATCTTTAACAAGGACTCCTCTGTAAGGCAGACCTGTCTTTTCATAGTGTGGATCTTAAGCCCCATCTTTTCTATTCTCCCAACCTTCTGAGTATCATTCAGCCTTTTTCTTTCTGATGATCTCCTAAATATCATGATGATTTCTGCTGTGACGATTAACTATCTCCACCATATTTCTTCTCTTCTTCCTGATCTGGACTGTCCTTTCTCTTCCATCTTTTGTTTCTCCTTTCCATTCTCAAATGAAGCTAATATGCAATAATCCGCCTTTTTCTTCTGTGTTGTCTTCCTGGTCATATGATGGGTTACTGTTATCACTCACAAATCAGTTTTTCTGGTCTTCTTATCAATGTTTATTTGCAAATCTTGTTTTTCCTCTTCTCTTTTCCATTACATCCCTCTCTCGACTTCACTATGGACTCCAGACACATTTCTGGGTCTTCTCTTCCCTGGGATCTATCAGATGACCTGATATAGCTCAAACCACTGTTGAACACTCAAGGATAACATTCAATCCACAACTCTTGTGTGCAGATAATCTTCATTATCTCTCCAACTTTTCAGATCTCCTTCACTTCTCCAGCAGCTACTGTCATCTCTTCTCTGTCTTACCTATACCAGTGAAAAACCCACCACAACAGCCACAAAACCCAGACCCATCTCCCCAAACCTTTCCCCCCTTCTGCTGTCTGCCTGCTGTTGTCCTTAGTCAAAGGACTCTCAGGTGTTGGCAAATTAAGTTGTAAGTTTTCTTGATTCAAAATAAATGTTTCACTTTGGAAAGAAAACATTTGGCAATGTCAAATCTTAAAGTTGCAGAGCTTCTCCTTCAACAGAAATGTTAGCAGTGATATCCATACTAATTAAAGATTAAAATGGACCACTGATAATCCATATTTCCTGCCTGTTCTACAATGATGCTCTGTTATTACAAGGAAGGGACTTCCATCTATCAAGGTCCATCCAAGCCTCCAACAGAGTTTGCCAGTATTAAATCCTGAGGGCAGTTGATGAATCCCCTATGCACCTGTAGAGGAGATCACATATGCTTCCCAAATATGGCCTGATTAATGTCTACATTGCTTACCATGTGTGAACAGCCAAAAATCAGAAGAGTATCATCTGCCCTCTTCACACTTCTCACTTTAGTAGCCCCAACTTTATAACAGCCCAGTTGCAATAATAACAAATCTTATGAAGTGCTGATATAATGCACTTTAATATAGGCTTTTTTGCCAGCAAATGTAGAAATGGATGCGTATTTTTTTTCTCATTTTCCATATAGAGACTGATAAGCATGAGGAAGTATTTCCTAAATTCCCCAACAAGCTACTTTTTATTCTAAAATACATCTGCAGGCACTTCTTGGATCTTTTGTTGCTTCTTGCTAACTGCTTGGTAAAGGCCAGTAGCACAGAATTGAAGTGAATACTATGCCTTCTCAAAACTGTATAAACACGCATCCAATTTTCTTGGAAATTTAAGGGCATACTCTCTGATCAGAGATTTTTCACACATCTGCTACTTTCATTTTGTGTCATAAGCAATAAGAAATTAGTTAAATTAATACCATTGTGAGAAGACTGAGCAAATAAACAACCAAGACCTACCTAGGTTTTAATGCGATTGTGTGGAAGTATGATTTTAAAATGTATCATCTTTCCTTTAAGTCCAGTGATGAATTCTATTGTCTTTTTTAACTAAATATTTCCTGTGCATTTCTTTTTTATTACTTATTTGCTGTTCCATGGAACTGCAATTTTGGCAAGACACAGCAGAGAATGTAAAAGTGCCTGATGTGTCCATAGAAATGGATAAGTAGAATGCTGGTGTAAAAATTAACATCTTTGAAGGCCACCAAAGTGAATTGCATGTGGTCATATTTTATTTTTTAATTTCTGCTTCATTCATCTCCAGGTCTTAAATCTTAATATCTCCAGATGATTGTGAGTAGCTATGCATCCAGACTTGCCAGGAACCCAAACACTTCTATAACCACATAAAATAATCAACTGCCTTTTGTCTAAATACATCTTTTCTCGAAAGGACCAAAGTATAAGGGAAGTTACAATCTCAAGCTGCACTCCAGACCTGCCTCAAACACAGCTTTGACATCAACAGCCCTTCCTTGCAAAACAACTGCCTGTCTTCCAGCTCCTGAGAGTAAGCCACAGATGGAAACTTTGACCAGAAAGGAACACAGCTTATGTGCTGAAATTATTGTGGAAACCCAGAGAAACTGTGCTTATGTCTTTAGCCTAGCTGCACAGGCAAGAGGAAACAAATGGTGAATATATACATTTTAGCAGGCCCTCTCTAGCATAAGAAACCATACTATGTTGTAATTTACTCTCAATCTCTTGAAGAACTGGCATCATAGAAACAACAGTGAGAGCTGATGGCTAAATGACCCCTAACTATGATAACAACCATTTGGAGGTTAGGAGAGAAAAATCTCCATGATACTGTGATACTCCTACAATGGAACTGGCTCTAGCGAATGAATCGCGGGACCTGAACTCAAATCTATGTGCCAGGGTGTGAGAGCCTTCTGGTGAAAGACCCTTTGTAGTGAGAATTAAGAAGGTTATTGAAACTTTATGTACTTTTCTGGTAATACAAAAAAAGTTCATGTTTGTGGGTGATGCTACTTGAATTGCCATATTCTGTATCCTGAAATTCCTGGTGGAAGAACTGCATTTACTGTGGATGAGGTCTCAGAGGCTGTGCTCTCATGTGGTCCTTACTGGCTACACCCAGACAAGTAAATCCACGTACACACGACAATTGTTTGATACTGAAGCAAATTGGCATTGAATGGTCTGCATCTCTACTGTTGACATTTCTTGTCCTCTAAAACATGGTGACCGCACCCAAACTGCAAGGGTCTATCTGGCCTATGCCTCTTCCTAAATTGCACCCAGGAATTATTTGGGAGATTGCTAGCTGGCCTTGCACACAGCTATCCCAGGGACAATTTAGTACTAGAGACAGTTGCTTTCTTGCTTCTGGAAACACTGTTTGATTTACTAACCTCGATGTAGCCATTGGGTAATATTTAGAGGAGTGAATGAGACCATTGGCACATGGAAATTGAGAGATATGGTGGAGATTAAAGGAACGGCAATCAGTTATGTGAGCTTAGTTACTGACTGATGAGAGGCAGTGGATTTGTGGCATCCTTGCTTTTAGATGATAGTATGGATTGTCACTGTGTTATTTTATTTTTATTTTTATTCAGACTCATACTTTTAATATTTTTCCAGCCTGTATAAGCATGTTATAAATCTAAGGGAAATTTTTCACCTTCAGTAAATGTTTTTTTACTCTGTGACTGATCCTACAAATATTATTTCCAGAGTATGTGCATACTCGGTGGGTAGAAAGGCAAAAAAACAGGTCCTTCAATATTTAGAGGAATGAATTGGCTATGCTTGCATTCTCAGTTCTCCTAGATGCATCAAGGAGAGCTTTGATTGCAAAAGACAAGCAGAATCTGGATCAGTACATGTGTAACAAATTAGTTAGTCATCAGCACTTTGCTTTGCAAATAGATGGCGGCTAAAAATAATAGCTGTTACTGTCTTCCCCTCACTTCCTCAGTAGTTCTACAATGAGTACCAGAGAGGCATTAGTACAGCAACTGAAAGTTTCAACCACAACATTCTTCTCAAAGGTATCACTGCTAGAAACCCCGGGTCATTAAGTGGAAAGGAACAAGAACTTATTCCACTACATGAACCGCAAACTATTTCTGAACTAAAAATGTGCAAAAGTTGTCAAAAAAGTAGCTACTGTGAAACACACCATACATAAAGTGTTGTAACTGGATCACTTCTCAGCTGAGTAGTTCGGGCTGTTGCTCAAAAAATATTTTACTTCTGAAAATCAGAGTGAAAGTCTCTACTGATGAAGGGAATTTATCATTAGCTTCAGTACCATCTTTCATTTTATTCAGTATTTATTTTGGTTTACATTTACTGACAGTTTAAGTAAAATATTTTACAACCTGATGACAAACTAGTAAGTACAATCTCCTTAAATAGTTGATGTTCACCAGTGTATTAAAGAGATCCACAGATAGTGTGTGGGGTTTATTTGGTCCTGAATTCACTGGACTTGATCCTACTCAATAAATTTAATTTCTATTTCTATAAATGACAAGAGTTTGCAATATACTGCAATATATTTTTCCATTAAATCAGAAGCAAAGGTAATATGTTAATACTGCCCTAAGTGTTAATATTAAGTCATCTAGAGCTATACACTCTGCTTTTTTTTACCTCTCAGACAATTTGTATTCCATTTTCTTATTAAGAGAAAACAAGGTATATTACTAGCACAAATAGTTTCTTAGGTCATCCCATAGGTCACACTTTGTTGTGCTGTGACCCTGATGCATCAAGCACAGTTTATGTATTAACAAAATGAAGGAATTATATATTTAGGTATTTGCAGGGAGTTCACATGAAATGGTCCAATCCGTATTAAAGTGGGCAGTTTTGAGATAGAATATGCTTTACTGTATTGATACTTCCTGCTAGTAAACAAGGAAATTAACATTTTCATAACTGTAAAAATCAAGGAATGTCTAAATTCCTTAGAAATTAAAGCTTGGGGTGCTAGAGATGGTATAAGAGCTGTTTGTAACTCTTAATTTGTAATTTGTGTTCATTTACTGTTTGGTTTTTTACATCCAGTTAATGATAGTTCTTAGTAAACGTAATGAAACTCTTAGAATCTAGGTCAAATTTAGTATGCATGGACATTCTACCAGTGTCTTTTTACTCTTCTCATTTTCTATCTTTATTCAATAACACAAATGCCTTTTGTTTCTGTAGGAGACGATCCACCCTAAGTCCTTTGGAGAACCTGGAGTACTGACATCCTGTGAATGCCAAAAGAAGTTGTACCTAAATGTCTGTAATAATTCTAAGCAACGACCTTAGGATTTGTGCCATACTTACTTTTATTTTACATTCCTCTCTTCAGACTATCAAAACATCTTAATTCTTTTCCTTCCCTGGTTGAGAGACATCACCTTTTATTTTTCTGAAAGTGAAAAACAGCGTTGAAGTAATTACAGGCAGAGAAAAAGAGCTCTTTTGTCCTGTTAGGAAGTTCTAACTGAACTTCTTTGGTCACAGCTATGAGAAAACTTGGCTGAAGTTTGAAAACTGAAATGCCAGTGCTAAATTGACTAGACAGCTATAATGGTTACATCTGACTGAAAAATCACTTCTGAAAATACTCACTGGACAGCTGTCAAGAAGCACCTCCTCACTCATGATCTCATATAGGAAATGGGAAGGACATACATTATTTATCTGCTGAGTTTGATAAAGCTGAGACTGAAAAAGCAATCGTATAAAAAAAGACTGCAAATACCTTGTTGCTGTTCAGAACAAATTTCTCCCCCAGATTGTTGCCTTCCCCTGAGGGAGAGGGTGGGAAGTCCTGTAGGAGCTAAAGGCAGTTAGTCGGATGCTGGAGTACTCCGTGAACATTTTAAAAGGTTAGCATGCACGAGAAGCAGTGTGGTTCCAAAATCACCTTGTTCTGCCTGTGTATTCTGCAAGAGAAATGTGTGCAGAACACAGAGGAGCACACACACACCCCAAGAGCAGCCCTGCAGTGCAGGGGGGACCCGTGATGCCTTGGTTTCCGTTTCAGTTGCTCCATGTTTACAACACACTTTTGCACTATTTCACTTCTAGATAAAGATTTCTCAACATTTTTCTTTTAGTGAGATTTTTTGTTTCATTTTGAACTCTATAGGCCACTAATTTACTACAGCAATTCAGTATCTCAATTGCTCTGTGCATTTAATACTTCCAGTTTCCAAAATTTATCAGCCAGTGATGCAACCAGTAAGTCCCAGCCCAAGAAGCCACTGTCACAAGTGCAATGCAATCAGGTGACTTTGCCCTCGGCTTTAGATTCCTAGGTTTGAAAATCTTGAATGGCTGTACCAATCTGTTTTATAATGAATAGTTTGTAAAAACCTTTGGCCCACGGAAAGCAAAGGTTTCATACACATTGTGTTTTCATTGGAAACAATTATGGATTTGTGACTGCCCTATACTTCATGTGTATGTGCTTGGTTGGGCACCGCAGTCTGTCAAAGGAAAAGAAACCACTGTAGTCAACGGCAGCTTCCACCATCTTCCAGAAGGAGGGAAAGCGCCATTGTAGGGAAAATGCAAAGCATGCATTCCATGCATTCCACAGCTGCAGTCCTGAAGGAAATGAGTGCATCTTGTGGGTACTATGAATTATAAAGATAAACTTGGACAACCACAAAACTCAGCCTGACTCCTGTTTCATTTTCCTTTCGGAGGTACACAGCTCACTGTCTGTGTCAGTGTTACCTAACCACAAATAGCCTTCTCATCTTCTGCGAGCTGCATTGCTGTCAAATGATAGTGATGACCCAGCTGCTCTGTCCGAAGATGTTAGAGGAAGAGAAAAACCAGACTAGTACAAGTGACACAGCGAATACTCCTTTCCCGCTACAAATTCCACATTAAATCTAAGTAATTACTTGGCTGCAGTGATACTTAGTCTACATGACAATGCGTTTACAGGCTTTTAGGAACAGCAGTTTACAATAATGCTTGCATATGGGTTTGATATCTAGTGTTGTTAAAACAAATCAGCAAGTCTAGACTGTAATTTGCTGAAGCAATTTATGGTTCTTTCATGGCTTTTTTCTCTCAGTAGAGGTGAATACATTTGACTGTCCTAAGAGGAAGGATGGTAATGCACATTCTTTTCATTTTAACTGTAAGACTAATCTGAAACAGAAGCACTAACGTGCTGATTTTCATACCACATAAAAAAATGCCCTAAACTGTTGTTACTTTATTCCACTGCAATGAAAAAAACACTGAAAGTTGGTCACCACTGCTGCAGCCATTTCTTCACAAATGAGTAAATCAGGACACTCAATGCAGTAAGTCAGTGGCAAAGCAGGGAGCAAGGATTGCCTTATATTGCCTTATATTGTTACTGAAGGCATCAAAGCATAACAGTGGACAGTAGTTGAGGCTTCCCCTTAGCTCTTCACTCCTGGGCTCCTGCTCCAGTAGTGAGGCAAAACCAATGCTCTTTGTATTTCTGGAAACATTGCCAATATTTTTCTTCTAGGTGAGCAAGTATTTGCAGGTAATTTTCTCACCCTATTTTTCCATCTTACTGCAAGTCTCACACAGCATCAAGATCTGAATGACACAAGAAGACACCACATTCATTCTGCTCAGATGTGATTGCATTTCTGAAGAATGTAATGTGATACAAATAAATAAACAAACAAAAAACCACAAACCAGGCTCTCCAGAGCTAAGAAATACTTTCCCAGTAAGAGTTTGATTTTCTTGTACCATTTGGCCAGAAGAACCAGTCCCCAGTCCCACACGGCTGGTGCCTGGGTCCTCACTGTTGTGCACCCCGATGCTGAGTCTCCACAGGGATGAAAATATTTCCAGAACAAGGAACCAGAAGGGTTCTGAGGTTTTCAGTGAACCTTCACAGAGATGTCTCCCACTTTGAAGCCACTCGTCCTCCAAAAAGGGAGACTCCTTGAACTACATGGACTATAGCTTCAGGGCACTCAGCAATGAATGAGGACACTTGGCAAAAAAGAAAATGGATTTGAATGAACTAGTCATTAGCTGACTACTAATCAGAAGAAATTTAGGTGGTATCTTTTTCATAAAGTTATGTAAAAAACCACAGCAACTTAGCCAACAGGGACCTTTTTATTTGCATGGACTGCAGCACTTTCCAAAGCTCATCAGTTATTATGAAGATCCTCATGGACTGGATGGAGATTTGTACTTTCCACTTCCTTTTTTAATTATTTTTTTTTAATGCTCATGTCAATGTATATGAATTAAATTCTAAAAATGTCCTGTTTCGATTTTTTTTTATTTTGTGTACAGTGATCATCATACTACTGACAGAAAGACTTTGATAAACCAAGTGCATTTGTTTTTCCCAGCAATCATCACATTTTGAATAAAATGTTTGCATAGAATGGCTGTCATCCTCTATTGGTACAAAGTGGCATAACTCCACTAATGTTAATGATTTGCTACAATACTTTGTTCTCATTGAAAGTGGAGATACGTTATGAAAGACGTAACTATATACTCATTGCTTATTGACCTTAACTGACACCCAAGCTTCTAAAAGTCCATCTCACCTTTGCCATTGGCTCCTCATTTATATGCTTCAGACAAGCATTAAAACACCATTTTGTGATAGAAAATGAAATACGGTTGCTGTCTTACAGAGCACTACATGAGGATCTCACAGCATTATACAGAGCATAACTAATCGAGCCTCAAACCTTCCAGGGCTGGAGGGAAAGAAACTGGGTTGGACTTCTGTTCCACACAGACTGCAGTTTGTAACAAGCCACCTCATTTCAAATTACTGCTCTTCTGATATTATTACACTTTGAGCTGTGTTTGTTTTTACTCACTTTGTGCTGCCCATACAGAGTGCAGTTTTTCTGTAACTTAATCCTTAAAACATCAGTTCTAAGAAAGGATACTCCTTCATGTAAGACATATGCATGTTTATCAAGGTTATCAAGAATCAGACTCAAACTTCTACAGGCTGGCATTTAGTATTCTTTAAATGGGAAAAAAACCACCTGTTTTGATGATCTAAAAAGGCTGTAGAAAGACAGGAATGAAACTATGTGATTGTATTGGGGTAATCTACAAATAATGTTCAGAGAGATGTGCCAGGTTTTTAAATGAGCAATCATAAGTGAAGAATATCCTGAGGCTCACACTGGTGTTTGTAGGAGGCCTCTGCCCATGTAAGATGTTTTTGAAATTTCCATGCGCCATTCCAGGATATGTGTCATGGCCTCTTCTGAGAAGGATGAAGTCACTTGGCCTTTGGCCTTGTGACTTCCAGCACACCCCAGGAAAGGAGTATCTCATCAGGAGCCTTAGACATAATTTCGTCTTCTTTAATTACCATTCTAGCTGTGCCAAACTGTATTAACCCTTACTAAGCATGTGTGCTGCCATGCTCCCTGCGATGCCTGTGCTTGGGTAATTTTTGAAAAGGTTTATTGCAGTATCCGTACCTGTTGTATCAGGTAATTCCAGCATGAGTGATTTCAGTCTCTCCAGTAAATAGTTCGTGCACAGAATCTGATTTATTCTTTTGCTTTTCACCATCTTTTCTATAACACAGAAAGTTTTTAAATGGGATAAAAATCAATCAAATACAGAATCTCTACATCAAATCAGTCACTATCCTCTCATACTCCTTTTCTCTGATGACTTCTGTGAACAGTGAGCTCTTGGGCACATGATGGCGACACTGGAATGTGCCCATGGCACCAGAACTGCTGACAATCTGATCAAACCAAAGCTGTCACTGTCACAGACAGGCTTTTGAGCCCCGTGCCAGACTGGAAGGTAAAATGAGTGCTTCAGTGCCATCACCCTGCTGTCCTCCAAGCAAGCATGCACATTTCTTCTATGTGACAGTCACTATATCTGTCAAGAAACACTGTATTTAAACAACTATTTCTAGCTAGAAATATGTATGGCATTACATTCTGTGTTAAGTGACACTGATGTAAACACAGACCAGCTCTACTGAAATTATTTTCCTCCTGATTTTCACCAGTGTGAAAACATGATTGGGCTGTCCTTATTTTCAGAGGCCTTACCTTTCATCTGGCAATTCAGCATTGATCCAGATGAAATGACATTTGACTAATGACAGGAAACTAGTGTCAGAAAAACATACATATATAACATACCACATACAATGCACATAGTAATCAATCAAGACTAAGGCATTATGGCAGCTGTACTATTTATCACTGCTTAAATCCTATGTAAAGCTTTCCTCGGGGGGCAGGGAGGGGGGGGGGAGGGGGGAAGGGAGGGGACAAAGAAGTCTAAATTTTTCACAGTAGGGCTGAAAAAAGAATTAATTACAGAAGGTGTTTTAAAGCACTTTTCTGAGTGTCTGCTCCTTTCACCTGCTGCTGCTGTTCATCCTTGTCCTGAATTTCTGGGATGAGGAGTTTTCTGGCCCACAGCTCTTGGCTGAGAATGGCCCTCTCTTTTCACAAACCAGATCAAAAGTGTATCAGCTGCAGCAACAACTATCTATCTCAGACATTTATCTTTTTAAAATCATAGAATCATAGAATAGTTCGGGTTGGAATGGACCTTTAAAGGTCGTCTTGTCCAAACCCCCTGCAAGAAACAGGGACATCTTCAACTAGATCAGGTTGCTCAGAGCCCCATGCAACCTGACCTTGAATGAAAGAAAATACTTTTCTCAAAGTCAATACAACCAGCAATCATAAAATAACAGCCCCCCTTTGCAGTTGTAACACAGTGGTGTTATATTATATATTGGATCCTGGAACCAAGTATTAGGTGGGAAAGAAGCAGAACTTGCTTGGCACTGCAGCCACATTGAGCTGTACTGGGCCATAAAGTGTAATGGAAGTAAAGTTGGAAACTGGTCAGTGGGTTATTCTGAACTAGTTACTGGTTCAATCATGAGAGTATTGCTGGAGAAAAGAACACCTAGCAGAAAAGCTGGAACTCTTCATACAAGACATCTTCATTCCTTCTTTAGGAATATGCTTTTCCAGCTTCTCTTAGACTTGCTTTGAATTGCCTGATAAGGAGATGCTTGGTCCTTCTTTCTTTCCTTTGTTCCTAAGAGTATCACTTTACTTTGAAGGTGATAGAGCACTGGAACAGGCTGCCCAGAGAGGTTGTGGAGTCTCCTTCTCTGGAGATATTCAAAACCTGTGTGGATGTGTTCCTGTCCAGCCTGCTCTAGGTGAACCTACTTTGACAGGGGGGTTGGATTAGAAGATCTTTGAACGTCGCTTCCAACCCCTACCATTCCGTGATTCTGTGAAGAGGCAGAGAGGAGATGTGGAATAGGCTGTGCCATGTCTTACAGGCTTTGTAGATAAAAAGTATCAACTCTGGCACGTGAAGTGGAACCATTTTTGGTATTCTTTCTGTGGTTGTAAAGCAAGATGTTCTCTAAATTCTTTGGCAGGGCCTTTAAGCCTGACTGGAGAAAGGCAGCCACTGGGCTTCTTGGAGGGAGTACCATGTTATTCCAGTACTTGCCAAAGTAACTTTGAAGTGAAGGAGGATAGACCAGCCAGCTGGCTTCCAGTTGACACCAGAAGAGTGATGAGGGGCAGAGGGGCAACAGACTGAAAGCAAACTACCCACAACACATAAGAAACATGAAGCAGGAGGACCAAAGAGATCTGTATGAATGGCTGCTCTCTGAAGGATTTTAAACGCTACCATGATCACCACCAGACTTTTAGTTCATGTTCCCATGACCTGAGGCTACCAAACAATTTTCAATTTACATAATGCAGGATATTTGGCAAGATGTCCCAAGGCCCATCATACTGTATCTGCATAGATATAAGTGCAGCTCTTCATTATAGACTCTTGCTGATAAGTTTGGCTAATCAGCTCTGCATTGGATGAGCTAGTCCACACCCAGATGCTTAACTGAAATAAACTCTTCCATGAAGATCGATTCTGCTCCTATACATGTAGGAATAACACAGAAACATAGCAAACACACTTCAAAGAAGTCTCCTTATTCTTCATTTTGGAAGTAACTCCTGTTCAGTAGCAAAACCTACATCAGACTTGATTTGGTTGTTTGCTTCCACTTCTGCTGGGAGACTCTTCAGGAACTTGACATGGTTGGCGGTAAGTATCTTCCTCCAGACACGTAACAAACAAGGTATTTTATCTCAATGTTAATGTTTTGACCAATGCAATAAGTTTCTGGGAAGGCAGGAAGAAGCTGGTTTTAGTAGATGACTGAAGAAATATTCCTACCTTGGATACAATTTCTGCAACAGGAATTGAAGGAGTAAACATAATCTGATACCAGAACCAAGAGAAAAGGAATATACACCAATGCCCAAATTATAGAAAGAGAGGAGAAAGACATTTGTGGGGAAGATAGTCCTAGACATAAGTACTTCAGTTGAGTCGGTAAATGGAAACGAGTGTCACTGAAGATGCCTGCAATCTGGTTTACTGATCCATCAATCCATTTCTGTAGTACTGTGTTCCATTATTCCTTTAATTCGATGTTGCCACTTGTATGTCATGTGAAACACCATTTGAATGGCAGGACAACTGAGATTCTGGCACACACTGTTGACAGCTGTTTTGAAACTACAAATATGATGTGTGCTAAATCTGGTGATCCTGGAGTGGAAAAGTACAGTGGAAAAGTACAGTTTCTCTTTTGGGACTACTGAGAAGGGTTTACAGTATCAAACTGTATATTTATTCCCTTTATTCAGTAAAGGGAGTCTCTAATGACCTACCCGTACAGATGTTCTTGTAAAATCACAGCCGAAGATTGATTCAATTTGAATTGATTGGCTTGATTTCTGCAAAGCTGTTTCGTTCTTTTTAACAAGGAAAAACGGCATAGAACATGAGAGGAGAGGTGTTTAAATGACTGAATGAGTTAAATCAGTGAATCAATAAATGATCTAAAAGTATTTTTTCATTCATTTTCATGACACAGACATGACTCTGCCAAGCAAGGCATCATATGTACTCAAGCCTAATAAAGCCTAATACCTATGACTCAGTGGCAGTAGTGGCAGCTGGCCTCCTGGAAGCCGCAATAATAATCAAGGGATTGTTGGGTTTGGGCTAACGTTGTAGATAGTACCAAGTAAAAGAGAATGGAACCACCAATAATGTGCTTTAGAAAGTCTGGAGAGTAACAGCCAGGTGAGCAGCATTATCTCTGCTAGCTCCAAATCTGACTTCTTCACAGCTGATTTTGGTGTGTATATGTGTGTAAACGTGGGTGATCTGGATCACCACATGGGTGGGCTGCACTGATCTGCTCTTCTCCTAGTCCTGTTGTTTTATCAAGAGAAAAGTCATCCCTAGACAGAAAGACTAAACCAGCAACAGAAGAGACTGACATGGAGTCTATGAAAGGATATGTTTCTTTTTTCCTTTTTTTTTTCTCTTTTTAAATAGAGACTGAGGTGTGAGAGTGTTGAATAGGAGTGTCAGATATAGTGAAGGTACTCAGGGTTCCTGAATTGATTCAGGATGGTCAATCAAATCTGAGAACTTCAATCTAGGTGAGTACTTAGCACTCAGAAGATAGTGCCCTCAGTACATAAGGGAATCTAATGAGGAGCTTGAGAAATCATGAAGCCATCTGTTAATTCAGACACACATTTTCCTTTCAAATTAAGGATAAAATGTGAGACTTTTCTCAAGACTTGATTTTGGTACACATAGGACCATGACAGCAACTGAGAGAGCTGAAAATACTTCACATGAGAACTAAGGAATTTTTTTTCAGAAGATATTTGGTTTCATGAGTAAGCAAATAAGCGCATCCACATTGAAAAAAAAAAATCTAAATAGTAATGGTTTGCTTTTCCCACCTCTAGAAAAGAAGTCTCAAGGCAAAATCCATCCCTGACCCAGAAGTGTGTAATCTTTAGAAAACTGTTGCCTCTTGCTGCTTCAATTTACTCTTTGTCTGCCAAATTCTCAGAGCCTTTATTTTGCAACTTGCTACCATGGTAGTCCATCTTTACCAGGAGAAGAGAAGAAATGCTTAGCCCTTTCAAACCTAGGGGTTCCTTGGAGATTTGAGATGTCACATTGCACTTAGGTATCCCATTTTCATGACAAGTATCCCAACTGCTCAGCTAAAAATGGCCTTTTTTGCTGCATTTTGACAAAGTGAGCTATTTGTTACAACCTAAGGGTTGCCTTACTAGGTGTGTTTGGACTGTGACTCCCTTCAGAGCAGTGAGTTAGAAAACTAAGTCTGGGAGACAAAAAAAACTTGAACTACTTCTTGGAGTTTCTCTGGAGTTTCTTACTGTTATTTCTGTTCAGTTTTCTGATTGCTATGAATTCTTTCAAAGGCACCTAATATATTTGTGTATTATAGTGAGGGAAGACAGATGGCATGGTTAGGACTGATAATACTACAATCAACCTGATTTTTTAAAAGTTTTACCAATTCTGATGTCTAACCTTAGATAGAGATAGTGAGTGCAACTTAGAGATACTGAGTGCAACGTACCTTGGCCAGACTCACTAACTATAGGAGATTCCACTGCAATTCACTAGTTTTTGCTACCAGATAATTAAAACTAACCAGGTCTAGAATACTCTTTCTCTGGCACTGTTGTTTCTGTATAGGAAGATAAGTAACAGCAAGTCAAAAATAAATAGCATCGTGTAGAAAGAAATCCTTGGATGCTTTTGAAACTTTTACTCTGAGTCTCCAAGCCTCTGCTGCAGAGGGTTTCCACCATTGGGGCACTCAAGGCCTCCTGGAAATGCGCATTTACAAGCAAACAGAACTGGCAGTTTAGTTCAGAAATAATATAAACATAAGAATTGAAATGTGCATTTACAAGCAAACAGAACTGGCAGTTTAGTTCAGAAATAATATAAACATAAGAATTTACCTTCTTCTTTGCAAACTACCTTTCATAATTTTAATTTTCATATGATTTAGATAAATTTAATGAGCACAAATCTAAGATGTGTAACAAATACAGCTGTAAAGAAATGCTTAATAAAAAACAAACACTGCAAGAGTCCATTGATGGTGAGTAGTAAAGGATGAAAGATTTACTTATTTTCTGTGGGGATGCAGGAGGTTCATGTGTACATCCATGATGAATAACCAATGGTTTTGAAACCATCTGGTTGCCAAAAATGAATGTATGTATGTACATATTTATTAGTGTACAATGTATAAATAATTAAAAATGTACACAGTGACATTTTAAATATCAAAGAAATTATAATTCAGGGTTTATTTTATTATTATACCATGGTGAAACTAACAGTTTTCCATTAGTTCCTGAATAATATGTAATAATGATTTAGTGTTCAGAATAAAAAAATTAAATATCCAAATGCAACCACAGAAGTTCAGGAAACCATATAACATATGTGTGCTGAGTAAACTTTAGACCACCCAACCATCATTTGGCCATTGGTTCTGCAAGTAAAACCTCACTAGCTTCTAGAACTCTATAATGTTCTTAGCCTTTTGAAGCTCTTCTGGATGGGGGAAAACAGAAAATGGACATTTCATAGAGGTAAAATAGTAATTTTGAACTTCCTGTGTTATTTATCTGGGTAAGAAGCACATATCAGCAAAAATAACATATCAGGAATACACAGGGCTCTCATTTATCAAACAATATCTTATTTATGATCAACAAGGTTTCTCCTCTTAAAATGTGCAGTGAATGGAGCTGATTGAATAGCTTTGAGATATTCTCAATTTTCTTTTCCTACCAGCAGCTTTCACTTAACGTAAAATCACTCTGTGGCTGATTCTCAAATACTTTAAATACGTAGTTTTCCCAAAACTAAAGTCAAGTTCTTTTGCTATTTCTTTAATACAGATTGATTAGTCTGAGTGTCAGAACTCAATTAAGATCATCTGATGATGGAAGTTGCCTGGGGAAAGTGAGCACATCGGCAGCAACGCTAGTATTTTATTACAGATGAAGAAAGTCTTTCTGTTGAGGTTGCACATTTCTGTGTACTGGAATGATTTGGATAGAATTTCACCCCAAAAATCTGAACACTTCTGTTTTGTACTTCTGTGCGCTATGGAGCCCTGAATGAGGAGCTGTCAGGCTGTCCTAGGCTCTACTGAATTTTTTTAAAATATGATCAGAGTGGATGTTTATTTTGATAAATGCTTTATTCTTAGTTGGCTGATTTTGGCAAGTATTCCTGCATTTCCATGAAACAATGCCACTGGCTTCAAATGAAAATACAGTCTTGAAATTGGAAGTGAACAAGGATGCAAAGCTTGAACAAGAATATGCTCTGGTGCAGCCACAGAATTAAATACTCAGTAGGAATCACCATTTTAAGCACTAGGGTGAGGACAAGTCTGGATTTTCTATAGTAACTGTCACCAAAGCATCTAAGTGCATCCCCAAAAGGCTTTATCAAATGTTGTGTTCTTCCTTCCAGACTCTGTGAAGCTTCACTATTCTTGGCACTGATGTACTGATACTGGAGAAGAAAGGGGCTTCTCAACACCTTGCCAGCTCCTCCGCTGCAAAGGGGATTTGTGGAACTGAAGAGAGATGGGGAATGCTCCATCCAGGCCTTAAATAATGTGGTAGTGAGGTCAAACTGTTGATATGTGGCACAACACAGTTTTGAAGAGCAATATAGCGTGGATACAAGAGATCTTCAGCTCTTCACTGACCCCACCTTTGCCTCAGAGATGTATCCAGTATTCATGGCTGCTGCTCAGTTCATTGGAAGTACTGTGTGAAAACCCAGAAGGATGAAATTACTTGTGGAGCCTTCGGAAAAAAAAAAAGAAAAAGAAAATGCCAATAACCAAAGCAGTCACCTTCTCAGCCAATCCTGTCACTTCCTTATTGTCGTGGTTTAGCCTCAGACGGCAACAAAGGACCACGTGGCAGCCACGTGCACTCAGCAGGGCGCTAACCGCC
>JAOTQQ010000012.1:134466480-134477468 GCA_026546715.1 Gallinago undulata | reverse complement strand
CACATGGGATGGAATACCTGTGTCCCTGCTAGGTCCTGGGAAGAAATTAACCTTTTCTCCACCAGACCCAGTACACTTATGCATTATAAAATATCCAGGATACTTTTATTTTTGGAGGAACATTCTGGATTGATAAATGGAACCCTGAAATATTTGGAAAGTACTACTCTGAGGAATAAGTGTTGCAGGATGAAGGCCTACAGTTCCAAAAATGCATCACTCCTTGACTGCTACAGCGTGTAATACAACTTCAGCACCTTTATTTTCTAAACATGCAAGTGTGTAAAATGAATTTCTATGTTCCTCTCAAATTAAGCAAAATCAGCTATATTTTTATATGTTACTTCTATATCGACCTACTAAGCCTCTAAAACCTGAAGAATTCTTGTAACTGTAAGAATGTACTGGTTTTGTGTGACAGAAATGTGTGAATTAAGAGTTTTTGACTGGACAGGACAGGGAATCATTAATAAAGGACCATACTTTTCACAAAACAAAAATGTAAACAGATCAAGCTTAAAAAAACAAACTAGCCAACCCCTTTCTTTTTCACTCCCCCTTTTAAGGAGACATTGCATCTTAATTAATTAGGTTTGAATTTCTTGAGTTTGAAAGTATTACCATTTTAACAATTCTGCCATCATCCATGAGGTCTGCTATGAAGTCTTGATCCAACTTTACAATGATATACAGTAAGTAAACAAAAACATAATTTAAAAATTAGAAGAATATCAGACAGAAAACATATACCTTTTGGCTACCATTTCACAATAGTATAGGTGATATCTGTGAGTCCCCTAACTGAATATTTAACTTGTTTTTATTTAACTTATTTTGTAGTGTCACAAAATGTGCCATAGAGTCTTTGGCTTTGTTTTCACAACAGCATCTGCCTGAGTAGATCCTTATGGAGTCCCCTTCCTGAATGAGAGCTTAGATACTGTAAATCTATCCCAGTCATCCCTAAAGAGAAATTGGACTTTTCCACTCTCTGCACTCAAACCTCAGCACCTCCAGATGTAGCACGCATCACAGCCTTCACTTCAAAACAGCTGTCAAGAATGTGTGCCAGACTTTCAACTGTTGTGCCATACAGACAGGATCCCACACGACATACAAACGTTAAAATAGAACTGAATAATATTATATGATACTAGGAGAAAAGGAGTTACAAAATGGTAGCAGTAATGCTCACTGACTTTACAAAATTCTAAATTTCTCTACTGGAATGAGTTTAACATGAGGCAGTTCTAAAAATCATAACGTTAAGACATAGCTGCATTGTTTGAGAGAGGAAGAATAACTCTACTTGCCTAATGTATTTCAGAAAAGGTGTCCCAAAATCTGTCTGGACTGATAATTTGTCTAAAATACCCGTAGCTATTATTGATTATGTATATAAAGCTCTTCTGTTCATGAGTGATGAGGCATAGCATATAACTAGTGGCTTTCACACTATGGTGTTAAAAAACCCTCCAAAACTGCCACTATATAGAATTTGGAATGATTTCATCAATTACTAACACTCTTCCCAAATATAAGTAGAATTTTAGTTAGTAGTGCATTTGATGAGGCAGATTAAGCTGACAACTTTGATTAGTCAGACATACAACCATTGTAAAAATCTTCCAAACCAAAAGGTTAGGCTTCAGAAACTAAACACTGATGGCGGGTTTGGAGAGATTTTTTCAACTTTATACAACAGTTCATCTGGGCCATTATAAATGACTGAGAAAGTAATATACTGAAATATATACTTATGGCCTGACACTGGAAGAGGCCAAAGACTGAAGAAAATTTAGATGGTCCCAATCAAGTGGTTTTATTTGTCAGATGCTATGACACCAGAAGCAAACAACTGGAACTGAAACTCACATAAATACTAGGAATTAAGTTTTTTTGTTGGATTTTGAAATAAACACCAGCATAAAAATGCCTATCCAAGAAATATATTTTTAAGAATTATTTCATTAAAGATCTATATGGCAAAGCGTTTCATTTTGTGTAATAGCACTGTATGTTATTAGTTATACAGTATCAAATACATTGAGGAAGAGCCCTCTCAGGGGATCCTCGCGACATTGCTTTTCTACAAGATCAAGTCAGGCCAGATGATCTAATAGTCCCTTGTGACATAAGATTTATAAATCTATGAAAAAGTTTTATAAAATATAAGACCATATGTGATCCTGTATTTTTAAATCTTCTGATCTTAACATTTCCCCCTCCTCCCTTTTGTGTTTATCTCAAAGTAATTCATAGAACCATAGGATAGTCTGGGTTGGAAGGCACCTTTAAAGGTCATCTAGTCCAACTCCCCTGCAATAAGCAGGGACATATTCAATTAGATCAGGCTGCTCAGAGCCCTGTCCAACCTGACCTTGAACACTTCCAGGGATGGCACATCTACTGCCTCTCTGGGCAATCTGTGCCAGTGTGTCACCACCTTCTTAAAAAGCTGGTGACACACTGGCAATTCTTCCCGATATCTAACCTAAGTCTACCCTCTTTCAGTTTAAAACCATTACCCCTCATCTTATCACTACACTCCCTGATAAGAGTCCCTCCCCATCCTTCATGTAGGACCCCTTCAGCTACTGGAAGGCTGCTATAAGGTCTCCCCAGAGCCTTCTCTTCTCCAGCCTGAACAACCCTAACTTTCTCAGCCTATCTTCATAGGAGAGGTGCTCCATCATCTTCGTGGCCCTCCTCTGGGCTTGCTCCAACAGGTCCATGTCCTTCTTATGTTGAGGGCCCCAGAGCTGGACTCAGTACTTCAGGTGGGTTCTCACTAGAGTGGAGTAGAGGGGGAGAATCACCTCTCTCTAGCTGCTGGCCACGCTTCTTTTGACACAGCCCAGGACACGGTTGGCTTTCTGGCCTGCAAGCACACATTGCTAGCTCACATCCTGCTTTTCATCTACCAGTACCCCCAAGTCCTTCTCCTCAGGGCTGCTCTCAATCCCTTTGTCCCCTAGCCTGTATTTGTGCTTGGGATTGCCCCAACCCACGTGCAGGACCTTGCACTGGGCCTTGTTGAACTTCATGAGGTTCACATAGGCCCATTTCTTGAGATTGTGCAAGCCCCCCTGGATGGCATCCTGTCCCTCATGTGTCAGCTGCACCACTCAGTTTGGTGTCATCTGCGAACTTGCTGAAGGTGCACTCAATCCCACTGTCTATGTCATTGATGAAGATATTAAACAGATATTAAATCAGCTATTTATTTCAGATTTTCTTGTATATTTAAGCACACGGGTTGCACTGGTTGTCCACTTCCCTCTTGTTATTCTTGAATTCAGTAACCTACCAGTCACAATTTCTGCTATGGTTGTGGTCTAAATATTTAAGCTTCATATAATTGTGTGCAGACTTAAATACAATGTTTAAAACAAAGCACTGGATTGTCAAAATGCATCAAAATAATATTTTAAATGAACACAATATATATTTTCCCTTTCTCCTCATTGTACAATTGCATGTTACCTTAAAAACTTGTCCCTTGTTCTTAAAAGGAATACTATTAACTCTTCATTGATACAATGCCCTGACAGGTTAGCTCTTAGTAATGAGAAAATTTGATCATTATAGTATTTTAGGTAAATCCTGCTACCTAATACATGTAAATTTAGACTCCACCACTCATTATATTCTTTGTTCTCTGTTAATGTAGCCTGTCCTTTTATTGCTGCCAAACAGTACCCATTTACTTCTTCAGAGTGAGAACTTCAAATGGTCCAATTTACTACTATTTCTTGAGGGTCACTTGAGAAATATTTCACTGTTTCAATATTTCAATTTTTATTGAGTATCACTCATGTTGGTCAAGGAATTCTGACCATGTTTTCCTATTACGATGGCAACTTTTCTATTATAGGACATCTAAAACTAACATTTTAGTTGCAGGATGGTTTTGCCTTTCTTCTCTCTTTGAAAGATTGTAGTGACTATGTAAAGCTAATATGAAGGCTGCGTATTTGGTTTTCTATATTAACTTGGGAAATATTCTGCAGTAATAAGAAAATTTGTATGTTCAGATGCTACTAATGAATATCAGTTTAAGAATCAACATAAAGAGATGGACTAAACTAGGGGTTTTTTTTTTTGCTTTTTGTCCACTTAACAGCAACAGGAAGCACTCAAAGAAAGTTGTACTTAGTTGACTTTTGTATATAACTTTCACAGACCCAAAGAAATATGTTTAAGTGAGCTGCCAAACATGGGTTTGGTGCCAGCCTGAGCGCTCTCACTTTATCACCAGCAGACCTGCTGCTGCAATCCTAGTGCCCACTTTCTTGCTGTACAATCACATTTCCTTAAGAAAAAGGTTCCACGGCCCACTTTTCCAAGGTGTAAGCCTTGGTTAAAATATGCCTGGAAAAGACTTAATATTCACCTGAGTTTCCACCTGTGCTTATAATCTCCATGAGGCATTGGAATCACTAGCTTTTTATGGGCATCTGTATCTAAACTGATAGCATCCACTGTAGCCTGACACTATCCCAATTGGTTTCCAGCAGAATTCATGCCAGTGGGCACAGTCTGGATCTCATTTGGAGGATGGCGATGGAAATAGGGATTGTTAAAAACACCCCATTATCATATGGTCTGGTAGTTGGCTACAGTGTTGTTCTACAAACATGATTTAGTACAGATGTTTCATTTAAACTCTAGGTTTATAAAGGTACACATTTTTTTGGTTTACTCTGATTATAACCACAGTCTACTCCTCCCCAGTAATCAACTGCTAGAATTTGTCAAATGTTGTCGTTTAATATGTGGGTCACTTCCAGTGCTGTGTTTGTTGCATGGAATGCTCCACTTCCATAGAAACAGATGTTTTAACTTAACAGCAAAAAGAGCTAAACAAGTGCATGTGAAGGCGCAGTGCAAATAATGTGTTTCATTTCTGTTATTTATAGCTGTCCGCAGCTATCATAATTTTTTTATTTGAAAATTATTAAATCAATTACAAGAAGTTTATTTTGCAGATACTGCCAAGAATGATGAATGCTAGGCAACTACTTCTGGGGAAGTGTCTTCTTCTGGGCCATTTCAGAGGTGTTTAAGTGAAGTCAATGCATCTCTGAAAGACTACAGTATGACAAGGTCTATACACTGAGGCTCAGAGTATATGCATTAAAAAAATACCACCTTTTAGATCTCCCAGCCCTTCTGGCAGATATGCCAGGTGGCAAGGGCAGTGGAACGAGTACTTAATTCCTCAGCATATTTGAAAAGAGCAAGGCCAGATGAGATGGTGGTTAGAAGGAAGAATCCAGGGAGGAGGCTCTGGCTGGAAAAAGGCTGGGCTGAGAGGATGGGCTTGTTCCTTCTTTCAGTTTGATTTGACTGAAATACATCCCACCTAAACTGGGAATTATGGTTGTATGAAAAACTAGTAATAGTCTTATCTGGAAAAACAAGGGGGAAATATTTTTTTGAAACAAGTTCGCAGACACCACAATGAAGTAACAAAGCAGCCATCTGTGAAATTCTTTGCTCGCTTAAGTCCTACCTGACTAGTTTCAGGTCACTGTAGGAGCCACTGATTTTTATAACAAAAGTCATGTTTGAAAATGGGCCATACTGCATACTTTCCAAAGCACACAGACAGAATAATTTGTAACAGTGCTGTAATATTCCACATCCAGGGGTGGATCACGTAAAAAGCGAGCTGCGTACAAGGTAAGGGCTGATAGCCCATGTTGCCTAACTTCATTTCCCAAATAAATCCTGTAAGTTCTACACTTGAACCACAGGCAAGGCTGAAAGTACAGCCCAGGTTATTCCAAAAGTTCACCATGTTCCCCTTCACGGCCCACACAAACGCCCTGGACACGTACTCCACCCACCTATACTGGGGTTTCTGTGCAGAAGACAGAGCCAGGCCAGATGAGAGAAATATCTGTGTTTGGAAAGCATCCGCAAATGTGGGACACAAAAGCAGTAAACAAATCAAATGGGATGCCATACCAGATGTGTTTCACATTTGCGAAAATAACAAAGTTGAGTCAGGAAGAAAGGTTTATGTGTCTTCTCCTTGTACAATCCTTCCCAAGGTACTTTCTTTCAATTCCCCCAAAATTAAACCCAGCACAGACAGCAGCAATAATTGTGAGTACACAGCATGGACCGAATGCATTGAAAAGCCAATGACAGCTCCATGTGGCTTGGCACAAAACACAGCCCAAAGGGGAGAGCTGGTGTTTCCTCCCATGGTCCTCCTCCACGCCCGGGCACACTCTGAGGGACACAGACATGCCACTGCATGGCACCTCACCTGCCACTTGCAGTGGACCCAAGCTGAGGAGCCTGGCTGGCAAGGTCTTCCCACGAAACTCTCATATCTCTGCCTCTCTCTCTGAGTTACTGCATGGGAACATCTCCAGACCATTTCTCTAGTCATGAGAAGGACCTAGGGAAGCCTGCCTCTGTTCCTGGTGGTGACTGAAAGTCTCTTGAAACGTTTTTTTCAGGAGCTTGCAAAACCACGGGAACCAATGTGCTTCTTCTAGACTGGTTACACAGCATCTGGTACCTCCATGGTTAGGCGTCCAGTAGCTATACTATAACAATAGAAAGCAAGATGCAACTGAAGAGCAGTATGGGATAGAACTGCTGTTCAACACCAGATTTGTCTTGTCGTGACAAAAAATTGCTCAGGGCTATTTATTAAAGGGGTGCTTTAGCATAATCTTACTGAGAGATGGGAATTTTTGAAATTTGGGAAATCTGGAAAGCTCTTACAGCTCTTTTCAGTGTATTTAAACTGAATATTTATTGTCCGCACATAGTAAGTGAGCACAGTCCAGTCCAACCCTGTAATAAAGAGAAAGAATTTTAGCTGATACTTTAAAATCCTAATCTTTACCCAAATATATATATATATATATATATATAAAAATGGTTATGGGTATATTATTTATTCATTACACTCAGGCCTTTTTCTGATTGCAAGTTCTCTACAGAGCAAGTGCTATAAATTTGTTTTGAATTCATTTTGGTCTTAAGGTTAAATAGTCAGTTTATGAAACAATTTACATGAATGAGGGTAGTAATTTAATACTTGAAATCAACTATCATTATTTTTAGTCTTTGTTGGATAACTTAACTTTTATAAAGTGGGAAGGAGGGCCTCATTAATTTCCTGGGACTTTCATTCATTCAGATGTCTGGTTAGAGAAGGAAGATATATTATTACACTAGTGCTGGATAAGCAGGTTAAGGGAATACTAGGGCAATACATATTTTCCTTGCTTTCTTAACTAATACAATCATTATTTTCTCTGTATGTGGTCTTCATATTTAATATATGCTCTCTTCCTGAGCCAATGGACCAAAAAAACATATTGCAATAAAATCCAACTGATTTAGTAGACCTCAAAATCTAGAATCCTTTTTATGCATCCGATATGCACAGTTTTGCCTGTGCATTATAGTTGCATATGTCTTTGTTCCCTTTATAGCATTATTTGTCATAGAGTCAAAGTCTGGAAAAAAGTTGTGAGGATCCAAGTTTAAATATCAATGAGAAAAAAGTCATACTATGCGACATTAGGTGTGGCCTCTTCCTGCTTTTATTTCTATTACCCCTATTTTCCGTTCACTAGCTAACTAATCCTCAAGACAAACCTAAAAAGTAATGAAAAAGTCATAACAGACTTACAGTTTGCTTTCTGTACCAGTTACCAGAGCCATGTGTCTTCTACCATGTCAGTTCCATGTTCTTCAACTCCTTTACTCACTGTAAAAAATAATGGAAGAAATTATTCTCCCACAGAAATCATGGCCTTCTCAGGGATTTGTGTGCTGAATATCCAGGGGTTCAAGGGAGCCTCTTGCCACACTGTCATCATCATTGGTTTATCTTTGCAGACTTGCAAAACACCTGCTGGAAGTGAGCCTTTGGAGGGTGAGGAGACAGCAAGTCTGCAAGGCAACAGCATCCCAGTGCACCCACCAACAGTACAGGGCTAAGGGAGACCCAGGAAAACTGCTCCTGATGTGAAAACAGAAACACTACAATCTCACTTTGCTCATTAAGGAAACACGGCCACCATCTTTTCTATCTTTGAAAAATAAAAAGATGAATCAAAAATGTTATTATTTGTTCTGATAGTTATAATTGTCTTTAAGCCTGAAAACTAGGCTGCTAAGCCATTCTGGCTTCACAGGTTTTCTTGATTCCTATGCAAAAACGAATTAAGCATGTGGGCTTGGAGTAACTGGAATTATCCTGCTGTGCAGCTGCAGGCAAAAGCAATTTCCAACATGTTGGTTCCAATGCCTGACTCTTATTTTTACCTGGTTTGAGGGAGTTAGCCCATTAGCTGGTGGCCCCCGTGTAGATCCATGGGATTTGCTTGCTTTGGTTGTTCATCACACGCAGAACCCAGTTGAACTCCCTGGCAGGTTCTAACCTCTTTTGGTGCAGTCATCTGGGGAAGGTGCTGCCAGCAGGGCACTGCCTGCTCTGCACTGTGTTTAATGGCATTTTGTAAAATTCAGTAGCTGTTTTAAGAGTTCAGAAGAGAAATACGAGGCTTTCATTTAATAAAGTAATTTGATTACTTAGCAATCGATCCTTTGATAGGATTTGAAAACTGCAACAAAATTTCCTATCAATTTTGACAGAACTTCTACTGAAATCAATCTATAAGCTTGTGCTTAAGCACTTTGTTAAATAAAGACTTAAGCAGAGGAAGATAGTTTCTGTGAATTTTTCTCTGGGATAACAATCTGAAATGCTTCAAATTGGGTTTGCAGCCCCTTACATCCTTTATACCGTTCCCTAAATCAGAACTATTGTCTATAGAAAAAGAGAAGTGATGGAAATTTCTCATGTTGGAAACTGTTTCCAAGCCATATTTTTCTTGAACAGGATTCTAAAGTTGCATATTACAACTAAAGTTAACTTTAAATGTTTTGGGTTGTAAGGAGTCTAAATGTTGCCAGGGTGCTTAGCACACTACGCCTGGAATGCCTGTAGTCTCCAATGTGTTTATTCCAAGTGCGTTTCCTGAAGATTTTGCTTTTGCTTCTTATATATTGGAATCCATGGGTTCTTTTTTTTCTTCTTGTTTTCTTTTTTGTTTTTGTATTATTAACTGTATCTATGTAGGGAAACCCCTCGTATGTTTATAAGTTCTATGTCTTCTTTAAGATGTCACCATTTTAGTGGGGAAGAGGGTTATTTGAAGAATGGGAGATAAAATAAAAGCACAATTTCCTTTCATCAGACTTGTCTCTCTCCCTCACTCTTCTGCTCTGAGCTCTGCTTCTTTCCTTTTGCATTGCATTTGCAAATTTGCATTTGCATTGCTTTCCTCCACATCTTGGAATAAACGTTTACAAGACATTTACACAACATTTGGATTTTCCCTATGGGCATGGAGAGTCAGCCCAACACCTGAGATTTAGTGATGCACGTAGATTTTATGCAGAGATGGATAAATTTCATCAGAAATAAAAGGCAAGAGCAAATATGGTTCTCTGTGTATTGCTTCGTACACCATTGCCTCATCTCAGTTCAGCAAACATATTTAGATTAACACCTGCAACTTAATGGTGGGATAAAATTTTGTAAAATGGGCTGTGTAACGCTAATTTGTTCATTTTTTAATTTAAGCTAAAAAAAACCCTTGTTCTATAACACAGTGTTAATGGAAAGGCTGTGTTCTCACTGAGACATTTCTCAGTGAGCCCTCACATTTCAACAACATTTTTTGGTGGTCTCAGCACAAAATGTTAATTTCCTCGGAGAGGCAAGGGTTATCACATTCGAGCCCAGCCTCCTGAGGTGCAGTTCAGCCGTCCTTCCTTCTGGCTTGCCTTGAAGAAGGAGCTTTGCATGCAAAGACCAAGACACCACAAGATGCTAAACCAGCACCAGCTTGCCCTCAGTGCTTCTGGAGAGCTGGTCACACCTCCTGTTAAGCATGATGCATAATAATCTCGTTTTTCATTAAATTATGAACTATTAAATCTGCATGACATATAGATGAGAGAAGAAGTGTTCACAGGCCCACTGTAATTTATGAGCATGTGGCGCACAGATGTTACATGAGATTTTTCTTCCCTTTACTTTTGAAAATTTGGATTACATTTTCTCTCCTCTCTCGTGTTCAAACTCTGTACTTGATGCTTTATTAGATGTCACAGCAGGGTAAATGGATGATTAATAATTGTTGACGACAGAAATTTGGTTTCTATAAGCTGTGGAGTGAAAGATAAATGCAATGGGAATGGTTCAACCTATCTACAACAACTAAGCCTCCTTAAGACTGTCTGTGTTAGGGTTACCCATGATTTATGGGGATATTACCACTGTCCCTAGATACAGAAAACCTCTTGCAATTTCTCTTATTGTAATCATCACTTTTTCTTCAGGTACTTGGGGGAAAAATATCACCCCAAAAAATAAAGGAAAAAGAAAGAAAGAAAAAGTTAACTTTTTCAGGGTCAGGAAAAATTCCATAAAACCCCCAACTCCTGCTAGTAGGACATGTAGAGCTTTTTTCAGAGCAATACACACCCTGTGCTGCCATCTTTCAATTCATCCTTGAAAACAAACCATCAAAACAAGACCATGGTGTGCATGTGCTAGGACTGAACTGCAGGTTCACAGCAGACTCTAGTCCCCATTTCACTTGTTGTATTGTAAATCAAAAAGACAGTTCTAAACTGGGCAGAGATGAGCAGTCCTGTCCTGATCTGGATCCTGGAGAGCTATGTACCAAGGTAAGGTTTTGCTTCAAGACCATTTATTTTCTTACAAGAAGGGGGTGGCCAAAGTTAGTTAAAGCCAATTTCCAGTCCTTTAAATTCAAGGAAGAGATTTCATTGGGTTAGGTAGGTTGATTGACAGAAGTAACTCAAAGCAGTTGGCAAACTGAAAGCCTTCCCTCATTGGAACATAGGAGGTTCCACTCAAATATGAGAAAAAACTACTTCACAGTGAGGGTGACAGAGCCCTGGAACAGGCT
>JAOTQQ010000012.1:134452503-134466380 GCA_026546715.1 Gallinago undulata | reverse complement strand
GGAGTCCCCTTCTTTGGAGATTTTCAAGACCTGCCTGGATGCAGTCCTGAGTAACATGCTCTAGCTCTAGGCAATCCCGCTTCAGCAGGGAAGTTGGACTAAATGATCTCTACAGTCCCTTTCAACTCTAATAATTCAGTGAAAATCAGTGAAATTTTGAATTCTATCATATTCTAAAACACAAAATCCTTATCTGCAGAAAAACATCACTTCTGTTTCTTCAGGTCACATTTGTGGGTAAACAGCAAAACCCCCCAACAATTTTCTTATTAGTTCTAATTTATTTAGGTCTTCTAAAACGTTACATAGATGTTGCCATTGTGATAATAATTTGTTTCTAATATCAGCTCTTGATAACTGCAGAATCCTGAACAGAAATGGAAATCCTATAATAAAAAATAATCCCAAGTACATGACAGGAATAGAGATGAAAGAGAAGAAATGCTGAAACATAACCAAGGGAAGGCAGATATAACAGCTGAAAAAAATTAAATTTGCCTTACAAATATATAAAAACTTATTTCTTAACTATAGTAGTACTACCTATGCTAAACAAATTTCAATCTATTTCTCATTATTCTATAATAAAGGTCCCTTTCAATATGTAAGCAACTAGTGATGAAACTTTCCTCAGTTAAAACTTTTGTCCTGCAAAAAAAGAAATTTTCTGGAAACTTTCATTTATCCTGAAGTTAAATAGCTTTAAAACTACTACAAATTTCTCCAACTCTTACTGTTACAGTGTCATCCCCCTTTGGTTCTGTAGGACAGAAATTTCTGCTTTTCTGCATCTTTCTCCTCATCTCCATGAATGTTTCATGAGTTACATTTGCTTGTAGAAAGAGAATGACTCCTTCACACGTGGTAATTAGTCTGGGAAATGTACTGATACAGGAGCTTATCTGCTTAAGATCCACAGTTAAACTATCTTTCTATAAATTATTCCTCCTAATCAGTAATTATGCATAGAAACCTCATCTGATTATTGTTTCAAGAGAGTATGCAGCCTGGTGAAGGGTTTTTAAAAAGGATAGGAAGTCCACTTTCTGTTTGCACAGGAACTATCTATCAGTGAGGGTTTGGACTTTCTACTGTTGCTTTGAGTCCCAAGCCCAAGTAGAGCTGGAAACCTCAAGGAAGTCTGACTGAAAGCCTGGTTGATTTGAAGAGACAGGGACTGGAGGCTGCGAGAGGCTCAAATAGTCTGCACCAACACAGTGGCTTCCTCCTTCTCCAAGACTTCATAGAAAATAGCAAATTTATATTCTCCTATCTATCACTTTGGTCTGAGCTGCTGGCAGAGCGTTCCTCCACAACAATATGAATTACCAAAATCAGTAGAAAACTCCCCTTAATTTTAACTGGGTTTGGAATAACTTAATTTAAACACTATTAAATTAACTTTGATTTTGATCACAACTTAACCATGGACAAAAGAAGTAGAAAACTTAGAAACAGGGAGCCTGTGCCAAATGTTCCTGTGAATCACCAGAACTGGTTTTGTTATGAAACCCTGCTCCCTCATGCTGAAACAGAACGACATGTCTTAATTGCTTCAGCCATCAGCCAAGCCTCTGCTTACAGTGGGTTGTGGCTGGCAGAAGGTGTTTCAGGGACACTCAAAACTGCTGGCTCCTGGTAGAAACGCTAAGAAAAACTAGTAGGAAAATCTTCTAGGCTGAAAAAGGGAGATAAAGCTCTTTTAACCTGACCTCCCTTGCTGCTGAGGGCTCGGAGAAGCCCTGATGCCCTGACAGCTGAGGGTGCAGGGAGAGTCCTGGCACTTCCCACCAGCTGCAGCAGCTCCTCCGCAGCCTCCCTTGATGATGGTAAGCTCCTTCCTGTGTGAGGATGTGTGATAGACACTGTTGGGATCTCAGTTGTGAACCAGGGTCTCCAGAGCTGCTGCCACCATTGCTTTCAGCTACGCTGACAATTTTCTTCAGCTCTGCCTCCAGCACAGCAGGTCATCTTCCACCTTGGTCCTCCCCTTGGCACAAAGAGGGACTGACAGAGGATTACACAGGGGGTTAGAACAAGCTCCATTAGGAAAAAAAAATAAAATAATTTCTTACAGGTGGGGACAAGTATGTTTTAGTTCAGTGATGTTTCACTCCAGAGCAAAGCTCTCATTTAACATTCTGATGCAGAATGTGCCTCTGTTTGTTTCCATGCTGAAGGAGGGGAGTGACCCGACCCAACAGCCCTCCTGTGGTTTCCTGGTGCTGGAGCATACGTCTTTCGGGTTCAACAGCAGGGACAGAGGAACCAAAACTTTCGAGTATGGTTGGACTTGGTGATCTATGGGGTCCTTTCCAACCATGACTATTCTGTGATTCTGTGTTTCTGCGTGAGTTTCTCCAGCTTCCAAAAAATGGTCAAACTGGCACATTCTCAGATGTACAGAATAGTATCCTCCTACTGTCCTCCAACACTGATCAGTAGTTTTCAAGCCAGCGAAAAACAAGAGAAACAGCTGCCCCCGTGTTTTGGCTATTTCTTAAACTTTGGCTGTTCTTAAATTTGCATGTCATCCACAAGGCTAAGATGGATGTTCACATTAATTATAGGCCAGTGGTGTTGAAGACATGATTAAGTAGATTGAATAGGTTTGGAGGAATCTTACCACCTCTGGTGGCTCCTGTGATGATTTTGAAATCACCTGCCACCTCTGAATTGCATTATTTTTTAGCCTAGTCATAGGCACTATTTTAAAGTCTATACTCTTATAGTCTATCTTACAGGTTAGCTCTATCGGACGAGGATAGATAGATAGATAGATAGATAGAATTCACACCACCATGGATGTCCAAGTCAGCCATGCAACATACAATATAGATGCACACAGGAATACACTTGTGCTCTTCTACACCTTATTGCTGTAAAACCCATCTCCGAGTGCTGACCAACTGTGGAAATGTGCACATTTACAACACAGAGTAATAACTTGCCAGCATTACAAATACTGACAACTCGCCCAAAATCAAATCTAGGCGTTTCTTCTGGTTTTCTCTCTTCACTATAGCTGAGACATTGTAGTTCTCCCAGGTGAATCAAGATGATGGATAATGCAGTTTTCTCCATAGAGGGTTGCAGATAGAGGGGCAATGATGATTAGCATAAAGCTATAATAGATATGAGTTCTGTTTCCCATCTGTTTTTTGACATTTATTAAGCTGCTGATTGAACAGTGTTACAAAATTCTGTTTTCCTCAATAAGCAGCTTTAAAATAAATACTAGTTATGAACAGTAATCCCTAAAGAGAGCAATGAATTCTTCCAGATATTTCTGATCATCTCTCAGTTCCTACCAATAATGCAAAAGAAACCTAAGAAGGAAAGATGGAAGGAAAGAGTAGTTAGCAATATTGTGGTTGTTAGTCTTCCTTTTGGAGTCTGGCGGGCAGCGCCGCGGCAGACAGAAGACCTGTCTCACTGGACCACTCACAGTGGTGCAAAATAATCTGTATCCTTATATTCTGTGTCCTGTGCTGAGATGTACAGAAGGATCTGAAGCACAGATGTCACTCATAGCTTCTGCTTTCGGTCACCTCCAGAACCCTCAGGTTAGTAGCAAACCACAAGGTGTGAAAGAAAGGAGAAGGTGCATTTTATAACTGCTAAGAATAAATTAAGCACTTACTACCTTTTCTCGGTGGATACATGCTTAAATTTCAAATATTCTTGCTTTGTCTGTTACATTTCAAATATGCTGCCCTGTGCTAATGAGAGGGAAAAAGGGGACAAGCTTTCTCCTTTCCCCAGTTGAGAAAGGTGCAAAAATGAGGCCCTAAAAACATCTAACTGGTTCCAGCTGGATCCTACAGAGCCTAGGAAGGACTAGATCCTCTTAGGCAGATTAGATGAATGTAAATTATTCTTATGTCATGACAGTGACAAGCACTCAAAGCCCCACCATTGGGAAAGGCAATACAAGAGCATGTAACAGAGAAAGGGGAGAAAAATAATCCACAGAAGAGGCTGTAATAACTAGATGTACATGAGACTGGACTTCACTGGGAAAGTATAGAGAATTATATCCCATGAGTTATTCAAAAGTGGACTGGGCAAAGTAATGCAAAATATGCTGTATTGAACAATCTTTCATTAGGAACAGGAAGGACACAGTCAACTACCAAGTCATTTTTCTTATTATGCGAATCTTTTATTGCTTTTGAAAATAACCTGGCTTGCCAGACAGATCCTTGCAGTGGGACAGGAGAGCCTCACATTTATAATAATAAGTCCACAAAGAATGAGTCAATAGGGAACCCTTTGTAAAATGCATCTTTGACAACACTTTGCAGGTTGAAACGTGTTGCTTTTTATTTTGTCTTTCATAAGCAAGTACAAATCCAAACTGTAACTTTTAATGTCAGGCACGTTGTGCATAACTGAAGCATTTTCTTGTAAATACATGAATGCATTTAAACAAATGATCTAAGGCAGACTTACCACAGTGAATGACAAAAATGAAAATCAATATAATCCTGTGTTCAACTGTTGTGTGCTCTTGTAACATACACCCACTGGGACTTAGTTTAAAAGTGTTTTGAAATATTTCTTTCTCTAATATTTATTTAAATGGAAACTTTCCCAGCTGTTGATGGTAGATACCATACGCTTGTGGTGATAACAAAAATACCAAAATTTCTGTTCCCGTGAAATGTCTCATTTTAGCTGTTTGCAAAGAAACACTATATCGTAAGCTGAACTGGAAGCCTATCAGTGACACAAAAATATGGAAGAAATTTAATTGTGTCCACAATTCTTTATTTGAGTTAAATAAATCTACTCAGCATGTAACCCCTAAAAACCTGAAAAAGCTGCAGATGTTATAAAGTTAAGCAGTTTGTGGTTCTCTTGATAGTAAATCTTATTAAACGTGGACTGATAGGGTTTATGCAAACATACAAAATAGTAGGATCTTTTAATTTGACTCTGATAACAGCTTCTAAATATCATCTGCAAATACTTAAGCAGGGACAAAAGGTACTGTCTTTTACAGATCTATATACAGCATTTCATTAAAAACAAAACAAATAACCTAGTACATTCAATTACAATATAATGCCAGCAATGACTGCTGCTCCATCTAGTATTTTCTTACAATGTCTGTTACTTTCTCCCATTTTGTGATTGCCCTGAATTTCTCCTCTTATTTTATCAAAACCAGGCCTGAATCCATTTGGTTTATTTCTTTCTTCAGACCAAAGAAGAAAAGGTAGTATAATTCCCACTAAATCTTGGAATACACTTTCTTTTGTACTAGCAAGTATTTTCTTTTTCTAAAAATACAACACTTATTCAGCATTAAAGCTTGTAAAATAGAAACTGAACTGGCAGCACTGAGTAAAACCACATATCCAAACCAGTTCCTTTACATCTGCTTTTATTTCTTGGACTTCTTCAACCTTGCTCAGATTTCAGCTCCACGTACCAAGTAAGCAAGAATTCTGCAAGGGATAGAGCTATCAACCTGCACGAATAGGCAGAGTTCATCAGGAAGGCTCCAAAGGTACTGTCTGAGGTCAATATGGACATATTGAGGTCCTCCCTGACTGTGCTGTCATGCAAGGCATCCTTGCACAACGCACACATGAAACTACTGTGTGAAGACAGTTACATTGTACTAATTACAGATACTTTACTTTCACAGTTATTATTTGACGAGTATTGCTAACTAATAGCGAGTCTATTACTAATAGTGTCACACTATCATAGTGAGGAAAAGCACATAATAGACTTAACATCTAGATGAACTGTTCTGAGGCATCTGAGGAAAGAGGTATCTTTAGAAAGGAGGTATAACTGGAAAAAAGTATGACCCAATAACCTGACTCCAGCAGAAAGAAGTGCACCAGCTTTAGAGCTGGCTGGAGAAAGGCAGCTGAAGGATAGTTCTAGGTTTGTCACAAGAACAGCAGCCCCATGAGGTTAGACAAGAGAAGAGGGGTGACCATGCCTGGCACACAGTGCAGATGAGTACATGAAGCAGCAGGAAGGTTTAAACCCAAGATAGAATTCCTCTTTAAACCATAATGCACGTGCTCATCACACTCAATGTATCTGGACATAAAATCCCTTACCCATCTCATAGAAAACCAGAAAATGATTTTCCAGAGCAACTGCATTTCAGATATTAGTCTCACTTTTCTGCTTTGTTCACCTCTAGTCAATTAAATGAAGATATGTAGAAGAACCAAGGAGAGAAATATGAGCAGTTGAAAAAGAAAAGTGCTGTCATGATTGTACAATAGGTTGCAGGCATTTGCAAAATTCCATGTATTCAGATTCAATATTTTCCATATGAAGATCATCGCTTAATATTAATGCTGAAGCCGTATGGAGGATAGGGCCCCTCTTCCAATAAATAATTTGCAGATACAAGGACAAGTACAATCCCTGCCCTAGAGCTTGGAAATAATATCCTGCTTGTATAAGTTGAAATAGTAAGGTGTTGATTTTTACTGCAATAAGCGCTTAACAAGCAATAACTATACCAAAAATATTATTTCAAAAGGAATTAGAATAATAGTTTATTTATCCCAATGTTTAGAGAATTGAAAAAGCAGGATCTTTTAGCTACTAACGACAGTCTCAAATACTTTTATTTTTTCTTGGAAAATCCAGGGACTGGTATACTGATATGCATTTATAAAACAGAAAGCAGTTGGACAGATGAGTTCTTCCATTACAGGATCTGGCCTAGAGGAGTGTAAACAAAGTAGCATTCTCTTATGGGCAATTTACACCCATTGGTCTTAAGAAACGCTATCCCATTGTCTGCTTATCTCATTCACATAGTAGAACACAGACCAACATGAATAGCCTGCATCATGCAAGAGATTCATGACAAGTGCACATAGGTTAAAGAAAAAAAGCTATTTGGATAATGCTGCAATATGGATAGTACAGAGTAGCTCGTGTATGAAGTAGAGACAGGACCAGCCCCACACGTGCCACACACGGAGCTACTGGGCTCCCCAGAAGCCGTCCCGAGCTCTTTTCCTTGCTACACTCCTCTGCCGCTGCGAGCCGTACCAGTCTCACATGCAAGGGGTCTGCTCCCGCGCCTGTCAGCTGGGGCCTTTACGGGATCACCCATCCCACAGAGGAACTCAGGCACAGACAGTGCAAAAAAAAAGCTAAATGAAAAAAAGAGGAAAAGACCCAGAAAGAGAAAGGAATACAGAAAGGAGAGGAAATCACTGCTTTAATCTACACCACATGTACAACACAGCTGAGCTACAAGCTCTAGGGAGTCGTAACTCTGAATGTACTGACTTTTGTGTGTTTAAAATCTCAACTGTAGCGTTACAACATTGGGCTTTTTTTTTTCCCCATTTAATTTAATTTTTTTCTTTGGGGAAAAAGAAAGTATGCTTTACCATACAGTCAAAGAGACCACATGACAGATAGTCAAATAAATATCATCCACACATTTATTTGCATGATTAAGCCATCAGACAGTCAAGTAAATGGAGTGCATTTATTTGAATAACCTCCAAGGTATTTTGGAGCACATAAATAAAATGGGGATAGCAAGCCATAGCCCTTAATTTTCTCAATGTTTAAAATACTGCAATTCTAGAGTAACTCCTCTAACAAATGTAAAATCAATGTAAGAACAAACCGATACACATCTAAAAACCTCTGCTTTCTCCATCCTAACCCTACACATAATAGCTGCTGATTTCAGTTCTTTGTGAAGGGCAACATACATTACAAGTATGTGCCTAGACAATGGCCAGTGCCTCAGTGGTTAACCACATATCTAACACAAGATGGTAGAGTGCCTATACATTCTTGCTCTGGAAGGATATCAAGAAGCTAAAAAAATTTCAAAAAAGATAAAAAGAAGAATGGTGGACAAGTGGTTCTGCTGTTCTTACAACTCCCACCATTTGCATTCTGTGCTTCTACATCAACAGAAGACCAAGAGGATAGAACAGAGTGATGATTGTAAGTGAAGAGATGTTATTAAAAAGTTATATCAGGCTAAGGAAAATGTTCTTTAACTTTCTTGTGCTGCCTTAAACCATGCAGTATTTTCCTTATGGGTAGGCTTGTGATCAAGGCCATGAAAACAGCAATGGTTGTAACCTCCAGACCTGGTGAGATATGGTGATTTATAGTGGAAGCACTAACCACTCCTGAAAACTGCCCCAGGAGCTGGGTATTCTGCTTCGTAACACGCAATACCCCAGATGACATCCTATCTTCCAGCAGATGAACTACATCACATGAAGACCCCAGTGGACATGTCTACACTGTATATAGCCCCTTGACAAACTCCCAGGTACTGGTCACCTGGCTACCTTACTCTCAAGCTTTTCTTTGGAGAAAATCAGCAATTTCCCTTCAAATCAAACCACAAGGACAGCTCTGTGGATAGTTCACCAACAATTGTTCCCAAAAGCCAGCAGGGGCTACTCTGCACTCTGTTCAGGTCCTGCTTAGTGTCATCCTCCAACACTTCTGCAAATAACTACACATTCCTCTCTGTCATACCCCAGAGCCTGCAGCACATACCTTAAGATTCATATAATGAAATCACCCCTCCAGCAGAATGAAGTACAACTCACACACTACACTTTGATCAGAAAAACACACTCAAAAATAGCAATTTGTAGGGCCACCGTGTGAGGCTCAGAAAAGTCAAACACTATGGACACGAGGGGTCTGTTTCAGAGTGCAGCTGCCCTAAAAACCATGGATGTGACCATACTGCACAAGATGGTGCATAGGCCTGGCATTGTGGTCTACGACAGTTATCAGCATAAATCTACTAAGAGAATAGTTTCTTTACAGGAAACTTCTGGATACCTGAGAAGTTATCTGAGGACAGCTAGACGGATTAAGCCCCTTCTTGCACCTGTAACCTTGGTGGCGGAAAGTGAAAGGTATTTGATGGTTATGTCTCCAAGCACAGCAGTGCAAAGGAGACAGTGGAGCCACGTCCAAAAAAAGTTAGCACAGCTTCCTAGAGAGCCACTTGTGTAGCCCCTTGAACCGGAGCTACTACAGAAACTCCTATAGAGGTGTCCTATAGAGAGGTCTACAGAGAGGAACATCAGCCATATGGTGATGTGCCAAAGTCTAGCAAGCTAATCTACATGGCAGGGCAGCGATTCCAGTGCCAGGCAGTTATACATTGTCATCTCCGGCACCAGAGTAACAGCCTGGAAGCCTGTGAATACAGGACGGGGAATACCACTTTCCCACAGCAGGCAGGAATCATAGAATCATATGGAGTTGGAAGGGACCTCTGGAGATCATCTAGTCCAACTCCCCTGCCAGAGCAGCTCTACCTAGAGTATGTTGCTCAGGAACTTGTCAAGGCGGGTTTTGAATGTCTCCAGAGAAGGAGACTCCACCACCTCTCTGGGCAGCCTCTTCCAGTGCTCTACCACTCTCACAGTAAAGAAGTTCCTCCTCATGTTTAGGTGGAACTTCTTATACTCAAGAAGGGTGCATCCATCAGGCTCACTGGCACCTTTTGGGTGACAACATGTTGGATGTTTCCACTCTGACAGTATAAATGGTTTAATAAAGAGATTTATTCAAATATTTATGTCTGTATTCCCACTGAGGACTAACTGAGATTAAAACCATTCTAATTAACAATAGAAGTTTAATCCTGAAATGAGTGGGACTTTTGCCTGAGTAAGGATGGAACTCCAAGCTACACTTTTACAAATAAAAACATGAGCTGCTGTGAAAGTAAGAGTGTTCTTTGGCAAGAATTAAAATTAAGCCACGTTGAAAACATTTAAAGCAACACATATCACCATAATAACAAACCTTAATTACTCTATCACATTACTAGGAAGGATTTAATTAACTCCCTCTGAAACAAATCATATCAATCACCCAATAAAAGTTTTAGTAATCAATCTAAAATGAAAGTGAAACAAGCCGTAACCTCTCCAGATTCCTCATAACTACTCACAGAATATGATCTTCTAGTTACCCCTGAACTATAAGCTTAACATACGGGTTGCTACTTTGAAAGTATCTGAAATTAAGCAGGCACCTATTCCAGGGCAGTTTAAAAAACCCTTTGGCAGCTTCTTGCTGATGAAACAAAAAATCAGTTGCCAAGAAGAAAAGCCAAGGGTGGGCCTAATGCAAAGAGAACAAGAAAAACTTTTTTTTAAAAAAACTTTAAAAAACAGCATTGTTGTTCACTACAAAATTAAGGCGTTACTGACCCAGTACTTACATTTGTTTTACTTTATGAGTGTGAACTTGCAGGCATTTGAGCAGATTCCCTGTGGCAAGCTGTGACTGAGCTTTAGTCAGCAGGGCACTGACTCGAGTCTCTCTCCTTCAGTATCAATTTCCATGAAACGTGTAAGACCTTAATAGTTCTGAGACCTCTAATCCTCAGTCAAATTTGGCTGAAATTGGCTACCACGTTCAGAAATTACTATAGGACTGATAGAGAAGCAGCTGGATAGATGGAGTAAGAGAAAAGCAGTATAATCAAGTAATTTGTCTTTCCTTCTAAGAACAGTTAAAAGAAAAGAGGCAAACTGAAAGTTGGCCGTCAATTAAGGAAAAAAGTTCCTGCTGATGTTCCTATTTGATTATCAAGTCTTCCAAAGAAGGTGGTGGAAAACTTGACAAAGCATCTGAATATTTGATAATAAATCCCCCTATAGCCAAAGCATTTTTACAGTGAATAATTAAGTATTTTCAGTAGGATTGGTAGGCTATATACAGAGATGGTCCCTTGTCATGTCTCTCTTCATGTAAGCAAATATATATGCATACATATATACAGAAGTTCATAAACATATGAAACATGTTTCCAAATTAAAATCTCCTTCTTAAGATATGAAAAAAAAATGTCACTGTATCAGAATGGAAACGCATAAGGCTTTAAAAAGACACTACAGGTGTTAGACCAAAAGTGTGCCCCTGTTGGGCTATTTATTAGACCACCTTCAAAGTCCAATGACAATAATTGGTTTTACTTAACATTTGTATCAGCTTCAAAAGTCAACACGAGTGTCTAGTTATATGTCTTTCGTAATTGATCATTCTGAGAAAAAACCAATCTTATCTCCTTAAAGCACATACGGATAGCTTTATTGTAAAGAATGCACCCTGGCAGTTAATAAAAATCTCCTGACTCATACAGTGAGCTGCCAGTGTTCACAGTGTGTATTTATGAAAAAAGAAAATACCCATTACTCAGTCTCTCAATCGGTATTGCGCAACCTCATTTCCTTATGAAGAACCCAGTTCAAATTATTTTCTCCTCAGCATCTTTATTGTTAAACATCATCTTTGCAGAAATTCTAACATTTGGAGTTGTGTTTAATTTTATTTCACAGACCTAACTACAGCAGTCTTCAGCTGCTCTGAGCCCCACAGCACGTACAGACATATGGTGATGAGATTTGGTAATGTAAATGTAACATTCGTTACAGGGTCACTGGCTGGGAGGTGGTGTTAAGATTCTGGGATCACAAAAGCTAAAAGTATGATCAGGTAGTTTATTGCAAAAAGACTCAGAAACATTCACTGGTATGTACACTCACAGAGCCATAACACATACGGGTTATATTAAAAAAATATTACCTCTCTAAAAAAGAAAAGAAAAATACTCTTGAATGCCATATTCATACATCAATCCTGATTTTCTCTAAGTTTTATTTTTATATTCAGCTTTTTATTAACAGTACGGGCGAGGAGAGAAAGCAGGGAATAATAGGGCACACACAATAGGAAAACCCAGCTGACTGCTCACTGGTAAGCAGGAGGGAACATTTGTGCTTTTGGGAAGTTGTAAGATGGCTGTACAATGCTGTGGGGTTTCTATGTGCTCGCCTTAGAAGAAGCTACGGGTAGAACAGGTGCTACTGCTTTCCTTAAATTAATGGAGTAGCTGAAAAAATCAAGTTTAAAATTGTGTTTAAATTCTTATTTCACTGAATTTCACTGAATTATTAGAGTTGGAAGGTACTGTAGAGATCATCTAGTCCAACTCCCCTGCTGAAGCAGGATTGCCTAGAGCTAGTTAGCAGATAAAAAATTTTATCTTTTGAAATGTCAACATCTAATCAAAGTCCTGTAAAAGTCAATCAGCACTGCATATTTTCAGCATCTTTAAAAAGAATCAGAAGCTTTTAATTATAAGCCAAGTATAGGCTGACAAGGTGAAAGTCTCATCCTGTTTAAGTCAATGGTAACCTCCTGCCTTCAAACCTGCCCGTTGATTGCAACGTGGTCAAGCTTTCACCAGCAGGTTTTAAAAGAGGCTTCACAAGTTACTGGTGCCACATCCTTCTGGGTTGAGCAAACTCTCAACTCTACAAGTTGGTTTGATGCCAAAGCTTGACAGAAAGCTGTGTGAAAACACAGAACTGTCACTGAGAAGAGGACGGAGGAGCTCTACCTGAGCAACTCCATCCCCCCATACAGACGTACTTCTCCCACGGCTGCCTGCGTGGGTCAGGTGCCAGGGCCAACATGCTTTTGCACAGACTACAAGTAATTTCCTTCTCTCCTGGCAGCACCTCGTAAGAACTAGCAACTGATGAGTGGATGACAAAAGGAATCCTGCTCATGAACCATGCCAGACTTCTGACAATAATGTTTAACTACCCGTGTAAAGAAAAGTTTAGGGGATACAGAGACTTAGTTACAGTACATTGCAATGAATCTTCCTGTCCATGTTGCCTACAGGACCATTAAAATTATTTTTTTTTCCAGTGCAGCCAATGAAAATTCACCAAAGTTTCCAGTTTTGCTATGCACATTTGGCAAGGCGTTTTACGGGACTTCCAGCCTAAAACCCCAGAGAACTGCTCGGTTTTGCCAACTTTTCTCTTAGGGACAACTCATGGAATCATCACAGATTTTTCTCTTCCTGATCACAATCCTGCACAGATGTACTGACACCAGGAACTTTCAAAAGAATTAAGATCTGCATCCCCAAGCCACGAGGGACATAGGGATGATAGCATAATAACTGGAAAGATTAATGATGTCTCCTTGGAACAATACAATGCAAAATGAAATGTAGATTAAAACAAAAGGGAAAATGGGGTGATTTTACTTGCAAAAGTGAATGAAGGGTGCAATTTCAGCCAGCTATCCTGCATGCTGCCTTTGTCTTAAGTTACCCAGTAGTGGTTAAAACATTTTTTTTTACCTGCATTCTCTGCACTTCAGTGAATTAAATTACTCAACCTACTATTTACTTACAGAAGCTTTACCATTCTGTGTCATGAACAATTCTAAACATAAGCTGCTAAGTACTAATTCCTCCAGTTTAAGAAAAAATCTTATTGATGTCCAAAAAGATCAGAAGGACTAGTGAATGCGGACAGCTGATCAGTCATTCAACCTTTTGTCCTACTGAAACAATTACCAAAGCTACAGTGAAAGTTGCTTTAACACAAATATGCCTGGAGTGAATTTTTTCTCCTCCTATCTCAATGGAAACATCAGAAAAACTGTGTTTAAAAATCTTTCTCTTCTGAGAGAAGTTAGACTTAAGGTGTCAAACTCAGGATGCTGTGGCACATTAAACTGGGTTTCAGGGCTGACCACTACTTCTCAAGCTCAGGTCCCAAGCTCTGTTGGAATTCAATCATTTGTTCTTACACTGCTAAAACCAACTATGGTGACAGTGCCAAAAACCTTGATAAAGGCTAAGGTGATTAGAGCACTTAAAACTAAGAAAGGATAAGCAAGATGAAACTTGATCCAGGATTGCTATCCTATATTTCCACACATAAGTTGCAGCTAAATTGTACCTGAAGCATGAAATAGCTATTTTGTGGGAAACTGGTTAGCTGAAAAGGGTCACGTAGACATAAATCAGCTAATTGAAGGAGATCTTGGGAAACATCGTA
>JAOTQQ010000012.1:134254065-134449879 GCA_026546715.1 Gallinago undulata | reverse complement strand
CCCCCCCCCCCCCCCAAAAAAAAAAAAAAAAAGGAATTAACATCAAGTGGGAGAGAGCAAATGTCCCATTAATTTCTACAATATGGACAACTCAAAACCAACACTGTAGCATACAAGTAATAACTATTTATTTATTGCATATCACGAGCGTTTCTTGGAGGAACACAGAGGACAAAATCTGCAAGCCAGTTATACTTTTATTGAAGTATCAGCAAGACATAGGGATAACCTGCTAGGGCCTCAAGAGTGTAGTCTCACCCGATGAGTGGTACGTGATGCAGCACATGCACTTCCGGAAGAGCCGTACATGTGCAAGGACTCCCCCATCCCGACCACTGCTGCGTTTGGCATCAAGAGAAAACAGGGGGTGTTGGCAGAGCCAGAAGAAGTTCAAGAGGAAACCACAGCCTCTCTAAAGAGCAGAGATAGCAGCCCCTGGAAACAAGTGCATAGGCACAGGCCATCCACACCAGTAAATATACCATACAGAGCGCACATGCAGCCAGCAGATGCAAACCTCCTCCCACGCAGGAACGCAGAAATCCTCCAAATACTTCCCCCACTTGTTCTGTTTTGTTCAGGGGGCTTATCCTTCTCTTAGCAAACAAAACTTCAACCTAAAGCTCTACTTACATACAATCACAAAGAAGTTAATTACTCTTAAGTATTAAGAGTAATACTTGAATGCATAAAACCCCTCTACTTCAATTGCAAAGAAAACCATGAGCATCATTTGCTCTCCCTTATGTAACTGCACATGCATAAAGTATCTCTAACCTGCATGATGACAGCTATGACAATCAGATTTTAAGTGTTTGCCATTGCTTTTAGATTTAGATGTGCTCAGAGTATTTGAAATGTAATTTAAATATATAATTGCTGTAGCAGTGCTGTGCTTCCTGAGCACACTTCCTTAGAGTGTGATCCATACACTGAGAAGGCTTCCCCCCCTCCTCCAGGGATACACTAGGTATCTTGGGAACACACCGCCCCGAGCAATGGTTCTTTTAGATATCCACATACAAGAATATGTCCCAGAGTTTTCACCATCCTCTGGATTTATTCCCAGAATAATGCCAGGAAATTTCTAGGCCTTTCTGTATAAGTAAGCTTTTCTAAAATACTCTTTGGGAATAGACTCTAGACGCAGATGGATCACAAACACTGGAGCCCAGCAGGAAACAGATTATTAGCTAAGTCAGCATTTATGCACTTGTACTACCTTGGGACTTTTTTTTCTGTTAAAAAGTGATGAGTTACTGATGAAAAAGTCATATCATCCATTTTGGTCTTCTGAACAGTCTCTTAATTCTATCTGTGGCATCCAGCTACATTTGCCTGATATCTTCATCCACTTTACGTTCATGATGTTTACTGTATTTGTGGTAGTGATATAATGCCCTGCCTCATTTCATTAAATGAAGAATTACATTTCACATCACTTTCCTGTCAATATGAGAAAACCAAAAAGATTCTTAAACAAAAATGTGTTTCTTGTCCTTTTTTTAAGGAACAGCCCTTAGAGATGTAGCCAGTGGGCTATTCCTGAAAATAAAGTGGCAAAAGAGAAAGAAGTCAGTGATGAACCCCAAGGCCAATTAATTCCAGTTCCCTTGGGAACTGTACTGTGTTTTGCTTGACATTACAAAAGATAGATAGGTGTGAATTATACTCTACTGGACTTGAATATGGAAGCATATTAAAAAGCAGTACCATTTCAATTGGATTTCCCAGGTCCTGCCCTCTGAATTAAGTTTTCTTCTATCCCACATTTAATGTCTATCAAAACTTTTCAACACTGAGAAGGATGAAATATATTCACAAGAAAATAGACTGGCCAGTATTTGGGGAACAGGTCTTTGATTCTCAAGTATTTCTAAAAGACTGTTACATAAATTGATTTTTAAAATTACTTTGTAATAACATAAAATACTTATTTCCTTCATAGGACTTAAAACTTATTCTACAAAATAACTACAGTAATTTCATATTTACATCTGACATAACTATGGGTCAAAATTTACATGGAAACATTTGCTTCAATATAATTGCACTTGCAAGCATTCTCTCCCACTAATATTTAAACTTTTATCTCAAAGTATTCCGAGACAAACCACTGAAGTATAGCTAAACACTTGGCAGGCACGAAAAGCAGTATTTCAACAATTCTTCAACTTATTGTTGTCTCAGCACAAAAAAGCCCCTACTCACTTAATGAAAAATATTACAACATCTCTAGGGTGTATAAAGCAAATTGCTTTTAATGCAGCAGTTTTGGCTCGTATTAAAAGCATGTGGAGGTTAACTTCTCTGTTTTTGAAGGAAAATGACTGCCAACACTCAGAGGAAAAGTTCAGATGCTCTTAAGCACTCCATCCCAATCCCACAGTTATCTTTTAATGACAATGTAGATATCATCTGAAACACTACACACAAAATATTTAAAAATTATGTAATAGATTTTTTTTGCAAGCTTTCAGGCATAAGCAATACATTTCATTTCTACTTTCATTCTAAATACGTCCTTTACATAAATTGGCATTATTTTCAGGATACAATCATCCAGTTTCATCTGACATTAGAAGCAAAGAATCAAGAAATACCTGCATTTTTATACTCTTTTGCAAACGAATATTGAATAGAATACTGCCACCTTTTGGCTATGATCTGGACTTAAAAATGAGACTTCTTTGTAAAACTTCTAAAAACATTTGAGATATAATGACTATTCTGAAGAATTCAATATGTCAACAGGCTAGTGTTATGCTTAACATATTGTTGATGTAAGAATAAAACTTTTCATACTTAACTGCACAGTATTATCCTATTATTTCTCGATAATGAGCAAGCACTTTCACAAGGGCTTTTGTCTTTAGCAGAAAAGACACAGGCATAGCTTTGACATCAAGCTAATGGAATTACTACTTCACAATCATGACAACTCCTCTACTGCTTAGAGTAAAATAAAACTACTTCTGTGTAACTCATACACTCAACTTCATAAATATTGATTCACTAAGTGATTCTCAGAAAATTCTTCCTGGAGAATTGTTGAGTCTAATATTAACATATAGCATTTTAAAACATAGGTGATAGGCACATAAATCTTTCGCCAACATCCAAAACAAGGGCTCTAAAGTCTCTTACCGTGCACAAATGATGCCAATAGAAAAGGCACTGCAGTAGAATATAGGGCCTGGGATTTGGGGTTAATCCCTAGCAAGTGTTCCAAGTCATTGCAGAGAGATTCTCCCAGCTGTGAGTTAATCAGGTTTCAATTTAATTCATTTATGCTGAATAAATTAAAAAAGAGGATTTGATCCATCTTTGGGGAAGAGTTTGCTGATTAAAAAGTTCAGGAAAACAAGTGCTCCCTTTTTTGTTTCAGTATTTGTTTGATGAATTGGGGTGACCAGCTACCAAGCTATGTGGAAGGACTACTACTTATGTAAGGGCTGCTTTAAATCAGACCCTATAAACCTACAACAAGTTTACTGTGAATTCAGCTGTCTAAACTCTATGGGTTTGCATTGTCAGAAAGTAACTAGCAACTTGATGAAAAACACAAAGAAAACCTTAAATTCCTCTAATTTAAAAGAATTAGCCAACTCCCTGTAAAATGGTAATGCCATATGCATAATCTCCATAATGAAAAGGGGAAAATTATTTTTAATTGTAATCACTTTCATACAATCATGCTTTAAAGAACATGCTAAAAAGCAATAACCACAAATCATTTTGCTACAGTAAAGGCAGGGTTCTTGTATCAGCCTTTTTCCTCCTATTGCAAATACTTCACATGGAAACTTTATTAAACCATGTCAGAGTTAAGTAGGGGGAATTCACTACACTGGAAGCTTAATTTCTATCTACAAGTATAAGCATTGGCAATATATATTGACAAAGACATTTTAAAATTGCAAGACATCATTTGCATTTAGAGAAGAACAAACAGCAAAATACACATTACATATACTTTTAGCCAGCAGTACAATTTTTCCCATTTTAAACAAATTCTATTTAAAATATGTGCATTCTTCTGAGTATTGGTTATTGGCACAGGGAGTTTTTACACATAGACCATCCAAATTTTCTGACTAAAACTGTGCAAGCTCAGCTTGAAACTATTTATGCAGAAATATAGTTCTTCATAATTAAGCAAGTGAATAACTAATTTTACTTTCAACATTTTTTCCTCTGTATGTCCTATTCAAAACTATTTTTACCAAAATAATCTGAAAAAGATGAGTACTATTTACAAACTACTTGTATTTTGGAAACAAAATTTTAAGCACCATTTAACTTTGACAAATAACCCTCACTAACCTTTACAAATTTGCCTTTAGGGATAAGATGACAAATTACTCTCACAATGGGGCTTATTAGATTCCTAGAAAATTGCTCTAATGTGGCCCTTCAGAAAATACTATTTCAGATTATATCAGCACTTCCATTTTTCAGGGCCTAATAGCTTGAAAAAAATAACCACCTGAAAAAAACCATACTGAAACAAAAACCCCACATATCCCTTCCCCATGGGACGAAACTTAACACATAACATCATGAACAAACATTGCTTCGGTAACTTAAACGTATTACAGTTTCATAACATTCTGTGCCTGCAAGTAGCTCATGAAGCCTGCATTTCTGCAATAACTGTATTATAAAAGATTAGCACAGGCAACTGGAATGTTTTCTGTATTTTGGGAGGGGAAATGAAAACGGGACCTCTTTAAATATCCTAAGGTGATTTAGTATAGTTGGGAAAATGCCGTGCTGTTGCAGGCAGTAATAATATATTATGCTAAGCTCTGGTCCAAATCCTCTGTTTCTGACCCTCTAAAATCCACTGAAATCAGCTGCTCCTTCCCACTACCTTCTACAGGTTTGGATCAGATTCCCTAACATAGTATCAGTATCCCTAACAAGCCACAGGAGACTAGTCTACAAGGATATGATACCAGACATTTAGAAATACCAGTCTTTTTAGGCAAGGAGGGAATAATTGAAATCTAAGACATCATACTCTGTTGACTGAAAACATCAATACAAATTGTGCAGACCAATATTATATTATGCATACAACAGTGAGAAAGGAAAGTCAGATTCCTTCACCTTCCTGGATGAGGCTACATTTAGAATGGGGATTCTGAGCCAGTCCATAGCTGGGAGGCAATCACAGCATCATAGAAGCTAATCTCCCTTTATTGTCAAGAGAGAAACCCATAACCACAGGGTGAATATGGTAATCTGACAGGAGTGCCTATACCATTCTTCTTTCCACTGGTTGTTCCTAAAGCAGCCATGCTTATTACAGTATCTGAAGAGGTGGACTCAGTAGCTGGATGTTAACAACAAGTTAGTATCTTCACTTCAGATACTCCTTTAGTAATAACAACTTCTCCTCGCTGCAGGTTGCATCTTCACTTTTTTAAAACCCATTTCTTTAGCCTTCTTGATATAAAATCTTTCAAAATACTCTTAAAACTAAATTTGCTGAGAGTTCAACCTGTCCAGGCCATAAAGTACAACTGATCAATAGCAAGAAAAGAAAAGCTGGAAAATGTGAGAATACTTGACTCTCAAAAACCTTAGCACAGAGCTGGCAACAATTTTATAAAGGGTGTCTCAAAAAAACCCCAAAACAACAAAAAACCCAAAACAAGTCCCAACAAACTTTGCCTGCTCACTGCTGTCTATATCCTACACCCTTCATGCGTTCATCTCACATTTTCTAAGGCAGTGATCTCTCTACTGATGCATCTTCCTGCCATTTTGGATGTGCCCAGGCTGCTCTTCAAACTCTGTGGTGCCAGCCTCCCAAATACCCAGACTCTGCCTGTACCTGGATTTCCTACTGAAGGAAAAAAGTGCACTTAGACCTCCTATAGAAAAAAGATGACAGTGCACAGGGAGTACAGAGCTCTTCGTGAGCATAGAGAATTTGTTTCCTTTTCTGTCCATAAGCTACTTACTGTATTTTTTCTGCCTTACATATCTGTAATACTTCAACTCATGTCATGTTATGTGACTTGTTCCCGCAAATGTTTCAGTTGCTTCTCTTACCCATTTTTATCCCTATTTCGATCTGCTGTGCCATCTCCCACATTGTACCCCACAAAAATTGTCCTTAGCTTATTTCTTTGAGCTGCCTTTGCATAATTTATTATCTCCATATGATCTTCTTGTAATATTCTTACACAACTTTATCTCATGTATCAATCATCCATCCTACATATTGTCCCACAATTATCACAATGAATGTAGGCTACTGCAGCTGTGGAAGAACAATGCCTTCAAAGACAGCTCTCAAACAAAAGAAGAGAAATGAACATCTTCACCACAACCCCCACCCCCGTGAGAAATTCTGCTTTCCACTGTCTTAGACTCATTACCATCTGGAGGCCCCTACAACAATTAAGTACTGCAAGAGACCAGACTGAGGTCAGATCTTTTCCTCTTTCCCTGGTCCTGCCACCAATCTATTGTGCTAGCTCTGAGTAAGTCTTTATCATCTCCCTGCTTCAATTTTCCTCCTCAACAAATGCGCCTAAAATGTTATTCCTCCTGGAGAAGTTAATTTGAGATGAGTACAGGGACACTGTAAGACTGGAATGTTTTTCTTGTAGTTAGCATGGCGACTCAGTCCACTTCCCATGAACAAAGCCCGAGAACAGCGATGGTTTCTTTTTATATATTCAGGCATCTTTGGTGCATTACTGTTGCAGGGGGGGAAAAAAAAGAAGAAAAAAATAAGAAGTTTAAACACTAACAGGCAGGTGATAACTGGGTCTATACCTGTGTGAATGTCCAAAACTGAACTTTTGAACTCTCAGGAAGCCTGCTGCTTCCTACTGGCAACCAGTACAGTCTGGCTACAAATTTTGATAAAAACGTGACTGAAGAGTGGCACATCCCAACCCCTCCAATTAACACAGAGATAGAACCCCCAATTAGGAGGCTGATCATGCATTGTGTTTCTACACATAGACTTCTTGAGAAAATGGGAGGCTAGGGGCCTCAAAGAGCGTTCCTTGAAAAAAAGAGATGGCTTTGGAGGGAAGAAAGGGGTCTGGAAAGAAGGTGGTGAAAATCCCAGCTGGAGGAAAGATCCTGGAGATCAGGGGGTGTGTGAAGAAACAACTGCCAGGGGGTGCTCAGGGACCTTGGTCTGTGAGCAGCAGCACACCACAATCCAGCATGACTTTGTCTCCACTGCTGCTGGACCAGCAGTGACCTCCCTGCTGGGAAGGAAAGCCAAGACCTACTGAACATAATGCTGGGGGAGAACGAGTGCATGTAAGAGAACCTAGCAGAGTAAAAGTTGTAATCTTGTTGGTTCTTGAATAAATCCAAATACCCGGATCCACTGTGGGCTGTTGGTTACTCTGCCATGCCCATGTACATTACAAGCCAGTATCCTGCACCCCATAGCAGAGCCCCATCCTTTCTGAACCAATGCCATCTGTTTGACACTGAGGCACAAGGCCATGGATATATTTTGAATTTGAATACAGCTTTCTTGTAGGATTTGACGTGGTGACAGTGACCCATTATCATGACCTCCTGAAGACAGGTACAACAAAGGCATCCAAAGGTGAAATATCCTGCCTGTATTTATGCATGCTCATATGTTATCTCCAGATTGCCCTTAAATCCATGGTATATACCCCACAGGGCTCAAGGTCATCTAACACAACCTGCAAGTATACCAGCCTTTCCAAGCTACTTGTTTCCATGAAGCTCCTACAAGCAGGCAGGACTAGGCTTGCCAGCCCCAGTCCTGTCCCATAGCAGAATGGGGCAGCAGAATGGGTACGGGGCTGCAATCTCGGACACACACACCACCCTCTGTGTTACTGGGGCCAGCCTAGACCCCAATTAACAGAGCAGGCTGACAGCAGAGCGATTAACAAACAATCCTGAGAAATGACAAATTATTTCCTCAATAAATGGAGGTACATATACAGCTGCCAGGGAACCATCTATTTTAAGTGCCCCTGTTTTTAATTGTAAGCTCTTTCTAAGATACTTGAAACCAATCTCCAGACTATTTGCTCACAGCAAAATTTACCATTTGGATAGAGGAACATTCTCAACTTGTTTGCCACACCTGCCTTGTCCACTTGCCCAGATGACAAGCCTGAGTCTCTCTTCTCTTTATTTTTTGTCTTGCTGCAGGAGAATAATATCCCATCCTTCTGGGAGGTTAAATGAGCCATCTGGAAACCCAGACCAGGGTGCACCATGGACTGGTTTACGAAAAAAAAATTGTAGGTGGGAAAATGATGAGGAGTGGAGGAAAAACAGCTCCCTTCCGCTTGGTTCTGATTCTGAACTGTTTCCTGATGCATTTAAGTTTTTGTCCAGGCGCACCACCTGATTACAAAGCTATGGATTTTTAATCTAGAAAAGATGGAACATGTATCAAGCATTATACATCTCTTTTCCCATTAAACTCTTGGGGCAGCAGAAGAAAACACAACAGAAATTAATTCATTGCAAGCTGGTAAACTTCTGTGGATACTACCTAACACACATGAATGTGACAAAAAATGATTTTACTCTCCATTAGTTGGAAAAAGCTCAAAAAAAATTCCATTTCAAGAAATGCACCCATTTGCTATATAACGCTTGTGGTTTGCAACCTTTACACTGAATTACTCGTGAAATATATCCTCTCCATTTTCTATATATTAAAAAGATTTTTAAAAACATTTTAAAATACTAAAACTTGGGGGTAAACATCTTAAGCTATAATATTTTCCAGCTCTATTTCCTGAACATTGAAGCAGAACAATTTTGCATTGAAGCAAATTTTTAAAGTCACGGTCAGAAAATACATCTGAGACGAAAAGATCACATGACAAGAACAGAGGTCATGAAACTCATGGCTACAACCAGGTTTATACAAAATTCAGAGGGTTTTCAAATTATTGTTGCAAAAAGCCTGGTGATATAAATATCTGCATGACCATCAAGTAAGATCTTTATGTCCAATTATTCCACAGATTTGTCATAATTGAACCTAAACTGATCCAATGGTCAAGGACAAAGAATATACAATAAAAGCTGTTTGTTGTTCATCAGCACGCAGCGTTCTTTCCATATGTAAACTTAGAAAATAATATTCACTACAAGTTGTTGTACACTTATCATATTGAAACTTTTTCATAATAACCTATTATGTTTCCCAAATACTTTCTGGGTATATAACATTTAAACATATTTCCCACTGGGAAAATTTTCTTCCCCCCCCTTGCTTTAATTTCCCTTTTCTTCTTTTTCTTTTTTTTTTTTTATAAATCAAAGGAGCAACAATTTCGAGTTACTTAACGCACGATTTATTGTACCCCTTAATGTATAATGCTACTTTGAAAAAATAACTTTAGAACATGCCTCTTTTGAAAAGCCTCATTTGTTTCTCTGATCTCAAGTTCAAATATACTTGAACTCCAGTGTTTTTTCTTCAAGTCCCTCTCCTGTGAACAACTTGGAATTGGAAAGCAAAGCTGGTTTCTTTCATGCTCATCTATCATCACCAATAATAAAGATTTGAGATTAAATTATGCCCTTCCTCACTGATGCCAATACTCTAGGATAAAAAGCTTTACATACAATTTCCTTTGCCTTGTTTTGTATATTTAAAGTACACTATGTCATTCTTACAGAGCCAAACTCATTTATTCCTAAGCAATCCAACTAAGCTCACTGAAGTCTTCTATAATTCCCAGATCTAGTTCTGCCTTCTAACAGGCCTTTCAAATCTTTCTTGAAAGCATAGAATTGGATAAGCTGGTAACACTGAAGATGCATTTGCAAATCAAATTATATTCAAATCAGTTATTTTCAAATCAAATTATAATTTATCCTACCTTTTCTTGCTACCTTGTACACCACAGTGGAAAGATAAAGACTATTTCTGTGTAAAAGTTTCCCCCCTCCATTCCTTTGATATACTGTATTCGCTGAATAAAGCAAAGCAACAGACTAAGAACCGACTCAAAGCCGTAAGGCATACAGTTTTCCTTGCAATTATAATTTTAACCTTATCATGTGCCAGTATATTATGACATGATGTATCCTTTAAGAGGATGTCAGTCAGCAGACACATCTACACGTATAAGAGATTCAACTCTTAAGCCTTTATTCTGACAAGTATCCTGTATTTGTAAGCTATGAGAAAGGAAATATTTTTCCCCACAAGTGGAATTATCTACACATAAAAACCCTTTCCTTATGAAATAATTATCTCCTTACTTCCTCTGTTCTTTATCACCTTTGTGGAGGGGAATTAAAAAAAAGTATTTAAAAAAAGTATTTACCTGCTTTACAAAAAACAAAGTTTGGTTGAAACCTTGAGAGAGAATGTATTAGAACTGACTGACTTCTATTCAAATGTTCACTTGATTCAACTTATTGGTGAACCTTGCAATACAGTAGAGTCCCATAAATTGTTTGAGCTTTTTATAAAAAAAATATTTCCAAAAATACATAAAATGTCACATTGAAAGTTGAAGATAGACTGTAACACCACTCATTGATAAAGTACCATCAGGTAAGAATTGGAACCCTCAACTTTTTAATATGGCCATCCTTTCAAGTGAAGAAAGCCTGCTAGTTTCACTAGTATCAATGCAGAGTGACTCTACTAATTTATCATTAAAGCTCTTTACTAACATCCTTGCACCAGAAAAATATCAAATAATTATAAAGTTTTAATGTGGTACTTCCACTTTGGACTCTTCTTCTTTTTTTTTTTTCCAAATACTTTAAACAGCACATCAACATAGCCATCTTCTATTTTATGATGATTCAGCTGAATTATGAGATACACGTAGTGTAAATCTGACTTCTATCCAGAAATAGTTGACAGCAGTGAATTCTTCTAGATGTCACATTCTTGATTTTAGGATTACTTTTATGTTAACACATGTAAAAATATTTATGGAATGCAGGAATTAAAATCTTTTTCATGATATAAACAAAGCTAAAGAAAAGACAGAAATAAAATTTTTGACTTACAAATACCAAAATGAAAAAATAAACAAGTTACGTAAGATTTGAATCATATCTTCTGTGCCAAAGGACGTGAAAGAAATTAGTCTTCAATTTCTCTTTGATAATATGAAACAAAAACAGTTTACTATGATTTCCTAGTGATTATTAAATTCTAACAATTCAAAGAATGTTGGATTCCACTGCTATGCTGTGTTATCAATAAGATAAATGACAATCAATTATATAAATAGAATCCTTCAGTCAGAATTTCCTCACTATTTAAGAACTATGAAATTAAAAGACCCAGACTGATCAAGATACATTCCTGATTTTCCTAAGATATTTCTCTAGATAATTCTTTATTTCATGAACCAAACTAGCAATCTGAAGTACACTGGTACTTGAGAATCTTAAGTGCCATAGACTGACTTTCCAGAAGGGAAGCACTCCACCAGCTTAAATCACCTCATCTTCAAGCCTGCTCTATGTCAAAAATGAAATCTGGCCTATAGATTACTATGGCTTGTATAATTTCTCTGTCAAGTGTTTGTGCAAGAGTTCAAAATAAACTCAAGTTTCCAGTTATTCAGTTAGGACTGGTTAAGATGGGTTTGTTGTGAAAGCTTAAAAGTATTTTACAACAATTTTTACCAAGTGGACTACAGCTATTTCACTAAAGCAGTTAAGACAGGCTCTTTGTTTCTCAGAACAGTAGTCCTCAGCGCAGTGTACATTCCACTTTGGGAATTTAGAACAACCAGTTGTCCTGACAGTTCCTCTTGACACAGTATTATTGGAATGGTCTTGCTAAAAGGCTCTCCCCAGCTACTTCTTTACACTTTTTCACTCACTACGATAGTTGTTTCTTGCAGATAGTCACTCATCAAATAAAATCGAAGACCGCACAGTGCCTTGGATGCTTGAGCGTCTGTACTGCTGAGGGCCTTCCACTGGCAACTCCACAGCCTGCTTTCCACTGGCAGCTCCGTAACCAAACTGCCTTAAGGAGGAACAACCAATATGAGTTTGAACTGGCCCTGGTTAAACCAATATAGTTACTATGGAAAAAGTATTATAGAGATATAACTTACACCCTTAGAGATGATGTATGCCATCAGCAATATGTAGTATCATATAGGTACTATTTAAAGCAAATGATATCTACAATCACTATGAAAAATATAAGGTTGTCTTGAAGATAAAAGAGATTCTTTTCTACAGTTGATGTTCTGGGAAGAGCATTACTATATATTCAACTACACATACCACAGATTTATATAAAAGTGTTAGTACCTTGGGGTCACGTGAAGAACTGACTTAATTCATCCTGCATAAATACTTTTTTTTTTTCCTTACACTACTTCTACCATTGTGATCATCGAGCTGCTCTTAGGACTTACCTCTAACAACCAGCCTGTCACATCCTTTATTCTGCCTTCACATTTTTCTGTTAAGGTAGGGAAAACACTAACAGCCTTATGAATGTCTTAGTAAATGTACTACTTCCTTATTCCTACATTTAAAACAAACCAGTCAGCTCTAAAACTAATCTGTACTACAACTATATTAGCTCACTATTCAGCATAAATAGCTATTGTAGCTGCAGACATAGTCTGTACTTACATGATTCACTAAGGAAATGATTTATGCCTCTGCTCAGGGAAGGAAAAGTTTCCTTGTGACAAAGGCTTGAGTTATGCTTTATGTGAAGAGATGAGGCTTGACTCACTAGAATCAATTGTATATCCTGTCAAAAGTCAGCAGAAAACTTACCAAGTATAAAAGAAAGAAGTACCTTTTATACCTGCCAATATTCTGGTGAGCTAACATCATGGTGAAGTTGCTACTCTCCCTACTCTGGCTACAAGAAATTTCCAAGTTATCATCATTATTCACGATTCCCCTGTTTTCGTTCCTAAAGTCAACAATACATTTCCAGACTTGCTTGGATTTGACTGTGCAAGCCACTGTCCACCAGCTCCCTGGCCTCATTATTGTACCTCGCCTGTCATGCACTCAGAGCTGAGAACCATGGCCAACATGGACCATCACCTAATAATTAGTTCACTTGGTGCCAAAGTTTAGGACCCCTGCAGTTTGTCTTTGAGAGATTAAATCAAGTCAAGGTCCTACACCACGCACAAGGTGGTGGGGCTGGGCTCACGCCTCAAAGCTACTCAGTAACTCTTTTAGGAGAAATTAATGGAATAGAATCACAGAATGGTCTAAGTTGGAAGAGACCAGTCATCCACCTAACTCTGCTGAAAGCACCACAAAACCATGTCCCTCAGCACCACATCTACCTGCAAGTATCTCCAGGCATGGCGATTCCACCGCTTCCCTGGGCAACCTGTTCCAACGCCCGACACAGTTTTCGCTGAAGAAATTCCTCACCACTTCTCAAATCAGTTCTATTAAGCTGACCCCACGCCACAAGGCACAAACTCCCAGCGCTTACTACCGCGCCATACTGGCGCCTTCCCACCACCGGCGGCACGGGCAGGGCTGGGGGCGCAGGGCCGCCCCGCAGGACCCCGACCCCGCCACCCGGCCGAGCCATGCAGCCGCCTCAAGCGGAAGCCAGCCCAGAATCCACCCCATCCGTTCCCTCCACATCAAGAGGAAAGAAGCCCTCAGCTCTTAGCCGAAGCCATGGCCAGGCTCCCAGCACCACAGCTACCGACAACCCACCGCGCATGCGCCTGCCGCCCCCGCCCCCCTTCCCCGGGCCGGGCCCTGCCGCGCAGACGCACAGCCCATAAGAATCCCGCCTCTCTCTTTTCTTTTCCCCTCGCCAAGATGGCGGAGTACGATCTGACCACCAAGATCGCGCACTTCTTGGACCGGCACTTGGTCTTCCCGCTGCTGGAGTTCCTCTCCGTCAAGGAGGTACGTGGCGGTCCCCGAGGCGGGGTAGCCGGTCCGGCGGCTGGGGGAGCGGGGAAGGAGCAGGCGGTGCTGCCGGGGGCCCAGGCCTGGCCCGTGAGGCGTCTGTGAGCTCCCTTCCTGAGGGAGGAGCTCGGGGCTCCTGCACCTCGTGGGGAGAGGGTGAGGCGTGTGGGCCTTCCCGTGAGAGAGCAGGGCGGCGAAGCGGGAGGAGGCCTGGGGCAGCCGCCTCTCCCGCAGCCCAGCTGACGGAGCCGCTCGCTTGCGAGGCAGAGGGGAGCTTCTGTTTCCCTGTCCTCTCACGCTCCTCGGCGAAGTTTCTCTCCGTTCGCCTTATTGGCGGGAGGGAGGAGTAAAAGCTCTCCCTCGCTGCTGCGGCTCGTTTTCTGCCTGCTTTCCGGGAACGTGAGGCAGCCCTGATTAGCGCTGTGCCTCCGCCGTTGTCACCCCTGTGGCCCCTCAGCCGTGGAACTGCAGGTCGGGGTGTGGGCTTCCATCAGTGTACGTAGCATTGCTAATCAACTTTTAAGCTGTTGTCATCAGGAATTTGTAGTTAAACCAAGTGTAAGTCCATTCTAGTGCTGTCCTATGTTGGTCTTTTCATATATATTTTTAATTATATTACTACAAAGAATGCAGTAATGATGGAGAAACTTCAGAGTACACTCTCATCAGTCTAAACCATCTGAGGCACTCGACATAAGCCTTGAATTTAAAACAGAAATTATTTTTGGCTTCAGAAATAACCAGTTAAGTTTACACACGTTGAGACAACTTGACCTAATGAGTTTTCACATCTAGCTTATGGACTTTGCTTGATGTCTGTCATGTTAGGGGCATTTTTAATATTTTGGCATTTGTAAATCAGCTCAAGTTAATTAAACAGAGCTATTGTTGTAGTGTTAATCTTGAACAACGTGATGTTCAGAGCTGAACTAAACTTTTGCAAGTTCTGTGTCTGGGGTATCCATAGGTGTGGTGTGTTGACTTGTAATCCAGCATTCATGCAAATGTATTTTTGAAGTAACTTTTAGTTTAGGCCCCCACCTACACCTTGAAGACCAAACAGCAGTTTACAACTCATGGCTACTTTATGGAGTAGAAGCTTTAAAAAAATGATTTGACAAGTTTAAAGGAACACTATTCATTTACACAAGCTAAACTGAATTTGCTCTTATGCTATAGACCTATGGACCTGTAGATCAACATGTTTTAGATTAATCTGTGTTACAATTAAATAATAAATTTTATCTTGATTACGTTTTCTAAGAGCCACTTGAAATTGTTTGGCTGGTCCATGCTTTTCAGTATATTGTTTTCTGGAAAGCAGTCACTACTTAGAATAATCTGACCAAGGCTATATAATTTTTTTACGTATGTGTATATATATAAAATATTCAGAGCTTTTTCATGTTATATTTTTTCCTATGAATTGTAATAGAATTACCGTTCCTGTTAAAGAAATAGTAATCTAAAATATTAATTGTCTTTGAACTAGACTTTGAAGTTCCTGCATTCCTAAACAGTAGGAAGTTACTGGTATCATGCCAAGACTGGAAATATAGAGAAGCTGTGTAGTAAGCACACTAAATGACACTTGCAAAGCTGTGAGATCTGATGTTTAAAACTACTTAATTGGGCAAAAATCCATAAATAAACTGTACCATAAAGGTAACTACATAATATGAATTAAAGCTATTTAATAGTACTCAAATCTGTTAATAATTACTGTTTCAGATATACAATGAAAAAGAGCTACTCCAAGGAAAACTGGATCTCCTTAGTGATACTAACATGGTGGATTTTGCTATGGATGTGTACAAAAATCTTTATTCTGATGAAATTCCACATGGTAAGCTGCTCCTTTAGAAGTGAGATCTGTTTTACAACCTTTCTATCAAAAATAATAAATAGCCACTGGTAATTTGCTTGTTGCACTCAAAAACTAGATTACTGTTTAACTTTGGCACTAGTGAAAGGATGTGCAATACTGAAACAAATAGAATCTCCTAATTGTGGGAAGTTTGGGTTTGTTCTTCTGTTGGGAATTTATTCTGAATGATGTCTGAAGCATTTCAATGCTGACTTGGTTATTTCAAGCACTTTAAAGTTGTGGCATAGTAGAGTTGTACTTATTTTTTTTCAGCTGTCAAAAACTATTGCACAAAAATTTAGGGTAAATAATTTTTTTCTTTAAAGCATCTAGTGTCTTAAAACTAGTTTTTCATTGTAAGTAATTCTATTAATCCATCTGTCCATAGCTGGTTTTTCAACTTTGAGGAGATGCAGATGTTCTTGAAAATGCATGTTTTCCTCACTTCTGTCAACATGAAAGTTATTTATTTTCTTCTAAAGAAACAGCACTATTATCATAACAAATACGAAATTTAGTCTTAGTGTCTTCTCCATGATTTGGTTTTCTGTTTACTTCTTAAATTTCTGCCTTCCTGAGGAGGGGGCAGGGGGAATGAGATTATCTTGCTTTGTCTAATATTCTATTCATGGGGTTTTTGGTTTTGGAATTTTTTTATTGTTTTTTTGTTTGTTGATTTGGGTTTTTTTTTCCTTTCTGACCCTAATCTTTGAATATAAACTTCCTTCCTATTTCTCCATCTTCTTTCATTTTGTGGAATTTCTCATGTTTTTCTAAACTATATGGGACTACAGTCTGTCTCGTTTGAAGCTTAGAAGGTAGAGACTCAGGTGCCTTTGTGTAGTCAGGTACAAGATCCTACTTTCTTCTGCCTCTGGGTCTTACTGTTTCCAGGCTCTTTAAACAGCAGGGTTGGCAGTTAACCTCTTTGGAAATACATGGAGAGAACTGAAATTTACAAACATTGAACCCAATGTTTGTGAATAAATCTGATATGCTAGCATTACATCTTGTATTTTTTTGTGTATATGCAATGATATATGGGATTGATAATTATAACTAGAGGACTCCCTTTTGTAATCTAAGAAATAGTTGTAATGACAGCTTCACTTTTAGGTTACTCATCAGTTCTACTGATTAAAAATTCAGACCATCTCAGGGCCGTAAAAACCTCAAAGCTGAAGAGGTTTTCTTCTTTCCTTGTTCCAGCCTTTCTAAACTTTTGAAGAAGAATATTACTCTATCAGTAGTCAATATGTAGTAAAAAGCTAAAGTAGTATACGGCATAAAGAACAGCAGTACCAGCACATTTTCACAACATAGCTCGTCTAACATTGCTGATATTCTGATGACAGCCATTTATTTAATCAGGCTGCTAAGTGTCTTATTTCATAAGGTCGTAGCTGCAAGGAAGTTGAATTAATTTGGTCAGTGGGACAGTTCTGCCTTCATATAGTCCAAGAATTTCCACACTTAGTGTTTTTCTTATTTTTCTTTCAAACATCTCCCTAAGATTTGACATCCTTAGTTTGGCAGGATTTTTTTTTTGTATATGATGACTTACTGTTGTTTGATCTGTGACTTTTATTTCTCAGTATAAAATTAACTTAAGCAGAGGTGATACTTTTGTGCAAAGTCAGTTGTTTAGGGTGCTTGTTTGTACAGCTTTCTATGAAAAGATCTTAACTTGGAGATTTATGGTATGTGTCATCTTCATGCATCAACACTTACCAGAATGTATGTACAGACAGCTTATTTTTTTGTGGAATTGCTGGCTTCATTAGAATTTTAAACAGTTTGGTGGTTTTGTTGTTCTTGTTGTACAAGAGTTTTAAGTGTACTCACAGTTTTAAGTACTTAAAGCTAAGTTCATTCACACTAGCATATTTAGAAATCTCTCTGCACAATTTATAGTCGCTTTTGTCTTGTCTTCCATGAGATCAACTTAAAATTACACAGCCAGGAGATGTCACAGGAAAACATTTTCGTATTTTTAGCAAGTCAACTAAGTGGTTTTTCTTTCATCTGTTTTCCCCTCTTATAATTCTGAGATTCATCTGAATTTGGAGATAATTTCTCCTTATTGGAACAATTCCTAGCAGGCAAGTCAATCTTAGATGTAGGCTGGGTCACCATTATGGTGTTAAGCACTTTGGACCTCCTTCACAAATGTGTATGGAGTCATATCACAAAATATATGTCTAATGGCTTCACTGTGGCACTGAGTGCCCTGGTGTGTGGCTCACTTTGGCTTCTGGGATACTTTTCTTTCCTGGGATTTAGTCTTAGTTTCTCTGATCCCATGTGTTTCTGGCTCATAGGCACTCTCGGGGTGCCGCTGTTTTATCTTTAGGATTTTTTTAAGCACATAGGCTTTTTTGAATTTTATTTCAGTGTTCATTTTATTCCAGTGGTAGCACTTGGTGAGGAAGCATGGGCCTGTAAAATAATCACCCTAAAGCACTTAGTTCTATTTCCTAACTATTTTTCATAAGAGGTTTAATGTTTTCATTAAATGTGCATAGTGCTTCAAATCATAATTTTGCATATTGAGCTGCTTTGAATTCTTCCTGTCAGTTTTCAGTTAAGTGTTCTAAAAATATCCTTTTAGAACCTGGTCAGTTACAGGAGAATTATTCTTATTGGCATCATAGCACTCTTTACCTTTTTTCCAAGTTTATTTGGAATAAGTGGACTTGCTTAAAAGGTTGTTTCTGCCTTAGTGGAAACCTGAAGATACCTTGTCTAATACAGACTGCTCCACCTAAACCTGCTTTTTATTGTCCTGGTTAGAACTCCAGAGGGGAAAAGGAACCAAATGTTAGAAGCTTTTTATTAAGTTAATGACTTGTTAGATACCTCTGTTTTTGCGATTTGACCGAGGACAAACGAGGTAGGAACTAGGAAGATGTGTTTACATGTGCTGTCAGCACCATGTAATTACAGGTTGGTTTCTGTAAAAACTTAAGGTATTACATTAAAATCTTTTTTTGTTTGTGTGTTTAGCTTTGCGTGAGAAGAGAACAACTGTTGTTGCACAACTGAAGCAGCTTCAAGCTGAAACTGAACCTATTGTCAAGATGTTTGAGGATCCAGAGACCACAAGGCAAATGCAGTCCACTAGGTAATTTCTAATGTAATTTCTCAGGATGGCTTGCTGGTATGTCTTGAGTGTTGTTGATAGGAATTGAAATGATACTGTAGCAACTTCAAAGACAGACATTTTTATTTCCAGCCAGTAGGAGCGCTTGTGGTCAGGTAATTGAAATTGCTGGACACAATTCACTCTTTTCAGTGCTTTTACCTGCTGTGCATAAGGCATCTTTGTTCTTGCTGTTCATGAATCAACTAGAGAGAAGTGACAGTCATCATTCAGTGCAGGCAAATCACAGCTGAGATTGGTTTTGGGAAGTTGGGTTGGGGGAGCTTTTTTGTTTGTTTTTTTTTTGAGAAGGGTGGTTTGGGTTTTTTTTGAGGGGAAATGTGGGCTGAAACACAGCCCACAGACCCTGTTTTCCAGGAGACCCTCTGCCTTCTCTCCCTCTTTTACCTTCCACAAAGGATTATGGACTGCTCTCTTTTTTTATTTAGAGAGCCCTGGTGGATAATAAGCATCTTTTCAGCCTCATAGGATGTTTCTTTCAGGAGTCCTGTGTTCCCCCCCTTACCCTTCCCATCCCCTGAAGTGGCCAACTTGCTGGTGTAAGATAGTGCCCATAGTAATTTTTTTAAGATGTGTCAAACTTCTCACTTTGTTCACTGGAGTAATTAAAGTAGAATGAGTTTATTGGCACATCATGTTGAAGGACTATGAGAGTTTCTTGTGGTTAAGCCTGAATTGGGCCCTGTAGGAAATGGTTCATCTGTAGTTGTAGAGGAAGTAATGGTGCAACTTCAACAGAGGGGTGGGTAGGTATTTGTTTAGTGTATGTTGCTGCTTGATGTCCTTACATAGGAAGCATTATTATTACGGTTGTAAATTTGTCTAACCAACTCTGGAAAATTAATTGGATCGCTTCTTTAACCTTACCTGCTCTGAGATTTCAAATGGAGCATACCTTAGCAGATAGAGCACCTTAGGCTCGACTTGCATTGGAAGTTGAAGCCTGTACTTTATTGTTGGCAAGTTTATGCATCTACTGATATGGAAGACTGTAACATTGCTTCTTGAGATTTATTACAAAACATTGAATGCCCAAGCATTTTTTTTTCTAGTCTGCAGAAATCTTGATGAGATGTACCTGGTTTTGGGAGCAACACTCCTGGAGAAAATCGGTCCCTGAAGGGGAAGGAACTTCATTAGAATTTAGTCCTTGTTTCAAGTCCAGATTATCATCCTTTTTTCCTTTCCCTTCATTGCTGATAAACTTAATTTGGCCTATGCTTCTTTCATTCCACACATTGTTTTCAGAATTTGTTATAGTCTAATTTAGAACTTGGGGGTACAGAAGCGGTGAAGTGGAATGCATTGGGTCTCAATGTGCATGTGAAACAAGATATCAGTAGAAATCATGAAATCTGTTAGCTTTCCAGCACTTTAGAAAAAGCTTCTATTTTCTGCTCTGATATCACCAGAATGTACTGAAGCTTCTGCTGTAAAAAGCATTCCTAGGAGAAGTAAATCACCTCTGTATCTGATTTCAGCATGGATATTTAAGTCAGATAATGTAATTCCTTTCCCTAATATAATTTACTCATGACTTCAGTGGTTAGGCAAAACCAGGAGCCGCTCGACAGGTTTTGGAAGCCTTGAGAGTGAAAGGCCCAGTTGCCCTTAGTTAACTGCCTTGAAGTTATTAACTGGGAATATCTTAACTTTAAAGCAAAGACTTCCTGATACTCTCACAACTCTATTAAAATCTAGTTGAACTTCTGATCCATGTATAGAGATCTTAGCCAGTTTTTATAAGAATATTTGGACTAGAAAAATATTGCCTTGTTGCAATTCTAATTAGTGGCATTTCTTTGGAAATGTATTCTCTTACTTGACTTTTGATTCACAGCAGTTGGTCAGTAGGACTCGGATCAGAAACACGCTCTTTGGAAGCAAGAGATATGATCAAAAATGCATCAAATATAGATCAATACTATAAAATATTAGCCTTGCTACTTATATGCAGCAAGTTTTATTTCAGAACTGGTACATCATTTTTGTTTTTAAAATGTTGGAGAACTTTGCAGCTCAGAAATACTGGTTTTGGCTATTGGCTCAACAGAAGTTCTAATCCAGATTGTTGGGGTTATACAGTAATGGGGAGAATCAGACAGAAAGATGTCTCTTTGTCTAGACTTGAGTAGAGTGCTTTAGATAGTAGAAAACAACTTCTGGGTCTTTGACTTTGGTGAATTTTTGCCTGTGATGTGGAATCAGTCTCAAATTTAAAGCTGCGTGTTATCAGGGCCTTTGATCCATGACAGGGCTGTTTGGAACATCAAAGTCTGGGAAAATCTAAAAGATGATGTGTAAAGGAAACTTTACAAGTGGAAGCTCTTTCAAGAATAAGAAAATATTTCACTTCCTTTTTCTATGCAGCTGTTGGAGGAAACTGACTTTAAAATTATAGAGGAATACTCAGTATTCCTCATCCTTGAAGTATGTTCCACTGGAAGAAACCTATGAGATTCATGATCACCAGTAATACTTGTGGAAGCAATGATACGTTCTTGGCTAACCCTGTAGAATCTTACACCATAAACTCTAATAAAACAAACTCACAGCTTTGCAGTCAGTTGATCACAGAGTAAATGGGGCAGTTTTCCCCTGCGTGTGTTTTTACTTTATCTTTGTCCCAAGAGGAATTTATAGCTCGATGCTTTCTCATTCGGTTAAAGCTTGAGTATGTGTTCTATCAAATATAATAGTTCCATTAATTGTCCAAGTCATCTTTACCACGTGATTGATTGAAGTATGAGTGTGAATGTACAGAAGAGAAGGTAGCTACAGGCATAGAAGCATACTGAGGAGGGTGGGAGGTAGAGAACAGAAAACATGTCATACATTCTTTCTCCTATATTGTAGAACGGTAGTCCATACAATCAAAATCACAAATTGAATATATTTTTATTTATGAATATGAATGCAATGTGGTTCTTGTTGCCATATGATTGGAGCAGAGGTTGAATGGAGCATAGAAAAGCTGGTGTTCTAAAATTTCACCGTAAGAGCTAATCAAGATCCATTGCAGAGTCTGGATAAAAAAAAAATCACCAACTTAACTGTTATTTAAAAATCAGTATCAAAAGTCCTGTGGCCATTAATATGGGTCTTATTGGTGGTAGATAATTTCATGCTTGCCTGCTGGAGGCTTGGAACTTTCCTTTGATCTAGATTATACTGCTTGTCCCTTTATTATACCTGTTGAATTAAAAAAAAAAAGCTTCAGAAATGTGATCATGTGTGAATTAGAAGTTTAGAATTTGCAAAGTATGATATTTTTTTAATTGCTTTCCATTCTGCATGCATTTGCTGTGGTAGAAGTATTCTTGCTAACCACTGTATCCCAGTGCTAACAGTAGGATTAGTTTCCTTTCTAATTCTGTTTCACTCTAGTCTTTGCCATTTTTTTTCCCCTATCTCCTGTTAAATTCAAACATCTTGGCTAGAGTAGCTGCTTTGCACAGCAAATGGAGGAGTATCATTTTAAACTTATACTCTAGCTGTGAAGAGTAAAATACCTGAATAAAGATTGTGTTGCATAGTGGGTTGCATGGTGACAATCAGTTTGGTTTGTGAAAACAGCAGGTTTTTATCTTTTTATTATAGGGATGGTCGGATGCTGTTTGACTACTTAGCTGAGAAGCATGGTGTAAGTGTTTTAATTCTTTTATCTGTTTGAATTCAGTTCCAATAGCTCTGAGCAATTAGAGACTAACATTTTGGCCTGTCTCATGTCTAGGGAGCTAGTAGGCAGAATTCCTAATGCTAATGTATTTTATTTGATTGCTTTTGAACTCCTAATTTTTAAACGTAAATAAAGCTGGAACGTAATGTTAGCAGCATCCTTGTAACTAAGATGTGCTTTAATGTGCTTTAATACAGAACTTCATCTTTTTCCAGCATTGGTATAATCTTTAATTCAGTGGCGTGGATTATAATAGTATTCTGTTGTCTTTTCAGTGTATATTGTCTTTCAAAGAACCTCAGGACTTCAAAGGTTATTTTACCATTAAAATTGGCTTGTAATGGTGTATTTCCTAGTGAAAAGCTTTATTTTTATTCCTTTTCAGTTTAGGCAGGAGTACCTAGATACACTCTACAGGTATGCAAAATTCCAATATGAATGTGGTAATTATTCAGGAGCTGCAGAATATCTCTACTTCTTCAGGGTTCTGGTAAGTTCGGGGTGTTTGGTTTTGGGTTCTGTTTGGTGGCTTGTTTGGGTTTTTCAATGAAATAATTAGATCAGAAAGTTGTCTGTATTAAGTCTTCAACTTTAATACTTTTGAGCTTTTTTGCGACAATTACTGTACCCCAAAGAAAAGTTGAAAATAGTTGTTGATAATCACTGTTGTCCAGCAATTCTGTTATTGTCAGGGTGAATTCAGAATTGTAGGTCTCATGGTAACATTTAATTATGCAGAACTTCTTTCCTCACTGTGAATTTATCCTGGAAAAACAAACAAAAAAGGCAAACAAAATGAATACTTGTTTTTGTGTACAGATGTTATCAACAGCAGTGAAAAGCTTGCAGGTGGATTGGATGTAATTGGTGGTAATGGTGAACTGCCAGCTTCTTATCTGAACTCTCATTCATCTTCTCCTGAATTTTGTGGTGGATTTAAGAGTATAAGTCATCTGCCGAAGAAATGTAAACAGCTTAAATGAGAATTATAGAACCAGATCCATTGTCTCTGAAGTAACTCTTTTCATGTTTTTGTAATTCATATCATTTGTTAATGGTGGGAGTGAATTTTGAGAATGAAGATTCAGTGTCCTGTAGGAATTTCAACACAGTAAAATTATTGTTGGTGGTCAATGAATGTGCCATTTTACTAACAAATGGAAACTTAAGGTAATTGCTTGAAAATCCAGATACTGTAGCTAGAACAGCTGCAGTGTCTAAAGGCAGTTATTGTGAATAGCTAACTGTAATTGCATGATTTAGAAGCAGCACAGTGCATGTGACCCTCCTCAAGTAAAAGTGTCTGCAAAATTGGCACCTTCTAAACTGTCTGTGTCCCTCATATACGTGGTGATTGCTGAAAATATGTAGTGGTTCTTATATTGAGGTTTTTCTTGCTGTCTAATTTCTATCCCCATCTAAAAATATCCTAATCTTTCTGAAATGCTGCTTAGAATAACTAACAATAATTCCTGTAATTGACTAATTAAAGGAGCAAAACCGGGAAATACATTTTTAATCAGAATAGGTTTTAAAGTAGGAATGAGGTGAAATCTTAGTGTAAATGTTGATGGTAAAGCTGAGTTCTTTATGACTTTCAGTGTTATAGGTACCTCCCATGAGAGGGGAAATAAAAGTTACTTGTGTAGGTTTGTGAGCAGCTGTCCTTAATTCTTTGTGCTTTAATTCTGGACTAAGAGTTATGTTCTTTTATGTCAAATAACTAATTTCAAAAAGTGCTGGTTTTGTGCTGGTAATAGCTTGGTATAGGACTCTTGTTATTAATTCTGATGGGAGAAGATTTGTTTAAAGTTCTGTGTGATGAAACGTAACCTATGAAAGAACTATTGTAACTGGTCTGAGAACAGAATTTGACACTGTGAATGACCTAGTGTAATTTGTTCCTATATAAAACTAACACAGCTTGACCTTAGGACTACCTCTCCGGGAAACAGAGTCACTACTGCAAAGTTGCAGTTTTACTGGACATCTCTGTAAGATGTATGGGTTTTGGCATAGCGTTAGCTATTTTAGCTTCTTAAAAAATTTTTAATTGTAGCTCTTTTCTAAAATGCCCTTAGTTTTTTTTAAAGTGGTTGCCTACTGCTATGAATTATTTAGGAACCTGCTTTGTGATAACCTTGTTCCAGCAGTTTAGAAGCATTATGATATGGTATGTTAAAAAAAAAAATGGAACCAGTTGTGTCATCTGGTGCCGAGGCATTTTTTTTTTTTCTATTTAACTTAAGACAAAACTCCATGCTGCTCTAGTTTACTTTGACAGTATTTTCTAGTTTTGACTTCAGAAGCTTTAGTATTGCTTTTTCTGCTGCACCTAAATTGCTTTTTTAGAAAAAGTACCTCATTTGGGAAGATAGAGACATGCGAATTTGATATTTTGTAAAATAAAAATACTGCCAGAAAATATTTCTCTTATTTTTGAAAATAATAATTTAAAAGCATGCTAAGAGTGTGACTCTGTTGAAAATAGGTTCCAGCAACAGACAGAAATGCTTTGAGTTCTCTGTGGGGAAAACTGGCATCTGAAATTCTGATGCAGAATTGGGATGCAGCCATGGAAGATCTCACAAGACTAAAGGAGACGATAGATAATAACGTAAGTAAAATTGTGATCGTGTAAGTAAGGTGAGAGGTTATAGGTGTTAGTATTTGAGTTTTGTTATGAATCACTCGCAGTCTTGTTCAGGTGTAGTTTACCACCTTTTCACTAGATACATTCATAATAATAGTGGGAGGGTTGAAGGGCGCTTATGAAAAAGGAAACTTCACTATTTCTTGAAATTACATTTTCAAATGTGATAAGAGAAACAAGGAGTTGAGAAATTTTAAAGTATTTCCAATAAACAAAAAGCCAAACTAGTCTCAAGGATGAGTTTGAGGGCAAGGTAACATTGTGTGAAGTTTTTTAGTGCTGAAATTTCAGATAGTTGTACTGTTCACTTTCTGTAGAGAATACAGTGCATGTAACTATACTGTGCTCTTCTCAAATGAAAATAAGATTTTGACAGCAAATGCAAGGGAGATAGTTTTTTGGAAATAGTTTTCAGCCAATTCTGCTTCCTTATGAGTTTCCTGAGTTCAGTTGAGCACCAAAAATGTGAAGGGGATGAGTGGGGCTGCAGTACTAATTGAGACCAACTGAAGTGATTAAGGACTCTGTCTTCCTCTCTACTCATTGGGGGTTCAGTGGCTATGTCTGAAATGTGAGAATTTTACTCTCCTGAACCAGAAAGTTGAAAAGATACTTGGTTATCTGCCACATGAATAAAGAACAATTCTGGGGGAAAAAAAACACCAATAAACCAAAATATCAATGTTAACAAACGTTCTTCTCTAATTTTTTTCATCTTTGTGAATCTATAAGGTTATAATAAACTATTAAAATTGTCTCATTCAATAGACTCCAAGATAATTTTTTTTAGGATAGAGTCACAGTCGTTAGTTGTCATGCCATTTGGAGTGATTACTACTCGCAATGTCAGTTCATTATGAATAATTTTGCTTTGCAATCTGTTTGAAGTGTTGCTGAAATTCAGATCAATACAGATACTTAAAGCTGAATCCTTATTTGTGCATTATCAGTTTGGCTTAAATGAAAAGGCAGAAGGCTTTGGAGAGGCTTTAGAGAGGAAGACAGACTAAAAAGCTGGAGAAGCCAAGTAGGCTAAAGAGGGAATACAGGATACAAAATTGAGGATTAAAAAGGGAAGTAATAATTTATGTTGGCGTGGTGGTCTTTGGAGAACTAAAACCTGTGCTCTTGCCACATCAGAATACAAATTTTAGCAGTTTGGAATATAATATTAGAAAGCCTATCTTGGTTATAACTTTCAACAGATTTATCGTTAACAGATGACAGGTTAAAAAGCTGGAGGTCTAACACAGCTTGAGAGTCATAACAGCTAAAAGGAGCCAGTGGAAAATTGCAAATTTTTGAATACTTGCAGGTTTCCATGCATTAGTATTCATACAAACTTCCAGTGTTGTATTTGACTTTAAACCAATGTTATGTTTTCTTTTAGTCTGTCAGCTCTCCACTGCAGTCTCTTCAGCAAAGAACATGGCTTATCCACTGGTCTTTGTTTGTGTTTTTTAATCATCCTAAAGGGAGAGACAATATCATTGACCTTTTCCTCTACCAACCACAGTAAGTTGTGTTGTGTTATATTGGGGTCTTTAAATCAAAATGAAGGCAGATGATGAATATGCAAACTTTCCAGACGTTTTTCAGGCCAGAGCCTGAGGCTGTTTTACAGTTCTAATAATATTAACACTAAATTTCTTTTCCAAGCCTTTTTTTTGTGTTGTCTGGTCTGCTTTTCTTCATGGTTATACTTCTCTTTCAAGGGGAAGGGGTGGTGAAGTAGGAAGAACTGGCTCTTTTTTTTTCTGGTGCTTGACAAGGATGGAATTTAGATAACCAACCCCCCTACCACATCCTTTAGGGCTGGAGGGGAAGGTATTCTCCTATTTTGATTTCAAAAAGCTATTTAAGAATGGTTCTTGAGGGGAAAACTCTAGAATAAAAATTAAAATTGAGACACTGTAGCCAGTTGTGTGAGGACTGACTTTTTAGATATAGATCTAGGAGTCTAGAACAGCTTAACAGTGAGAAATCTGCTCTCCTGGTACCTGGTTGGAGTTATATATTTAGAATAGGAGAATAGTATTAAAGAAAAGCAGTTGAACTTTTTGCATGATGTTTCCAGTAGACTGGTAATTTGTGGCAGGCTTTTTTGCCTCCTTTTTGTTTTGTGGGTTTGTTTTTTAATTTATACTTCTTACTGGCAAATATGGGCTTATTTATTGGAGAGTTGAACCAGAAAGTTGCAGGCTTAGGTGACAGTATGAAAAAGGACTTCCTGTGGTTGTAAGTACCTGTGCAAACCCCTTTTGTGAAGTTAGTATAGCTGACAGCTTAGGCTAGTGTTGACCTGAACTTAGCATATGGGCTATTTTGTGCAGTTTTTCTCCTCTTCCCCTTGCTCAAACCCCTCCTCTCCCCATCTGAAAAAAATGATCACAAGGTTAACAAAAATAAAACATCCTTGTATATTTGAATAAATGGTTGCTCATAAGCCCTGGTATTGTGTTGCATGAGGTGTATAAGCTATTTTCTGTGAATACTGTTTTGATGCAAAATTCAGCTTTATCTGTATTTTTTCTTTTTAGGTATCTCAATGCAATTCAGACAATGTGCCCACATATCCTCAGATATCTGACTACTGCAGTCATAACAAATAAGGATGTTCGAAAACGTAGGCAAGTGCTGAAAGATCTAGTAAAGGTTATTCAGCAGGTAAGGACTGAAGCAGCTGGTATTTTCTGTCCTTTATTACTTTGTAATAACTTTCTTCTAACAATATGCCTGGTTTAAGACTTCTACTCGCAAATTTTGGTGCTTGCTTTCTCTCATGGAACTACTATTTCCACTGTGAAGTAAAATGCATGTCAGTCAGTGGGAGGACAGAATAAGTTTTTCCTCCTTTCATGTCAACAAGCAATACACTCAATTTTGCTTTCTGTATGTTTAAATGCAGAAAATTCAGTGAGATGTGTGAAATGGCTTTCGATCTGATTTCTTTCTTTCAGCCATACCTACAAGTAACTGTTGGGACCTTGTTTGTGTTTCAGAACCACTGTGCATTTTCTTGAAAATGTTTCTGTTGTCCATGTCTATATCCTCATATAACTGTGAAGAGCAATAAAAGAGTTGTGCTTGGTAGCAATCAAGGGAGTTAAGGCAAGAAAATTTGTCTGAAAAAACATGCAGCTCGTATACAGACAATCATCTTTAAAATGCTGTTAATGATAACATACTGTGAATAATGAACTCTGGTATATGTGTGACAGTGTGGGTATTACAGGTTGACAATCAATTATATCCATTTCAAGCACTGATGTAATTACTTATATAAAACACAGTAAATGGAAAGACCAAATTTTAAGTATACCTAATACATTTTTAGACACTAGTGTTTACAAAAGAAGTAGTATAAGGAGCTATCAAGACATTGAAGTGTTAAGACTCATTGTTTATCTTAAGCTAAAACCTGATTCTAGGATGGAACTTCAAATATAGTATGAACTTCTCGTATTTGAAGTCAAGCAACTTCTTTGGTTCTGTTTTATCTTGTACAATCGGTTTGAATAAAAAGGGATCACTAGGGTGTTCCTCTTGAAAATACCGGCTGGCTTTGGTTTTAAAATACCTGGTAAGAGATTTACTTTTTTAGTACTCTGTTCTGTGTGGTTTATATAAAGTCATGAAGTGGTAGACGTTTTATAGTTTTGAAAGTGGTTCAGACAGGATAACTAGTGACTTATCTCCATAAGAAAAGCAAAGCATTGAATGAAGTGATTTGTCAAATGTAATATGGTAGGCTAATTGCTTTACTTGCAATTAGAGGTTGCTAATACTTGCAATATTTTTGAACTGATAAGCAGTTTGTTGTTCATCTCTTAAATTTAAAAGGTAATTGATCCAAGACTGGTTTACATAGTGGATTTTAGTTAATGGTTAAGTATAATTTTGATGTTTAAAAAAAAAACAAACAACCAAAAACCTGCCTTTACATGTAAAACTTAATTTTAAACTGAAATCATGATACGGTAAATGCAGTTCTTTGGGGAAGGAAAATAAAAACTGATCCAGGAAAAATCCAACAGTGTCTCCCAGTAATTCCCTTAATCTGCTGATCTTTTTGTATGCTAAAGCAGATATTGTAAGTATTGGGTTAAGCTGTCTTAAAATGTGTTAGAGATATATCAGGGGATGTTTATAATTACACATCTTCATAAATTAAAATGTATATAGATATAGTGATGTTCCTGCCTTGTACTTAAAGGTAATTCCTGTAATGCCGAAATAAATTCAAGTAGTGTGTGTTAGCAATATTAGCATTATTTGTGTTAGCTATGTTGTCAGTGTAAATTAAATGATTGTTCAGTTTGAAGTATGAAGGATTTGGTGTTGGAGTAGTGTTTGAAATCAGAATTTAGAACAAATATCTATTCTACCATATTTTAAGAAATTTGGAGTTTTGATACAGAACCAGCTCTAGTCTCTGATACTTTCCTAACCCAGAGATTGCAGTGCTAAATGCTGAAAGTGAAACTGCGCTTACAGTTGTAACTGTACAATTGGGGGAGAAAAGAGTGCATTTATTCCTCATAAGAGGAATTGGGGAAGTTTAAGATGAAGTATGGACTTGTTTCCAGTATTAAATTTTGTTTGAAGGATATAAGGAATACTTGAGTGATCTTGTGACCTTGATTTCTAATAATGTTCCTATTTTTTTTTTGACAGGAGTCGTACACATACAGGGACCCTATCACAGAGTTTGTGGAATGCTTGTACGTTAATTTTGATTTTGATGGTGCACAGAAGAAGCTGAGGGAGTGTGAAACAGTAAGCTTTATAACATGAGACCTTTCTTCCCTTATTTAAAGACCTGAAAAACTCAAATTGGCCAGTTAATTGGTGTGAAAGGGTGTTTGATTCCTTTGCCAATATTTTCTGATGAGATTTAATTCATAGGTGTGGGGTTTTTTTTATTTTTGTGTTGGGTTTTTTTGATAACTCATTTTGTAACACTTAAACAAGACTTAGTGTTGAGGATATAACTTTAAAATTATTTTTAAGCAGAACAAGAAGTGAATAGATAATAATGCATTTGGCTGAGTTTCAGCTTCTCCATTAGTGCTTGAAAAGTGCTTATTAAAAAGCTTGGGTTTGCCTTCTGTTGTGAAAGATACTCCATCCTGAAATTGTAATGGTGAAAAGTAGTGTGAGATAACATTAGGATAGTGAAATACATATTCTTGGAAGTTCATCTACTATGAACAGTTAAAGGTGCATAGCATTTGGGTTGACTAGTGTAAAAGTTAGTATTTCTAATAGCTGAACATTAGAGCCTCTATTTTGGCTTTCCTTTCACTAGTACTAGTCACCAAATTGGGGTAAATCAGAAGATTTATAATTATCTTCACTACATAGGGCTGGTGATCCTGTAATTTGAACCGTATAGATGCACTTGCACTTCTAAGGAACCAATTTTGTGTGGTAAGGAGAATGCTGATGAAATTGCAAAGTAAGAGAAAAATCCTTCAGTATGTGGGGGAGATAAATTCTGTGTGTTGGAGGGATCTCCAGTAGAATTATACCAGCAGTAGACTTTGTTCTCTTCTTGAGTGAGACCTCAGTGATTGTGTTAGCATGTGATTTTAATTGAGCAAGCTGTGGAAGACTGAAAACTCCTAAGACTATAGCTCTTTCTCCACATCTTTGAACACTCCAAGAACTGCTTTTAGATGGACTGTTCACTGTTCTTGCTTTCTGACAGCATCTACCAGTAAACTACTACTCTCATGTTTGTTCAGTGTTCCCCTTTTTCTTACGCTTACAGGTGCTTGTGAATGATTTCTTCTTAGTGGCATGCCTTGAGGACTTCATTGAGAATGCCCGTCTCTTTATATTTGAGACTTTTTGTCGCATCCATCAATGTATCAGCATTGGGTAAGATAACTTTTTAATACAGCAGTTCAGAAAAATCAACCATGGATGATAGTTTGACAAATAGTGTAAACTTTAGTAGTACATTATTCAGTTATTGGATGAAATGAAACACATTAACAAAAATTTAATTGGATAGTTGTTGTCTTAGTTTTATAGCTCTAATGTGATATACTTAAATTACAACTATCATATTTAAAGGTGAATTTTTGTGGTTACTTGTAAAACATCTTCTCTCTACCACTCCCGGCCCCAAAACAAATAGTGTTTTCAAGCTAAAACTTTCTCATGATGTCAAGTTAAAGCTGTATTGCATTTAATGGGAAATTTCTTACCCAGTGTCAGCTAAGTCCATGCATCTTAATTTGGAGCTCAATTCCACATCTGTTGATACAGAGTGGTGATAATAAGAACATACAAACTGCAGATGCATCAGTTGCATAAATTTATATTTGGCAGATACAGATACCCATAGGTCTTCATATAGGTCTGTAGGTATGTTCTTTGAATATTTGGAACTTTTCATTAATTTAATAGAAAACAATAGATCTCAGTTCCTGTGGCACGAAGTGAGTGATCTGGCTGTAAGAAAATGTTTTTATTAGCAAGGATGTCTATTTACTCTCATTTTCTAAAAGCAGACACTTCAAATGGATCAGCTCCAATGCCTCTATTGTAGAAACTAAGCAGGAAGATGTTATGCATGCTTGAGGTCCTTTTCCACTTGGCCTTTGCCCCCATTCCCATATTTCCACATCCCTTAAATTAAAAAGAAAAAAAATGAAGTGAAAAACTCTGGATGCTATAAAAATCTCAATGGTAGAAAACAGTCTGGAGATCCTTGAGACAGCAGAAACCAAAGCTGTTAAATCGATCAAGTTCAATGGAGTCTTGTTACCAGCTTGCATCCACAGCAAATGTGTCTGGTCCTCTGAGAAAGTGATTTAATGGTGCTTGATTTCAAAAGAAAAGGACTTCACAGAAAATTGTCTTAGAGTTTTGCAAGCTTATTGAAAGGATATTTACAAGCTTATATTCATGGCTAGATATAGTTGGAGGAATGTCAGAGTTCCTTATTGCTTTTAATCTCTCTTTGCTGTGTGACACATTTGTCTTCAGTGCATTTGAAAAATTACTTATTTTTATCCTCTGTAATCTTCTGTAAGCTTAAAATGCTCAATGAGTTCAATGTCAATCACAAACTGCATTGGAGCATTTTCATCAGCTGTGATGTATTGTATCTTGAGCATAGTCATAATAGTAAACTGAACTAGATGCTGTGAATGAAATTTCCATGCTTACCTTCATTTTTATAAGGCTAATACTTTTAGATAAAAATTGTTTTCGGACAGTACTGCCCATTTAGTGCTAAAGGGGTTCTGAATAAGTATTTGGAAGAAAAAGTGTAAAATAACGTTCTCTTATAAATGAGTGTTTTGTGAATATAAAACCCCACAGTGTCTTGCTTTTCATGTAAATGATTTTTAGTACTAAAAATCAGTATTTATAATGTCAATATTGCACAAATTTTCAGTGAAACTAGGTATTTTAACTTTTGTACCTAAAGGTTAGATGTTTAAGAAGTCTGCTTCTCTGATCTGGCTCTAATTATTGAGCAGAGTCTGGAGGATGTATATTAGGTCTCCCTCAAAAGATACTGGTAAGCTGGATGATATACCAGTGATTCGTTACAGTAAAACCAGCAGGCTTTATTTAACAAATCAAGGTCTATGGTAGGTGCTTGTCACTTACTTAGTGTTCTATTACTTTTTACTGTTAATATTTTTTGTGTGGTATTGTGGTGTTTCATCTTCAAGTATGATAGAAAATATTGTAGTTGGCTGTCCTTGTTGTGCACAAGTGATTCATAAATATAGGTAGCAGTGTCTTTATAAGTGTTACGGTGTGTTCTGAGATAAGTAATAAACTTTGAGTAGAGATATATTTCAGATTGACATGGATATTCCTACCATGTATCACTTCAGGTAATTGCACATGGAATCAATCATAAGTAATGAGATTCTTTTCAGTAGGTCATTGTGTTTTAAATGATTGACATAAGCCTTAAATTTCTGCACAAGCAGTAACAATCATTAGATCTTGGATTATTAAGTGGGGCGCATAAGTATTTTAGTGCATTTCAGACTTGTTTTTGAAGAAATACACCAGTCAAAATGCTTTTAATGAAATGTTTGAGGCATAGTTCTTGCATTTTTGTCCACAAGTGATTTATTTCCACTGCTGTTCCTGGATTTGAAAACTAGTTGGTTGTACACAGTACTTGATAAGTACTGTTTAACTACTTGGAACAAATTTGAAAATAATTAGTGGGAAATCTGCTGTTCCTTATGTTAAATAAAAAAAAAAAATTAAACAAGCCATCTATTTTTTTAACTACTTACATCTGCTAGGCAGCTGACATGTTTCCAAAAGACATAGATATTTTATCAGTTGTAACTTAAATTTTATACATCTCAAATCATCCTGCAGTTTGTTTGCTGTTTGAATCACGTTGTTTAATAGGGAGGAATAGATGAAATAAATTCAGAATGTGTTTTGACTAGTTTGATATGCCTGTATTTAATTGAAGAGCCGAATATGCCCCATTTCTCTTTTCTATATATTTTCCTTCCTTGTGCAGTACATGCTTGTTTAGATATAAAGATGTGTGGAATTCAGTAAACATACCTTTTAACCAAAGGAAAACTTAAATTTTAACACTTGCCCTAGCATGACCCAAATAAGTCAATCCTCTTATAAAACAGAGGAATGGAAATAATCTAAGTATCTATTTTTGAAACTACTGTTGAGGAACTACCCTTTGAAATCACCTGTAACTTACAGTGGTAGACAGTATGTCTTAATGTTAATTTTTCATTATAATTCACTGATTTTTTTTTTTTTATTGGATTAGTGGGAGTCTTTATAAACAATGTTAATCTAAAATACAACTTCTCTTGCTTCCATTACTTAGTATTTATGGTATTACTATGTATTTGTAAATCTGAATGTGTCACTGTTACTTGAGCTGTTAAACATGTAGGGGCTAAGTTGTAGTTTGGATCTCTTGAAAGTATTAGATAGCTATTTTAACAGTGCAATGGGAGAGTAGTGTTGTTTGTTACACGAGTTGTAATCAGGATAGATCTTCAGTGTGTTTGCTTTGGAAGGCTTTTTCAGCTTTGTGTTGCTTTATAAGGCAGGTACCTCCTCCGTGTTACACACCCAGGCACTTCAGGTGGTGCTGGCTGCTTTGGCGTATCCTGCAAGGAGACTCTAAAATGGAATCCAGTTGCCCCAAGTGCTGAAGTAGAGTCATCTTTTGTGTCAAAAGTGTGATAAAGTTGCATGGTTTTTAGTACAGATATCTTTATTTTACTAAAAGGTAGATTTTACTTGATAACTTTGCTTATTCTATAATCTTAAATCCATGTAAATGTCAAAACTAATAGTTGAGATAAAATAGGTTTTTATATTGCTTTTTACCCTGTCATTTTCATTCTACAACTTGCAATTTCTTTTCAAATGTGTGTGCAGGAAAAAATACCTGTACAGAGGTGTGGTATTTGTCATGTAGCTACATCTGTGCTCTGTTTGTTGATACAACATATTTCCATTTTAAAAAAAGCCCACCTCTGAAGAAGGTGAGCTAGTATGCTTTAGACATAATAAGAAAAAGTAGAATTGTCTGCTAGATGATGTAAAGTACTTTGTAGTTTCTGGCTTAGAATGACTCTCTAGAAGTCTGGGCTGTCTTTCCCTCCAAGTCCACAGGGACTTTAAGCAGAAAGGTGCTGTAGTTTAGAAGGGATGTCTGGAGTTCCATCTGGGTTCAGTCCTGGGCACCTAGTTAAAACTCTGAGCAGGACCCACTGCAGTGTTCCATTATGCTACTTAAGGCCTTGTCTAGTTGATTCTTGATTATCTCCAAGGATAGAGGTTCTATGCTTTGATCCCAAAGGTAGATTGCTTAATCCCTAGTGTAGTGGCAGTAGCCATTCTTGTGGTCATCTGGAGGAGAACTTATTTCATCTGAATCCTACTGATGCTTCCAAAAGAGAAATGTGAGAAGTCCTTAAAACAGACCTACACCCTACCCCATGTTCTTCCAGTTTGAAGATTCTTTAGTTTCAAGTCAGGTGCTTAACATCACTGATGCAAAGGCATTAAAGCAATTTATAGCTTCTTCCTATTGAAATATGTCTTATTCTGCCTAAATGACTCATAACCACAAAAATTTACCTACCTGATATCTTCTGGTCTCTTATCTTCCTTAACTCTCTACAACTGCTGATTCAACCACAGATTAATAGTTCTAGAGGAGCAGCAGCAACTGTGGTTGGAATTTACTTCCACTTGCTTTACCAAACTCCATATACTTTGCCCATTTGTTGTGTCATTTGGCTGCAGTGAGTTCAGTGCAAGTCCAGTATTTTAAGTTATTTGGGGTTTTTTCTGTTAGTGTCACTTCATTTTTGTCTGTGACAAGAAGTTGAATTTACTTTTATAGTTGGGAGAAGGGTGATAGATAAGAACATACAGAAGAGAAGACCTTATAGTCTAGCTAGATAGACAAGGAAATAACTGATACATTATAAATTATCTTCTTGGCACTAATAATTGTCAAGAGAGAATTAACTTTTTCAGTTGGAGAAAACTATCCAACTGCAAGATCCTGTAAAAAGGTGGGAAATTGACCTCTTCTGCTACTCCACATGACTCTTTCTGGTCATGTCTGAAGCCCTTACCTCATGTTTGTTACCTTAGTCTGAAAGCTGATAGAAGAATGAGCGTTTCAAATGTCCTGTGTGAGCCAACTGCCAGCAGGAAGCTAAAGGAGCTGGCTGGAAAGCCATGGAAATGTCATCAGAAGGAATTATTCCTGGCCAGGACTGCTTGTTTCATTAAGAATTTTCCTTTCTCTGTTCTCCCCCACCATCCCTTCTTGAAATTGCAAGAAGTTTGAACGTGGTGTATCTGTCGTGTCTTCTATACCAAACTCTGTCTCGTGACTCCTGTTCCCGAAACTTCAGGGGGAAGTTTATTGCTAAATGAGCTACTGGGGGACACTTTCTGGAGTTAATTAGTCTAAACTCTTGTGACTGCTAGCTGGCTTTAAATAAGAATAAAGCATGCAGTTGTTATCTTTATAATGGTGGTCGTTGGTTTGTTGTGGTGAGATTACTTAATTGACAATTTTCCGAGGAATGTTTATGTAGGTAAGGTTTAATAGGAATATATAAAAATTGTGCAGGTCAAGATTTAAGTGCAAGATGTAGCTCAGAATGATTAAGTATATAATTTCAGGATGTGAATTCCTTACAATGTCCTACTGTAAAGCAGTGGAGGTGGGAGATGTACAGCAGTGCATGTATGTATGATTTAAAGTCACTTCAGTCAAACAAAAGTATACTTCCCAGATACATGGTATTTGTTGAAGATGTGTCTACATTTTTGTGTTGATTTAGCTTGTTTTCTGTAGTCCCTAATCAAGTTTACTAACACCTGATTGTCTCTTTCAGTATGTTGGCAGACAAATTAAATATGACTCCTGAAGAAGCAGAAAGATGGATCGTCAATCTAATTCGAAATGCACGTTTAGATGCCAAACTGGATTCAAAGCTGGTAAGACTGTATAGATGGATCCAAGTGAACTTGTTGCATTTTTCATTAAGTTTCTTTTACCTAATTTGGGTACAGCAAATTCTAATTTCTGTTGGTTGGTTGTTTTTTCTTGGCCTATAAAGTGTAGTGGACTTCATTTATTCTTATTTGATCCTTCTGTGAGATGATTTGTAAAAGCTCTGGAAGCAAAGCGTTGAATTAAAGGTGTATGCACTGAGTGATTGTTAAATTTGCTGTACCTTTCCTGTGCTTTAGGGCCATGTGGTCATGGGCAACAATGCAGTCTCACCTTATCAACAAGTGATTGAAAAGACTAAAAGCCTTTCTTTTCGTAGTCAAATGTTGGCTATGAACATTGAGAAGAAACTGAATCAGAGTGGTAGATCCGAGGTTGGTATATGTTATATTTTTCTGAATTCATGCTATCTTTTTTTGTGAGATATATTTAAGTATACTTCCTGTTCCTTAATTCATCTGATGTACCTATTTCTAGTTCTCACACTAGGAATTAAATTGGAAAAGGTTTATTTTCTTATGCTAAACAATAGACTGATTTGTCTTCTCACATTTTCTCATTACTAGGTATTCCTTTTTTTTGTTGTTGTGTAATTCCACGTGTCTTTGTCATCATTTCATTCTCTGCTTCCTTCAAGTCGTCTCCACTGCCTGAAAAGGGTTGGTTTTGAAGGGCGACATTGATTAAAGTAAATAAAAGTAATTAAAGTAAATAAAATAAACCCCCTTTCTTCAAGTGGATTGTACTTAAAAATTATCTGCAGGTGTACATATAGTATTAAGAGAAGTGTGAATGGTGCTTAAGACTGAAACATGAAGGAGGAGTTGTGCAAAACCATAACTGTTCAACCCATTTCATGTAGTACTGGAGTATAATTAAGTCAGTCAGAGGTTTAAGTGGAACGAGGAAAAATAGGGAAGTCGGCAAGATCATCTAGTTTTTGTTTGTCCTCCTTAAAACAAGCTTTCTGAGAGAGAACAGTGTAAAGTGGATGACTGAGGTCCAGCCATACATATTTAAAACAGGAAAACGACTGAATGACACATTAAAAAAAACTTTTATTTATTTTAATTAAAAAATTTTTATTGGACTTCCTCACTGCTTGTCTGAAATATTGATGGGGCATTAATTTATTTCATTAAAGGGAGGTCCTGTGAAACCCACATAACACTATTTTCTATAAAAATATAGCTGCCAAATTATTTTTATATTTCTTTTGGAATCTTCTGAACTTTTCCTTTTTAAAAATTACAAGTTTAAGTTGTACAGCCTGAGTCTCCTAATTACAGTGTGTATTTCTGCTCTATCAATGTTTGCTTCTAACTCATAGGGTATCCTTGATTAACATATTATCCTTCATACCTATTTCATAGCCGTATCTTAATATTGTAATTTTTAATAATTTCTCATAAGTTCCAGTAATCAATAGGTAATATAGTGATTTCTTTTTTACTAATCCTGATCTATTTTTTTATTTTTAGGCACCTAACTGGGCTACTCAAGACTCTGGCTTCTATTGAAATACTTCCATGGGGGGGAAAAACAGTTTTCATTTGACTAAAAAAGCACATAAATATGTAACTTTTTTGAGAAGAGGTAACTGTGTCCATCTAACAGCATTTGAATAAAATTGGCTGATTTTAACAGTCTGTCCATCTCTATAACTTAAGTAGTTAGATACTTAATTATGTTTTATAAGGAGCTTTTTGAGCATAATGGTGTTCTGAAGCATTTTGGATCACAGTTTGTAGAATTTAAAATGTCAGTTCTGTTAGATTTGTTTGTACCAAAGGATGCTATTGATCTGAGAGCTGTCGGAGTTTGGATGTGGGGAATTGCAGTTATTTATTAACCATTGCAAATGTCACACAAAAAGCTAAACGTGGATGGTACAAACAAATGGTTCCACACTGAACATTTGGTGAAACCAAAAACTTTTTCTGCGCTTCCATGTTTTTGTTTCTGTTCCAGAAGCAGCTTGGTAGAGAGAAAGCGTGTGTAGCCTACACCTATTATGAAACCTGACATAATCTACATGCAGAATGATTTGGGTATTTTTAATTTCATTTTAATGAAGTGAATTAATTTTAATTTCAATCTCATTTTTAATCTTACACATTCTTGGAAACTTTGGAGTAGAGCTTTTTGTTTCTGGGGTGGGGAAGGTCTTTCAAAGGGTCTAGCTAATGAGCTGGGTATGGTTGAAAGCTTTTATTTTGAAATCTGAAGTTCTTAAGATTCATAATGCAAATGTGAAGCAACAAAACCCTGTATTGTTCATCTATTGTAACTTGAAGGGTTTGTTTGTTGGTTTTTTTTTTAAACTTTGAGTTTCTTCAGACAGTGATTCACACTTCACTGTTTTCTTAGCACCTTTGCACTGCAGAGTGTATGATAGCACCTCTAAGCCAGAAGATCTAAGATCCTTTTTAGGCTTCTGTGAATATAATGACTGATCAGTGAGGTGAATATGAATATTGGAAATGAAGAGATGCTGTCTCTACGTACAGTTTTGCATTTAAGGTTGAGGCAAAAATTTAATGACTTGCCTTCACCTTCTTCCAACCATATACCTCTTTGCTCCAAATGTTCTAGAACTCATCTATGTGTGGAAAGTTGTTTTAACTTGTCAACCTTTGTGCTTACTGTCTGCAATTGCATGTTGGCTGGGAAACACTTGTGGGAACTGATCTGTCCATGAAGATAGTAGGTGTCTTTCTTTAGAAGTGATTTTCATGTACCAGTCTTGGGGGGGAACAGTCTGTATGCTGCAGGGCAGGGTGGCAGTTCAGGGGAACTGCGGCAGATTGGAGGAATTGTCTGATGGGAATGTCTTGGAGAAGCATCTTGGCAAAGCCAAGCATGAAGCCCTGCATCTGGGATGGAGTAACCTCACGTAGGAGTATAGGCAGGGATCATTGACTAAATGGAAAGCAACTTTCCAGAAAAGGGCTTGGGGAGATATGGTGTATAACAAGGAGAGCCTAAGCCAGCAGGTGCCCTTATGGAAAGAGACATTCATGTAACAGAACCAGTGTCCTGTCTGGGCTTTTTTAGCAAAGGGTGGAACCAACAGGTTTATGGACATGATTATTCCCATTATGAAAACACTGCTGGAGTACTGTGGCCAACTGTGGGCTTCCTAATACAAGGCAGATATTGGTCCTCTGGCACAAGTCTAGCAAAGGGATACCAAAATGGTGAGGAGGCAAGAACATGTGGCATAAAAGGAGAAATTGAGAGACCTGGGTATTTTTCAGCCTTAAAAAAAAGGAGGCTAAGGCCAGATTTTGTTGCTGTCTTCAGTCCCTTGAATGGGAGGATTCACAGCAAGGCTGGTCTTCAAGGTGCATAGGGACAGGGTGAGTGACAATGGACACAAACTGGAACATGGGGAAGTTCTAACTAAATTTAAGGGTGATTAAAGATTACCTTTTTTAATGATAATGAAAAAAATAATGATGGAACTAATTACCCAGAGAGGTTATGGAGTCTCTACCCTTGGAGATGCTTAACTTTAAGTGTCTGACCATCCCGTTAGACCTGCTTTGAGCAGGGAGTTGTACTCTGACTTCCAGAGATCCTTTCCAGTCTAAATTATTTTATGACTTAATGTGTCATATTTATTAATATGCATATGAATAACTTCATTTTAAAACTTCAATACAACAGAATAATGGAGTGGCTTCCAGCAGATAATTTAATCTAACTTCTTGTGCTACAGTCTAATCCTGTAATGCTCACAGCTGTAAAAATGGGGAGAGGGAGAAGGAGGCCAAATTCATTTTTATGTTTATTACTATAGAAGGTGCAGGGAGTTGCAAGTGTTCTACCATTACATAAAGGACTGTAGAAGAATAGAATTAAGACTCAAATACATGTTGGGTGGGGATATAATTAATTATTATTTCTTAAACCTTATTCTTTATCCTAAAAAGCTTTAGTTCTTGGTTACTGGCACATTCAGTAAGTGCTCTGATTCTGCAAGCAGCTGCATTTTTACTTTGCTTTACATTGCTCCTGTGTATGCTCCTTGGCCAGTTGTTCTTGCTGTCATGCAACACTCCTTTTGTCCAAACCCCTTGTGCTGGGTAACTGCTTGTGCCTTTGAAGAACTGACTTAGCGATAATAACTGTTGTTTATTGTGCTTAATTATGGCTTTTTGTCTTAATGACTCCCAAAGCAGTTGTGCTGGCCTAGCAGATGAAATTTAAGAAGTGGTGGAAATAAGCTGTAAAAGATAGATTGCTGCTGGGCTGCATTCACCAGTGCTGAAAGCTGGTCTACAGAACAAGGATTCACTTCATGTGTAGGATTGTTTCCTATGGTGGGGATGGAGATGGAATCAGAGCTGAAGTCAGCCACTTGCCTTTGGAAAGCAGTTTTTTAAGGCTGACCAGGCTCTTTATGCCAAGTTTCTTATTGTTCCTCAAGTGTTCTCTCAAGAGATTGACTAAATTTCAAACTAGATTTATTCTGTATCATCACAGCCCCAAAATGCTCACTTTTGAACAATTCACATTGTGTAATAGCCATGTTCCCTGTTTGATAAGTCACACAAGTACTGTTGAGTAATAATTAAAGAATTTTAAAATGAGATTAAAATGAAACGTTTTTTGTAAACAGCAAGGAAATGGCTCACATTCAGCTTTCCTTTTGACAGGATGAAGTTACTTAAAGTGTCTTAAAATCATCTAATCTCAGGAGCACAATACTGTGTTATCGTAGCTTCACGTTCTGTTCTTTCTGACCTTTCTGCTGTCAGGTGGGTGTGCATAGAAAAGATACATGGAGATTGTAGCACTGCTTAAATTCTTGGTAGTTTCCCTCCGATACTGACTGAAACATCAGTTACATCAACAGTTTTGAGGCTTGAGAATTTTTTCCATGTGTAAACCTTAAAGGAAAACTTCAGTTCAAAATTATTATAATACCTTCTGTAAAGGTGCTGGGCATCTAATTATCTTTTGTCATCCCCACACTTGAATTCCATTACCAACAAGCTACTGTATTTCTCAAAGGGTCCCCCTTAAAGAGTTCAGACCAGCTCACAAAACCCCACCACTCTTACTACATTCTCATGCAGTAAATGATTGTTGCTTTTTTCTTGGTCATTTTTAGGAAGCTCAAAGGGTGTGGTTAATTCAACTTGCTGTAGATGTAAAACTTTCATGGGCTGATTTTTTTTTTTTTTTACATATTTTTTAGCGGGGGTAATGTGTGAGGAGTGTCTTGGGTTTGCACTGGCATTTAAGACCTGGTGCAGTGAACACTGAAACCATTGGTTTAACTACACACTCAGGTGGGTTTCACAGCAGGAGTTCAAAAGGGAAACCTATTTTCCAGCAGACACGTTTGCTAGTCAGTTCACTGAAATCGTGTAAAATTTGTAGCAAACTATTCACTGCTGGTATCTCAGGTATCTGTAAGTATGTTGTAAGTAACATTTCAGATTTTCTGAAATTCTGATGAAAAGGTTTCAGATAAAAGGGTTATTTTTAAACAAATGGCTACTTCTGTCAGGCATCTAAAACTGTCTCTGCTTAGGAGAAGTTTTGAAAGTTTGTATTCTTTTTAAAATTAAAACTCAAAGCATAAAGGTGGTCACGTGCTCCTCTCCAGCCATGTATTCAGAAACCGATCTTGTTACTCAGCGTAGTGTTGTTAAAATCATTCTCTTGCATTGCATAGATCTCACCTGGTTTTGCTTGGTGAGAGGGGAATGTCTCATTCAAAGTGTTGATATCCTGTTCACTGTGAAGGGCGTTAGTTGTAGGTGCCTCTTCAGTCAAGTAAATCTGTGCTGTGCATTTAGAGGCCCAGTAAGAATTCAGTTCCCTGATATTTTTCTATATGCACCAGTGCTGCTATTCAGCAAAAGCTTTGTTGAACCTAAATCTCAAGGTATGAAATATCTCATGGGATGGACGTGATGGTGCTGTAGACGTGCTCTGCCCAGCTCCTGCCAGCACTCGCTGAGTGGCTCTTCCATGTGGCTAGATGTGTGCACAGCTGAGCTTCCAAACATAGGTGTTGGTAGCACTCCATCCCTTGCACAGTCAGTCGAGGAGGTCTTTGCAAAATAACTGAGTTACAATTAAATTAGGCAGGGAGGGGAGAGCAGAAAAGGGAAGGCAAAGCATGCTCTCAGCCGCAGGACAAAGGTGGCCAGAGCGTGGATTTGCAATAGGTTGGCAACAAATGAAACTTCAAGCATGACAAGTTCAAATTCCCTCAGAACTTTCCATTGACTAAGCTTTAGTAATATTTTACAAACATCCCAGAATAGGTGTTCTCCTCTCTAAATTACATGAAGATAAGATCCCCTTTGTCTCTTGTTTTGGCTTTGCTTCTACAAAAACATTTGTAGTAACTGCTAAAAAAAGCCTTTGGAAAGAGGAGAGAGGAAGAACATTTTAAGCCGTCCTTTTCCTTCCTTTTTGTTTGGAAGGAAAGGTGGAAGAGGGAAAATCTTGTACTTCCTTTGCATTCTCTTTGAACAAATTTGGTTTATCTTTTCAGTAATTTTGTAGAGTAGTTGTAGTACTATATTGTTGAGTTTTCCTTCTTTTGCAGAAAATAAAGGTTGTAGTTTTCTCCTTAAACAAGTGTAACAGGTAAAGCTTTGATTCTCTGGGGAGGATGTTTATTTTCTGATCTCATATAGAGAAGGTGTATTGTTATGTTTGTAATTTTTTTAAATAAAATTTCTATTAGTTTCAATAAATGTCTTAATTCTTACTGTTGAAATGCCATCAGAAATTAAGCCTGCAAAAGCCATTCAAGGATTTTTAGTTAAAAGAGGAGGGTAGTGGCAAGGGGAATGGTGCTGCTTCTGGTAATGGGCTCCTTTTATAGCATCTACAAGTGAAAGAAACGTATAAGGAACTCCCAATTTTCCCTGCAATTAGCTAATGGTTAATTATGTAACCTCTAATGTCTAACAGGAAAGCAAAAGCAGATGCCTGTGAGCTGTACATTAAAAGAAACGTTTAAACAAAATTCCTACCAGCATCTTGGAAAGGCAGGCCTGTTACTCTCTGCTCCAAGTCACCACTAGGCTTTGTGGCCGAAGACTCTGCTGTGCCTCCTGAAAGCACCAGCTGCTGGAGTTGCTGCAAGTCACAACCAGGGAAAAGGCAGTGGAGGAGGATGGTGGAAAGCACTGAGAGTACAGCCTTGCTCAGAAGGGGACTTGGCTTTCCTTGGTTCTTTTGTAGCTGTCAGCAGAGAATTTGGGGTATGTACTGTCTTTGTAAATAAACAAGATGGCAACGAATAGTTACCTATCCCCTTATAGATACCTACCTCCTTATAGGAAAACTATGCAGCAAAGACTTCTGAGTCCAGTGAGTAACAGTGTGGTGTGGTGTTTAGAACCAAGAACAGATTGCTAGTGAACTATCTAGGAGATGTGAGCTCCCTGCAGATGGATTCATGAATTCAGCATCCTTAGAAAAGATGACAACTGGCAGCAGGAGCAGAGTTGTGTATCTGATTCGTTACCATGACTTGAGCAGCCAGCTAAGAGCCTGTGAAACAACTTTATTTACTTGTTCAATCAGGATTACTAATATACAAAATTTAAATGTACAAAAATGGAAAACTGCAAATCTCCTAATGAATATTTCCATTTTGTAGGAGAATGTGTAATGCTTTACCAGGAGCATCATTGAATTACAGCTGTCCAGAGATGCTCACATTAAGTTGTTCAAGGATAACTATGATTTCTTAGCGAGCTTGGGCGAGGGAGTAGGCTACACCTCAACATCTCCCTTGGCTCCGCTCCACACATCTTCATAAGTACTGTATTTGTTTCTTGCTTGGTGCGTCCTGGGTAGTAGGATGGCATTTTGAATTCAGGCTGTGTGCCATACCTGTATGAAACACTAGGCTACGTGGTAGGGGACTAAAGCAAGCAGAGCATACCCCATCTGTCTGTGTTGCACTAATGGTACAGACTAAACTTCTCCATCCATGGTGTCCCGTAATACCTCTATGTGAGGGTTTGCCACCTTACATGCGTTATGGACACTGAACACATTTGCTCTTTAGTATCGGATAAAATTATAATGCAGCATAAACATATTACATACTTTAAGGAGTTTGAAAACATGTGCGAATTAAATGATTGTTGTGATGTTGGTTGGAGTTTGTCTTCCTGGAGCTACCCAACCCTGAATATGCCAAGTTGGCCATGAAGAGAAATTTTTATGCAACCACCACAAAAGTTTTAAGCTTTTTTCATTAAGTTGAGCTTCTTGTTGCAGTGAACACCCATTGTACAAGAAAGAATTTGCCATTAAAAAAGAAATGGGATGCTTCGGAGGGCTTGCAGGCGCTGCCGTAGAAGGGTGGAGAGGTGCTGGCGTGGCTGAAACGCACGTGGGCTGGGAGCTGCGCTATATGGGTTCAGAGCTGGGAATGTGCCAATTATATTTCTCTTAATACTGACGCTGGGTAGGGTATGTGGAAGTATTTAGGACAACTACGTTTTCATACATACATTGGGAACGCTTAGGTTTTGTCTGTCAGCGATCAGAGGTTGTGGTATTTAAGGAAAAATTGTGCAGTGTCAAAGAGCTGTTTGTTGAACATGTAAAGGTATCGATGTTGTGATTGAATGATGAGGCTCATCATGGAAGTATTAAGATGGACACAGCTATGACAGATTCCTTGTTTTATCTCTCAAAAAAGAAACCTTTTTGGACAATTGGGTTGTTAAATAATTATTTTACTATGTTTTCATATCCTCATACAGTAGGAGCCACAGAAATGCAATGTGTTATTTGATAATAATTGCTCAGATGATACTTACTTTGGTTTTCTCCCCCCCTATTTCTAGTGCTTTAAGTAACATTTTTCTTCTCATGGTGCCAGACTGATTTATTTTTGAGGACACAAATAGTTGATGACATTTAGACAGTAAGAGTGTAAATGAACTACTACTCCTTCGCTTTTATATGAACCTTCTGTTGTATGATTTCCTTGATGTAAAAAACCTTTCCCTAATGATTTTTTGAAAAGAATGAAGAATTTTTGTTTGTAATACAGGAAATTTTGAGTCTTGAGCAGTATATAGAATAGACAGCAACCTGTTTCTCTCTTTTCTGAGATTTAGTTTTGACCTAACTAGGGACTACCTGTTCAGTGCCTTGCTTACTGTGTATGTATGAAAAGGCTTATTCTAACTTCTCTCCATTCCTCACTTCATATTGCTTTATAATTCTTCTTGAAGGATCTGAAACTCACTCGGGGCAGACAGCTTCCAAACTTTGAGAGCATTTATTGGAAATCATTAGTATGAAAAATATAGTCCAATATGTTTCCTGATTTGAATATAAAGCAAGTGTTACCAAGAATGGGAAATGTCAGGGAATTTTTGTGGGGCTGCAGGAGGTTCAAATTAAGTTAGAAGAAACAAGGACACTCATCTCTTTTGGCTTCCAGCATGCTTAGATATTAGTTTCTTGTACAAATTCAATCAGTATTTTCAAAGAATATACAGTTCAGCTAAAATTACTTGTACAGCTTAAAGGTACTAATAATTTGTAGGGCCGTGCCCCGCCAATTGAACAGAATTTGTGAGAGGTCAAACACTTGTGATTCTTGAGTTGTTACTGGTGTGTCCAACTATAGATTGAGGAACCTAATTTAGACAGCCATGTTAGTTCAAATCTTGGCTACGTTTTGTGAAGTGCCATGGGAGCCTTTTGGCTTTATTTTAATGGTACAGTGAAGGAATACCCCTGGTGTCAAATGAGCTTTCCATTTTGACTTTGCTCAATCCTCATCCCTCAAAAAACCTCTCCAACTGCATCTTGTTATATAATGTATCTGTCAATTCTGTCAAAAAGAAGAGCTTGTGTTACTTGGAGGGCCTTCATGCCAAAATGAAAAGCAATGCACAGTGCCAGTACAGCAATTGCCTGCAGGCTTATTGAACTTCTTTCTCCTACTCACCACCAAAACCAGCTCAGGAAAAAAAAAAAAAGAATCCCCCAAACGGCAACAGAACTGAGAGCTGATAAAACACTAAAACTTCTTCCTAGGAGAAAAAAAGGCAAAATTATATAGGAAACTTGTGCATAGTATCTGCTTTACTCAGGTGCAGGAGCCAGAATCAGTGGGACCATTGAACACGTAGGCAGAGGGAGCCACAAAGAGGTCTATGTTATGTTACTTTAAGCCCACCTATTCCAGAACCCCACCATGTTCTCTTTATCTTCACTTGCTCTGCAGGTTCTAAGTTGATCCTGTGGAGAAAGCCAACACAGCCCTCCTGTCTTTCACTCCCTCTATGTGTTAACTCTACACTTCTGAGAAAAGCAAAGAGGATGTAAAAAGGGTATCTGTCAGCTGGCAGCATCCATCTATTTGACTAACGGTACCCATCAATTTGTGCAGGATGCATTAATTCTAAATCACTGGTTCCAGAGCAGCGGGGAGTCTGAGGTGCAGTATTTACCCCCTGTAGTTTTTTCCAGCTGTATCATTCTTGGATTGAGGAATTATTATGGATTTGTTTGAGAGAGTAAAGGTAGAGGATGAGAATGGAAGGCAAAGGGGAAGCCTCAACTCCAGAAGACTGTATGAAAGTGATGTCCAAATAAATGGGATGTAGGTAGTGGAGGAGAAGCCCGGGGAAGTACAAAGACAGTGTGAAACAATGTGCAGTGTGTTATGGAAAAGAGAGAGAGAAGAATCAAAAAATACTAGGGAAAGTTAGAAGGACATCAGAGCAGAAATACAGACAAAACAAAATTTGTTGATAGGTAGGAATATGGGAGAGAAACGTTAAGTTTGCATCAATGTATGTGGCTCGTCTGCCAATGGCATTGGTTGAAATGTCATTTCTGAGTATCTGTCGGCTTTAGTTAGTGGTACTAATGGGGATGTAAGAGCTGGACAAAGCATGATTGGGAAAGAAAGAGGATAAAATGGGCTCTGGTGTTTGTTTCTTGATTTTTATCTGTTTTCTGTGTGTTGACTCATTAGGAATCCCTCCTGTGTGCCAACAGAGAAACCATTTTGGGTTTGCATAGTTGCAGCCATATGGGGGAAAAGAGATCCAGTATCCTCCCTGAAAAATTTTGTTTTCTTTCTAATGTAAGATAAGATATTTTGGGCACACCGTGGTGTTTGCATGGAAATATTACAGTTGAGGAGTTAAATGGCAGAAACAGAAATGGAATAAAAAGCTTGAGGAGAGTAGTCTGGCTGGCAGCTTATTGGAGGTTTTGGTTAGTAGTTATAACAATCCAAGGGCTTCTAGTACCACAAGCGTCTTTCTTTTCTTTTTGGTTTATTTGTGTTGAGAGAAGAATGACAGAAATGATCCAACTTTAAATTTCCAACATACTTAATTTTTTTCTCTTGTGTTTGAAAGGGTGACACCAAAGCAGGCTTGCCATGGCGAACGGCATGCTGCAGCTTCTGCTGTCCATCGGACACAGGCTCCAAGCTAGGATTTGCACAGGAGCTGTTATACAAAATGCTGCAAATAAATACCATGATGTGGGGATGGCTAAGAGCAAGAGTCGCTGCAGCCCAAACCTCCCAGAGCTAGAGGAGAAGTCTGGCTGAATGATCCTTAGTTTAAACAAGGGACAGAATACTTCTCATACTGGTGAAGCCTGCCAAGAGCCATAAGAATCAGTTTATTATTGCTAGATTGATATAAAATGACAATAAAAATTTACAGAGCATAGTTGTTCCAAGCTCTATAGGTGGCTCGTGTGTCTTGATGCTGTCAAATGGCCTGGAATATCCAACTAGAAATGTAGCTGCTGTGTTAGTCAGGACCTTCCAACACCAGACCTGCTTTCAGGATCCTTCCACAAGCCCCTTCCAGAAGAATCTGTCAAACTGGCAAATGGAGAAGGTACAAAATTCACTGAAGAATTAGGGCCTTGAGCCTATTCTTTAGATCCACCTGACCTGGCTGTGAAAATGTGAGTAAATAGATGTGTGTTGAGCAGAGCTTGGACAATCTAAAGCATTCGCAGAGCTAAGGATGTATTCCACATAGCAGAGGTGTGACCATTGCATATGAGGATGTGCCCATGCCAGCCTGAAGGTATCTGATGTAGATCCTAGTAGCAATGAGAATGCTTTGTTGCAACTCTTGAATTGGAGAGCCTCACCAGGGCAGAGTAGAGAGGGAGGATGGCCTCCCTTGACCTGCTGGCCACGTTCTTTTTGATGGTCCCCAGGAGACCATTGGCATTCTTGGCCACTATGGCACATTACTGGCTCATGGTCAACATGTTGTCCATCAGGACTCCCAGGTCCCTCTCTGCAGAGCTGCTTTTCAGGAGGTCAACCCCTAACCTGTACTGGTGTATGGGGTTATTCCTCCTTAGGTGCAGGACTCTACACTTGCCCTTGTTGAACTCCATTAGGTTCTTTTCCACCCATCTCTCCAGCCTGTCCAGGTCTTGCTGTATGGTGGCACAGCATTCTGGTGTGTCAGCCACTCGCAGTTTTGTGTCATTGGCAAACATGCTGAGGGTACGCTCTGTCCCCTCATCCAGGTCGTTGATGATTGAACAAGACCAGACCCAGTACTGACTGCTCAGGAACACCGCTAGTTACAGGTCTCCAGCTCGGCTCTGCCCAGCTGATCATGACCCTCTGAGCTCTGTCATTCAGACAGTTCTCAATCCACTTCACTGTCCATTCATCTAATGACACTTCCTAAGCTTACCTATGAGGATGTTGTGGATGACAGTGTTAAAAGCCTTTCTAAAGTAGAAGTAGACAACATCCACAGCTCTCCCCACATCTACCCAGCCAGTCATGAGATCACAGAAAGCTATCAGATTGGTCAAGCATGATTCCCTTTAGTGAATCCATATTGACTACTCCTGGTAACTTTTCTCTATACATGCTTAGCGATGACATCCAGGATGAGCTGTTCTATTACCTTTCCAGAGATGGAGGTGAGGCTGACCAGTCTGTAGTTCCCTGGCTCCTCTTTCTTGCCCTTTTTGAAGACACGTGTGACATTAGCTTTCCTCCAGTCCTCAGGCACCTCTCCTGTTCTCTATGAACTTTCAAAGATGATGAAGAGTGGCTTAGCAATAATATCTGCCAGCTCTGTCAGCACTCCTGGGTGCATCCCATCAGGACCCGTGGATCTCTGGGTGTCAAGAGTGTCTGAATGATCTCTAACCGGATCCTCCTCAATCAAGGGAAAGTATTTCTTTCTCTGGACTCTGTCTTACCTCCAGGGTCTGGGATTCCTGAGGGCCAGCTTAGCAGTAAAGACTGAAGCAAAGGCAGAAGTAACTCCACCTTCTCTGCATCCTCTGTCACCAGCGCACCCACCTCATTCAACAGCAGGCCCATGTTTTCCTTTCAAGGGCTTTATTCAAAGCAAACCAGCTGTCTTTAAGAAAAAGAAAAAAAAACTATGAATGGAGAAGCTAGTAAACCAAACACAAATATTTTCTATACCTTGTATACAAAACAGTGCAGTTTATGGAAAGGTCTTGGTTTAACCAAAGCTCCCCAGCAGTGTAAACAGAGCAACAAAATGGATTTATTTTGACCAAGGTATCAGCTAGTGATATCTGAGACACATGAGCTATCTGCAAAGGGAATCGTTCTTAGCATAGCTATGCTAATTGCTGACTTCAGGTGGTTGGCTCAAGGGGTGGCTTTCTTCTTCTGCTGTTTGTTTCAACAATTTACACAGTATTGCAGATTTTTCTTTTATGTCCACAGCCTCATGCTGGGCATATCTGACATACATAGTCTGGGGTTTTTAATAATTTTTTTTCAACTATAAACATTAAATTATTTTTATTAGCTGCTTTGGCATGTTTTATCTGTTAAGGTACTGCTTGCTTTTATGAAAACTCTCCAATTCCTTGCTGAATTGGAATTCCAACTCCTCCAATATCTTGCTGGAAAACTGAAGAAGCAAATCATAAAAATGAATAAAATTTTCAGACAATGTTGCATGAATTACAGTGTCAAATGCAAAAAGAGTTGAGGACAATTTGGGATTTAATTAAACATGCTGCAGCTACCTCAGCCAAATTTCAGACCTAGGATAAATAGACTCTACCAGGTTCCATGTTAAAATAATATTTGTCATGTAATTTTGATGTGGATTCTGTTCTGGGATTGCATGTTCATGACTATTTGTCAGCCTGATTAGATTGTTCACAACCAGGTCCAGATTTTTTTGTCCTTGGGCTTCCTAAGCAGTCTCAGGCCTGTGTCCATCATGCTTGGCCTTTCTGTGCCAGCCCAGAAGAACCACCACTCATTTCCTGAGTTGAAGAGAGGCACAGAATTAGTGGAGTGATTCAGGGACTGTAGCACCTCCCCTTTGAGGAGCTGGGACTGTTTAGCCTGAAGAAGAGAAGGCTCAGGGTGGTTTACCCATGTGTGTAAATAAATATTTGATGGGAGGGAATGCAGAAGAGGAAGCCAAACTTCTCAGTGGTGCCCAGTGACAGGATTAGAGACAGTGGGCACAAGTTAAAAACGTTAACTTTAATATGAACACAAACCCCCATGTTTTTTCTGTGAGGATGCTCGAATGCTGTCATAGGTTGCCCAGGGAGTTTGTGGAGTCTCCCTCCTTGGAAATATTTGAAATCCATTCAGGCATAGTCCTGGGCAACTAGCTCTAGGTGACCCTGCTGAGCAGGGGGATTGGAGGTCCCTGCCAACCTCAGCCATTCTGTAATTTTTGTCATAATCCTGTTTGTACAGGAGATGGCTGAATGGAAAGGTGGCAGTACCAAACAGTGCAACTTACCCATATTTAATAAAAAAAGTAGGACACAGCCATGCGTCTATGCCAGAGCTAACGTCAGGCCCCAGAACTTGCTAGGAGTGTATTCTCCAAGATTGGCATGATATGCTCACTTATGCCTTGGGCAGAGGTCCAATATTCCACCAGTACAAACCATCCACGCAAGGACAATAGTTGGGAATGTCAAAAATAAATTGCTGCCAGCAATTGCAACATGAATGTGGCCAGGATCTGACAGACGGCTGGCCAAGGCTGAGTTCTGGTGAAAGTCTGGAAGAAAGTTTACGGACATTGATGGGTCCTCTGAGACACTGAAGTACCCTGCTCCTGTTCTGAATATCTCAGTTATACCCTGGGCACAAAGATGAATGGGAGGGATTCTGGAGGAATCGTCTTCATTCAAAGATAGTTGAATTGCATTTCTCAGGAGGGAAGTGCAATATAAGAATGACATATGACTAGAGTGAGTGAGAAACCCATCAGTGGTATGAAGAAGTCTGATATAAGTCCTGCCGGCAGAGTTTCCTACTGCAACTCTATTGCTTCTATTGCCACCAGTGAGAAAGATGATTTGCTGCCTTCCCATCTTGTAAATTAAAGAACAGCTTTTCAGAATTTTTACCTTCTTTCCATATTCCTCTTTAACAATGGCTGATTTTACAGTTGTGAGTTGTGCTTTTCCTTTTTTTTCAGCAGTGGCTGGGTGCTCTGCTGCTGGCTGGGCAGTAGCTCCTGCCCTGTGTCCCCTCTGCAGACAATGCCTTTTGCCTTTTTCCAGGCCTCTTCCAAACAGGGAGTGAGTAGTTGGGGTAAAAAGTAGACTTTCTTGACAAAACTATGTGTTGTGATCATATCAGCCTGGTCTTAGACCTTTTCAGTGCCCACTGCTTGTTGCTCCAAGTAACTCCCGTCCAGGCACATAATGGCAATCATGAAAATTCAAATGCAAGCACAGGCACAGCAAGCATTTATTGTTACAAAAGCAAGAGCGTGGAAGAACTTATCCAGCTAGACTAGTTTTATGGGCTATTTCTGACTTTCTTTTCCACTCTTTCCCTGCAGATGATCATAGGGGTGATATGGGTGATATCCATAGGGATTGTAAAGAATACTTCTTCCCAGCCCTGCCTTCCCCTTCTAGTTACTTAGGATACATTCATTGATGTAGGTTTTGGTATCAGCAGGCAAACGAGGGAAAATAGTCATTTGTTGTGCAGTATGAGCATCCTGGCACTGGCTGTGTCTTTTACAAAAAAAGTCACCACAGCAGTGTTTTGGAGGAGTTCTTTCCCAGAGGTTTTCTCAGAATGTGTCTGACAGGGGTAGGGGGGTAGACTGAAAATATTGATACACATTTTGTGCTTGGTTTGCGAATGCCTCTGTCAGAGAGGATCTCAGCCTTCCACATTTACTGATTTGAGGTAGAAGCAAAGCTCTGTTCCTCCAGGACTTTTGAAATCAAGCTAAATGAACTCAAAGCCTCCAGGGTGAGGAGCAAGCCAAGAGTGGGGTTTTTATTATTGTTATTTCTGTTTTGGATTTATTTCTGAATAAGGTGAAATTTAGTTGCAGACGTTTAAGTATGTTCCACTTGATTGATCCTTAAAGTTCTTCAGGGATTTGGGCCCCAGTTTCTACCCCATATATATATATATATGGTATAAGATATCTTATCTTTTCTTAATAGTTAAAAAAACATCTTAAGTTTTGAAGGTGACATTTTGCTAAGAAGACAGCACAATACCACAAGATGAATTCCTTTTTAAAAGTCGCTTGCCTGAATTGGTCCCAGCCACATCCTTCTGCATCCCTCATGCTGGGCAGATAAAATGTGGATTTTGATACTGCAACAATTGCTTACTGTGCAAGATGCTGTTCCCCAGAAGTACTAAACAGTGGGGAGTGGACTTGGGCCCAGTGTTATTATTAGTTGAATTCCTGAAGCCAGCTGTCAGTCAGAAAATATTCAGCTGCCAGTAGTGGGCCAAACCAGGACCAGGGTGAAGGAAGGTTTGGGAATGTCATAAGGGCATTGCAGATGATCAGTAGCTGTTTTTAGACTGTGCTATGTGATTTTTAATATTCGCTTTGTTAATTGTCATTCTGGCTAAAACACCAAACTTTGTATTTTCCTCAAGGAGAGAAGCTGACATTAAATAATGAAACTCATCACTGAGGTCCAACCAATCCAAAAATATCCAGTAAAGTGATGATAAAAACTTCACTGTTGAGTTCAGGGAAAGCAAAGTGAAATATGCACATTTGGCATGGCCTCACTTATTCTTCTGCTTTAAAGGGCTCAGTGGAGAAAGAAAAGAAAAAAAAAAAAAAGAGCCCAAAAGAAAGTAGAAAGTAAAGGCAGCCAACGTCTTTGAGGTTATCATATGTATTATTCTGCCATTGCAGGACTGACTCCTCTAATACTTATTTAAGCCTTTCAGTTCCTAAGGAGCATGATTTATGGGCTTTCCGCTGATCAACAGGAGATAGTCATGGTTAAAGAAGTCTACTGCTACTTAAGTACTGTGGTTCACGCTTTTGGTTCCAGCAGTCCCCTTCTCAGCCTCTGGGGTATCGTTGAAATCACAGACATCACAGTTTCTCTGCCTTATTTTCTAATTTAATTTTACTCTGAAGAATGATGACCTTAAATTTGCACTCTTTTTCCCTTATGGTTTAGCTCTATCTTACTATAAGGACAGAAATTAGCCAAATTTTTGTTCCAAAAGAAAGGCATGATACACCTTTCCAAAATTTGCCATGAAGAAAAGCTGGCATTCAGCTCCCATTGTGATTAGCAGGGTATAGAGCCCAAACAAAACAGGATTCTAGTGTGGTTTATGCACTTTTTAGAATTAAAAGCTGGTTTTTTTGGCTCTCAAATTCTGAAAATATGTCACCAGATACATCAGTGCAATTCCTCTGACAAGACTGAATGTAAGCTCTTTTTCTTGCCCTTTCACTGAAAAATCTTCATTTGTGTGCTGAGATATTTGTCACAACAGCGTGTCAAGGGCTGGCATCCTGAGTGCAGTGAGATCATACACCCATCTCCCATTAGTGTCACTTTCTGTTGCTCCTTTGGTGTAGGATTGTCTACTCATCCAGGCTTCCTTCTGAGCTGGGCTAAAGGAGGTGACAGTGTTTCAGAGAGAATGCTCATGAGGTCTCTTTTAATTTGTTTTCCTGAGCTTTGTTTGTTAGATATATAAGACAAGGGGTAATCAACGATGTGAGAGTGGAGAAGTATAATGTTCTGCAGATTGTAAAAGTGTCTTGAACATACTCTTTTATATTAATGGAGGCAATATTACTTCTGAAACTCAGTGTAGATTAACTACACAAATTGTTAGAATTTTATCTAGGGATTCTTAATTGTCCAAAACTCTTGTTAAACTCCCTTTTTTATTATCATTTGGCAGAGATACTTCTTGTATATTCCAACAAATATTGCAATCACTTTATTGCTAAATAGATATGCTGAAGAAAGCATGTGCTTAACATCACAACATGTAATGCTTAGCCTTTATTATCATTAAGTAGTAAAGGTCTCTACGTTGTACTTAGAAGATGTCTCCAAAGCCAGTTACTAAATTAGAAGGTGATTCAGACAGGATGTTGAATACAAAATATGGCCCTGCTGAACAACGCTTCTGTCGCAAGAAAATAATCTGAAAATTCTGACATTTCAATTAAAAAGTTCCCATCGTATCACTTTCTTCTTAATAAGGGATCATTCTGAGATTTATCAGTGTTCATGGTGGCAACAGTTCCATGTTTACAGGTATCCAATTATCTTTGCTCCTCTTTCCTTCTGTAATCAACAGAAACAGTGGAAAAACAACGTAGATGTCTTGAACAGATAGGGCTAATCTCAAGGATGTAATTTTTTAAAAATGTCGTAAATATTTTTTCTATCTGATGTATAGTTGACAAAGATACAGAAAAAGTGCAAAGTAGAAATAAAAATGAAACATACATTTAAAACAATATACCAGCAATATATAAATACAATTCAGTATATAAATATACACAAACATATAAATATATATACTCAGATATAAAAGGGAGCTTATAAGAAGATGGGGTGCACAGAGAAAAACCAAGGGGCAATGGTCATAGTTTGCAACGAGGAAAGTTCTCTCTGGATATATGGAAAAAATTTTCACTGTGGGGTTGGACAAGTACTGGAAAAGATCACACCAGGAGAAAAGGCTGTGGAGTATTTAATCTTGAACATTTTCAAAACTCAGCTGGACAAGGCCCTCAGCAACCTGACCTAACTCTGAAGTTAGGTCTGCTTTGAGCAAGAGGTTAGACAGACTATCTTTCAAGGTCCCTTCGCACCTCAGTTACTCTATGATCTTGTGTGGGTGGGTTTGTGTGTGTATGAGGGATAAACCAGTGATTGCGTAAAGCTTAGGGCAGAAGATGTAAAATCTATGTAAAAGTATGTAAAAAACTATAAAAAAGCCAGTTCACATTTCATCTTTGCATTCCATAGGTCCTTGTGAGGCCATTTTTTTGAGGCCATATTAGAGCAAATTTAACTCATATATACATGTTGCAAACCACTACTCTATAGTTAGAGTGTAATGAAAAGTGTTCTAAAGCAGACAGCCTGAATTGTCTTGGTATACGTTAATTTTTTAGTAATTTTCTGATCTATATCCTGGCAAACTAAAATCACCATTCTCCAAAAGAAGTGAATTATCTGCAGCTGCCAAGCTGGAATTTGAACTTTCACCTTCAGAGTGCAATACACAGGCACGAGCACACTGGCTCTTGCACACTCCAAGAGAAATATGGTGTCCACAGCTGGCAGGCAGGAACTGGTTGTCTTGTGCCAGTCCAAATTGAGAGAGGAGGATGCACATCATTTAGAACATATTTTTCTTATTACTTTTTCTGTTTCTTTTCTTTTTTTTTTTTTTATTCTTCCTTTTTTTTTTTTTTTTTAACAGAAACAACTGGAAATTAAACTCAAGAGAGCTACAAAAGTTATTTTAGAGATGTTACCCCTTCTTTCCATTTGCTTCTCTCAGCCCCTAATAAAAACATACAGTTTTAATGAATTTGTTCTTCTTCAGGCAGAATGCTCATAGATACTGCTGGAAGTCTTGTATGAGCAAAGTCTGCGCAAGGAGGTCAAAAAACGAGGAGTTAGATCATGTTTCAGAGAGGGACAAAAGTCAGAATCTCCTACTCAATATGTAAGAGAATTTAGTTAGATTTGCTTCTAGTCACAGTCTCTTGACATCTATGGTTTTCCTCCATAAGGTACTGGATACTTTTGCTGAGACAAAACATTTTTTAAAATGAGCCTAGTTTTACTACAGAGAATATTGAAAACTCTGTAGCCCAACAGAGGAATTCAGGATAGTTTTGCTTCACTGGCTTTACACAGATAGTAATTTTTAAGGATCATTGCAGCTTAAAATGAAAAATAGAATTGTTGCTTCAATCATTTTATTGTTTCAAAGCAGGGACAATTTTATGAGAGATTTTTTGTGCACTGTGCCTGTTGTAGAGATAGGAGGCCAGGTTTGAAGGAAAGCTACAAGGCACACAGGGCAGTCCTCTCACCATATTTTGGAAGCTCGTGGTTTTTATGGGGTTGCCAAATCATCCAGGTTGGCAGGGACCATGAGAGGTCCCTAGAGCAACCTCCTGCTAAAAGCAGGATCAGCGGATCTCAGACCTGGTTGCTCAAAGCCTTGTCCAAGGAAGGTGAGCATTTGCTTCTCTGGGCAAACCTCTCCCAATGCTTATTCATCCTCACAAGAAAATTTATTTTCTTTGTACCCAGTGCAAAGCTCTATCATTTCAGTACATGATCACTGTCTCCCATTCTTGTGCTTGGCACCTCTGTAAGGATCCTGGCTCCACCTGCTCAGTAACCTCCTCATAGGTATGGAAAGAAGCCCTTAGGTCTCCCCAAAACCACCTCTTTAGGATAAAAACAAAACCAGCTCCCTCAGTCTCTCCTTACCAGGTTAGTGCTCCAGCCCCCATGCTCCTTGGTGGCCCTCCAATGGTCTTGGTCTGGTTTTGGGAGGCCCAAAACTGGGCACAATATCCCATTATTGTTATTTAACATTTTTGATCACAGTTTGAAGAACTAATGAATTAAGTGCATTTTAAGAATTTAAAGAAGGTAAAGAGTGATTTGGAAATAAAGTGTTGGAAGCTGGATTGTCTATAAATGTGTGTCTTTCTGAAGTTTAGATGTAAAGCTCATCAGGATCACTCATTTCTTTCACTGAAAATAAAGATATATCTCCTCTACTTCAGTGTAAAGCTATGTAGACATACACATTATTGCTGAGACTCTGTTCTTAGGAAAGTTCATGACTTCATTGTAGAGGAGATGAGTCACCCAGCTACAGGAATATGGGAATATGGAGACATTTCTTTTAAAATAAACTTTGGTATTGTTCATTTTAAGATCTCTTTCTGAAAAGTGATGAAGTTGGGATACTTACAGATCACATCCATGGAGCCCAATAAAGAATGGAAAGGTTCAATTACTTTATATTACAAAAGCAGCAGTGCTTTGGCTTTAATACAACCCAAGTGTAGACGGTAAGATCTTATACAGTCAGTGAAACCTCTGAGGAGCACAACACATAAAACGGAATTTTCAATGAACAGAACTCTAGTTCTATAAAATAATATGATTTCTGAACAGTGTGTAATGAGTCATTTCAGCACAGATCAAGTGCATTAATTTGGCTGCGGAGACTTTTGAATAACTTATCTAAAATATACCCCTTCCTAGCTATCCCCACAGCTTAAGCTGCTGCACAGACTCTCATCATCTGGTATTTCAATCATTGCCACATCATCTTCTTGGGCCTTGACCAATGCTTTCTTTCTATGAGAACGTTCATCAAACACACTGTAGGTCAGATAATTTTCCCAGTTCCTCACTTTGACAGAGTCCCCCCTAGAATGCGCATGGTGTCCGTTAGTGCCTCAGTGCTGCCCAATGGCACACACACAGTGTCATGCCTACAGCGCATTCTTCTCTGCTGATTTCAGTGGGACTACAGACACAAAGGTCTAAGACACCCTGCAGAACCCAACCGAGTACTTTTCCTTCCTCTGCTCTTTAACCTCTCAAGCCTCCTGACTCTTTTCCTTCTGACTGTAAACATGCTCTGGGTTCTGCAGTTTCTTATTCAGCTTCTGCACCACTGGTATCATTCTTCCCAAAGTCTGCAATGATTTTTTCTTAATCTTTTCTCAAATTACCTTCACTCCTCTTGATGTATTGATCATCATAAACAGCTAGCTATGTGCTGGAATTCTTGTCCTCCATTAGCTCTAGGGTTCTTGTTTTCCTCAGCCTTTGTTTCCTGTTACTGTTCCTTCAGAAGCTCACCCAAAGGGGATACTCTGGTGATCCTCATCCACCTTCCAGCTACCTGACAGAGGCTGATTAGTGCCTTCAGTGTATCTCTTCTTTCTTCCTTCTACCTTCTGTCTCTGGGTAGTCTTCCCTAAGAACACAAATTCAGATATTATTTCTGTAATGGAACCTGAGATTTATCTGCAGGTTTGACAACCAAACTGTAGGTAGAAAGAAGATTCTTTCCACATAGCCTATTTTAAAACAGGAATTTTCCATCCATTGGAGTGTCAAAACTATCATGTAGATCCTATTGCCAAATATCTTGCTTTTTGCAACTGGTGTTCTTTGAATTTAAATCTAATTTAGCCTGCTGTCTATCTAGCATTGTGCTTTTGGCCATTAACTTTGATTGTAATGCTCTTTTCCTTGCATACTCATTCTTCCTCATAATAGGAAGCATAAGCTGCTTGTCTTCTCTTTGAAAGCACTTCTTGCCTATGATACCTCATGCGATACTGGGATTTTGCCTCGAGTCCCCATTTGATCCAGGTTGCAAGTCTTCATCACTCAAATTCTGGATCTTTCATACAAGCGCTTTCATACTGTCTCCTTAGCAGCCCATTGTGCTTAGAAAGAGCTCTTGATAAATACTTAAAAAAAAATAGTTAATTATGTTCTTTTAAAGTTGTCATAGCTGTGTTTTCTACCCACTCCACTCCAAATGCCACTTCAGCTCAGCTGCCTGCCAGTTACAGGCCACCAGTGTCTCACTGTCTGCAGATGTTCCCCATCAGATGCCTCTTGGTGTAAATCACATCAAGCAGACACGAGGAAGTAGCCATGTCCTGTACTTACATGGCACGATAGAATGCTAGCCCATGGCTAGTACTGCCAGGTATTATGTGGGCTGTCTGTGGGGTGGTATAGCCTGCCTGGCTCAAACTGGATGTTGAAATCCCAGGCAGCTCCTGAGCCGTTGACTGCAGGCTTCCTCCACAGAGCTGACTCCCACCTAGTACTTAGGTCTGTGTTAATTAGTTGATGGCTCCCGTCTCTGTGATTCTGAGATTACAGCAACCCTGAAAGGTATGAGGTGCTCTGTGTAGCGCAGTGGGATCTCATACTGTAGCCCCATAATGACAATTACAATAACTTAAAATTTGACATCAGAAGGTATTCTTATATATTGTAATGTGATGTTAAAAAATCTTTGCATTTCATACTAGCTGTTAAACTAGTATAGTACTACTATAGTAAAGTAAGTAAGTATAAAGAAGGGCAGCCCAGGGGTTACAACGCTCTCCAAGAGCTTCAAAAACTCAGGACCAAGTTTTGACAGTTGCATACATCCCTTTTGATTCCAGGCTCTTTTTTATTTCTTTGTGACTGGGTCTTCTGTCTGCAAACTGAGGATACTGATGCTTCCCTGTTTCAGAGGAATATTATACTGATAAATGCAGTCAAAAGTTCTGAGGTCTCAGTATGGTACGGTAAACACCATACAGTCAGACTTCATTTATCCATGCTCAGATTGTTCAGGCCATGGATGAAAAGCTAGCTTGGGTCTAAACATGATTTATTAGCTAAAGCAGAGTGCCACATGAATGCAGTTACACTCTTTCTAGGGCCAGCTCTGCTGTGGAAAGAGCACATCTGCTTTTGTGAGAACCTAGCTGGCTCCATCCCGAGTCAGCTCAGGTATTTCTGCACCACAATTCCCACAACCAGAAGTGTCGAGGGGTGGAAAGGAGCAGAAACACCCAGCTCAGAGCCAGCCTAGATCCAGCTGGGTTTATGAGACCTGGCTTTGTGCCATCAGTGCCAGACCCATGCTGCCTCCCCAGCCTTTGCACCTGTTCTGTAGCGCCCCAGGTCCTGTGGGGCTCGGTAGGCACAGCATGTCCAGCACCAAAACCAAGGAACCACGGTCTGTCGGAACCTGCAGCACTGGGGAACAGGCTGTGAGTGAGGAGCAGAGAAATCAAATGGCTCTGTGGGGTAGTCGATGCTGTGAGAAATTAACAGACCCTCCTGCATCAGAGCTAACTTCACCTGGAACCTCTTGGGTGCTCCCTTGTTTCATCCTCCCTTACCCACACTATTGGGGTTCCCGCTTTACCAGCTTTACAATACCTTTGGCCAAGTGGCTGGAAACAGCTAAAAATCACTTGCTAAAGTTGGACTTTAGGACTTCAAGAGCCATCTTCCCAGGGTAATGAAAGTGAAGCTTCAAAGAAGAGGCTTTGGGAAAGTGCGAGATCAGATTTTAGGAAGCCAGAAGAAAAGGAGGGGAAAATAAAGGTCTTAAAACCAGGGGTGAAAGAAAGAAATCGAGTTAATTACCAAACACTGCGGGAGGGGGAGGGGGGGGGAGGGGGGGAAGGGAGTGTGGGGGAGGAGGGGAAGGGAGGTGGGGGGAAGAAAAAAAAAAAGAAAAAAAAAGAAAAAAAAAAAAGGAAAAAAAAGGAAAAAAAAAAGGCATGAAAAAAAGAGGGAGAGAAGTGAGCAGGACCCGGTTTCCCAAGGCTCTGAGCAGCGCAGGGAGACGATGCGGAGGCTTTGCGGGGAGCGGGAGCAACCCGCCGAGGAACAGCCTCTCGGCAGAAGCCTCGGCAGCTCCCGGGGCGGGGGTCTCGGTGCTCGGGGCGGGCGTTAAGACCCGGGGAGGCGGGGGCGGGGGCGCGGCGCCGGGCGGCGCTAGGGCCGGGCGGCGGGATGGCCGGTCCCGCAGCACCACCTCCGTTCCGCCGCCCCGCATCCCCCCGCCGAGCCCGCACGGCCCCCGCTGCCCCTGGCTGACAGCTTCCCCCCCCACCCTCCCCGCCCCGCCGCATAAAAGGAGCGAGCAGCGGGAGGCGGGTGAGCCGCGGGAGAGCCCGGTGCGGACACATGTGGCCGGGAGTCCCTCCGGCCCGCTCCTGCCCGCGGGGGGCTGCCCCCCGCACCCGGCGGCGGGGCGGGATGGCGGCAGGGCAGCGCGGCGGAAGGTAGGATGGGGTGGAGGGGGGCGGCTTGGCCCCCGCCGTGGCCGCGACCTGAGCGGCGGTGGGCGGGGTGCGCCCCTGCGCCGGGATAAATAGCGCTTTCCCCCGCCTGACAGCCCGTCCCCGGGGCACACGGGGGGTGCGGGGCTGCAGCGCTCGTCCGTGGCTCGCTGGAGAAAGTTGGGGCTCTGGGGGGACTCTGCTCCGGGGTCCCGCTCCTGCCCCGACCTGGGGATTTGATTGATTGATTGATTATTTTTTTCCCCCCTCTTTTTTTGTTTCTCGGGGAGAGTGGGAGAAGGGGAGGGGACCGGGGGAGCCAGGAGACAAGCTTCCCCCCCCCTCTTTCTCTGTGTCTCTCTCCCTCCCTGCAGCGTGGGGGAGATGCTGGAAGCGACTGTGAGTTTGCGGCGCCCGAGAAGGGGAGCGAGAGGTGTGTGAGCTCCGCCCGGTCCCCGCCGCGCTCCCGCGGCCCCCTCCGCTCCCGGGGCCGCTCGCAGCCCCCGCACACGCCGCCCCTCTCTGCCGCCGGAGGAGGCTGCCCAGCCCAGCGGCCCAGGATGCGGTTTCGCCTCTTCTCCTTTGCCTTGATCATCCTGAACTGTATGGATTACGGCCACTGCCAAGCCGGCCGATGGAGACGCAGCAAGAGAGGTGAGTAGTGCCGCTCGCCCGGGACCCTCGCCCGGGGCGGCGAGTGCTTGCGGGGAAAGGAGGCAGGCTACCGGAGCACTGCTTGCCCGTCCCCTTCCCCGCCGAGGAAGGGGAGCTCGCCGGCAGGTGAGTCGCCCGCCCGGCTGCCTGGTCGCCACGTGGGGCGGCGGCGACGAGCCTGGGGGCTGGGGGATGCCGCGGGGCCAGGACAGCGTGGCGACCCCGCTCGCCACTCTCCTGAGGGGGGAGGCCGGGCTGAGAGCGGGGAGGAGCGGCGCGGAGGTGAGCTCTGGTGGGAAAGGACCGGAGGCCGCTCCGCCACCCGCCTCGGGGCTGGCGGGGACGGGGAGGTGGAGCGGTGGGTGCCAGCTCTCCCCGGTGCTCTCCTCCACCGCGGGGCCGGGGGTCTGCCGCGGGAAGGGCGGCGACTTCGTCCTTATCCCCCGTCAAACGGCGGCCAGAGGCTGGCTCTCAGCCTGGGCCGTGGGGCCGGCGTGGCCGTGGGGCGCACTTTCGGGGACGGTCCCTCGGAGCGACCGCCTTTCCGAGGCTTCTCCCCGTCCATCCCGCGGGTACCGCTGGCCCCGCCGCGCTGCTCCCGCCCGGCTCCGCGGCGGCGGAGCCAACCCCGCCTTTCCCAGCGCTTGGGGGCTTCTGTACCACCATCTCTTCCTCAAAACGCGCAGAGCCCTTTGAGTGGGGGGAAAAAAAAACCCAAAACAGCACAGAGAAAGGGTACGTTGGGGTTGATTCTGTTTTCCTAAGATGCTGGCGTCGGTACTCCCGGAGCTGGGAGCCGGGGCGGTGAAATGTGCCAGTACAGCACCCATGTGGACAAAAAGGTTACTGCAGCTTTCCCCCAGCTGTCACGGCTGGCTGTGAGCTTTATCTTTTTCTTCTTTATTTTTATATTTTTTTTCTTGTGCGTGTGAATATGTACACTTTCAGCGTAAAACGTTTTTATTATCCACACATTCTGAATTATTTTGCTATCTCTTTTCTTATTATTTTCTCGGCCATATCTTTGCCCCCCTGCCTTTCTAAAGTTAGCTGAAAATCATATTGCACAGCTGCTGAGAAATTTGTACTCTAGAAAGAATTGCACTTTCTGCGCATTGATTTGGATGAGGAGGAAGCGAACATCTCCAGTGTTAAGTCGGTAAAAACAGTAATAAAACTGAGAAAGGAAAATAGTTTGTGCTTTCATGCATATGTCACCTTCAGAGTAGGTACAAATAAAATTGTAAAGCAATTTAGTTTTGACGGTTTTTCAACAGATGGTTTCCAGAATTTAATTTTTGTGTGTGTGGCTAAACCGGTAGCAGTCCTTTAAAGTGACCAGACTATCTGTGCTAACAAAGGGTATACTGTGTCTTTAATTAAATGTGGAACTACTTAGAGTGCTGGCTAGACAGCGGAGGGTGATAGTGGTATTTCTGCTTTACAACAGAGCTTAAGGATTGCATTGTGGGAGTACTGAAATGAATAGACATCTAACTTGAGTTGTGTGAATTGTCCTCCTACAAAAACTTAAGCTGGTTTTAATTGATCTCATGTTCGCTGATTGATCTTAGACCAATTGTTGTGCTTGTTGAACAGTTGGCTTTTCCAAAGGAGATTGATTTAAATTAGTTTTTAGTTTAGTTATTGGATAAATACCATCAGTATTGACAGCTGACTTACTTGACCGTTTTGTGCTATCACCTAAGGGTTTTGTCTTGCACTTTGAAGAATGCAGTCTTTTTCAGTTAATAAGTCTAAAGAAGTGAGCATAGCCAGTTTAAAGTACTGAAAGCAAAATCTAAGAATATATTCAAATTATAATAGACATTTGCCATGACACATGCAGGCTGAAGTAATGCCTTCATGCAGGACCCAAAATTCCAATAATTTCACAATTTTTCCATATCCCATCTGCAAATAATCAGGTATTCACTGTGGGGTACTGGCAGTTAAAATTTCTCTGGCATTCTGTTTTGTCTGTTACATGATCTCAGATGCTCCATAATATCATTTTCTTAATGAAATAAAATTTTTGGCATAGATTAAGTCTCTTGTGCTGTAGAAATCAATTGCATTCAGTCTGGAATTATGGGCAAATACCATATGTCGCTGATTTTTTTTTTAAAGCAGCTAAATGTACAGTAAACTCTAAGTCTATATGCCTGTGTTGGAATTTGCCTGGATTTGTAGCTGATGTAGAATACTCTAGTAAACAAGAGTTTAGTAAATTTGGGGGGACATTCCAGATTTCTTAATTCCCCTTCTGCTTTCAACCCTTTCCCAAACCAAGGCGTGCAACATTGGAGTAGAAGCAGATTGACTAATAAAACACAAATCAGTGCCAGGTAGGAACCACATTCTGAAACTTAATTTTTTCAATGTCACTTCATTAAAAATTATTTGGTAAATGTGTTATGATCAACAGATTCTGCTAACTCCACTGCTGCTCTTAGATACTTTTGCAGCTCGTTGGAATATTGCTTTGCCTTTTTGGCTCAGAGCAGAACCTTACTTCCCTTGAAATATCCCAGCAAATTTTCCCATTGGAAGTCTCTGTCCTGAGCAGGTAATTATGATTATTTGCCTTTCCTGCAGAAGCTATTCTAAAACATATTTAAGGTTTACATAGCTGTGTAATCTCACAGCTGGCTTAGCTTAGTATCAAAGCACCTCATTTCTCCTCCTTGTTTAGTTGTATAACTTGATTTTTCATTTCTTTTGGATACCTACTTGCTTCTTCATGTCAATGAAAATTTTTATCTTTTCTTCAGATTTCTCTTTAGTGGTCAGTATAAGATGAGCAGCTTCACGTCTTAGCATTTCGTCGTATGTTACGAGGCACATGAAAGACCAGTGGTTTTACCCTTATCTTTGGGATGTGATAAAAACAACATTCCCAAAGAGTTTTACAAGCCAAAATTGGGGTATATAGAAAATGAAGACTGTCAGTCTTGCTGGGAGGAGTGATGGTATTCTGCAAAAGCATTGACAGAAAATAATGTAGGATAAATTTTAAATAGCCATAAAAAAAATCAGATGCTAACAAAATTCCCTGAGGAAAATAATGTCAATGTGACAGCAGTGCCCGTATTGATGGGAAGACTCAACTGTAGTACAAGTAAGTACAAGCAAGGCTCTCTGGAGTTGGTGAGACCGATACTGGAATAATGAAAGATGTGAAGGAGACACATTCAGACTGGGAAACTGGAGATTACCTATATCCAAGAACTCAAGGAGAAATCTGTGGGTGTCAAGTACTTGACTTTCTGTTTAGTTCTTATTCAAGGAGTGTCATCAAGTACATACTCCTCTCCTGGGTGCTCGTACCCTGTATTAGATGTACATAAAGAAAGGGGTAATATCTGTGGTAATGAGTGAATAGTAAGTGACAGTGGTGATGCAAAATACCTGTAGGTGGAAATAGGAGGAGTCCCTGGGGAAGGAAATTTCTCCAAGTGTTTCTCAGGGCTCACTATAGGTCTGTGTGTGGTGTTTACAGGAGTATATGCATATATGGAGGGACATGGTGGCTGGAATCAAAATTATGTCAATTAAATCTGTACTATCTTAACGAAAGATGGGAATCTCCATGAAAAACCAGTTTATTAATATAGAAAACTGTTACATGGATTTTCAACTAGAAGAAAACCATGTTCAAATATTGGGGATTGTGATTTTGCTTTCCTAACTGGATACTTACCTGAGATGGGGACAATCTTGGAACCTGCCTCAGTTGGATTGTGCAGTCAGGCTTTGGGAAAGATGGATAATTTGAGCATCAGGGGAAAGGAACCTGTATTGGAAATATTTGACTGAAGTAAATACCACATCTGCTTTTACAAGGACTGTACTAACTCCAAAAGAGTAATTTATTATCTCAAAGCCCAACAACTAATCCAAACCCACAAAGAATATCTTTTAATTGTCCAACATTGTCCAAATATTTTATCTATTATCCTCCTCTCTTTGAACTTGAAACATATTTTACATTTGGAGGACAGTTAACTTTCTGTCTGCTGAATAAGCCTTAAAATCTTATGAGAAACTTATGTTGAGATACGTATTTTCCTCAGGTGTTACATTAAATTCTTGTAACAGAATTGGTAAGAGAACCCAGGCATGTTAACACTTTCTGGAGTAATTTCACATGTACCTGTGATCAGTAGTAAAGCTTGGGAGGATAGCTTCTGTTCCTCAGCCCCTTACTACTTAAGATAGTTAGTTATTAGACGTTCCTTATGTACACATCATTACTACAGCAGTAAAAATATCTTAACACTGTAAATGATTGAAAAGTCAAAACTTTTAGATTTCTGGCTACCTATGTCCTATTGTCTGGTAAGTCTGCTGATATTTTAGATTAAGAAACTTCCTCAGAAGTCAAAACTTCTGTGTGAATGTCCTAATGCCAAACTAGCTAGTGATGCAGCGTTATTGAGGGTAATTGCTGCTGCAGTGCATTGTGAAGATTTGCAGAAGTGATGCTCGAAACGCCAAGAGTGGTATTAATTGTGAAAACAGACACCTAATTTTATGTGCTTGATTTCGTTTCCCAAAGTAGGTTTGTAGTGCTGCTTGTGATATTTAAAAGATAATCCTGATCTTCTTGGGCAACCAGAGGCCAGGCAGGATACCCTGGAGCAAGTCAGATGCATCTGACACCCTTAGGTGTCTCAAGGTCCATTACGGTAGAAAACACAAATGGGGAGTGGTGCTGGCAGTGTTGCTATATATATGCTTTCCTTTGCCTGTATCCATCTCTTTGGCTTCTATTACAGGTTTTCTTTTTGGGCTGAGGATACGGGGCTAGATGGATGCATCTGGTCAGACCTTGAAGTCTATGCTGATATGCTTTTTGTATTAAAACTTGTGGGAAGACTTGTGATGAAGAACTTGTATTTGCCTGCTTGATAAACTTGGCTTAATTTTATGTTTTCCCTCTTTTGGGGATATGGGCTTGCCTGAAATTTGTTACTAGTGCAGCTCAAAATGCATGAAAAATATGAAAAGTGAGTTTCTTCCCTCTTATAGGGAAGCTAAGACGGTAACAGGAAGAATGCAGTTTCTCACGTTGATGTGTCACTTTCAATATACATACCAGCATAGTTGCTATGATGAAGTATGTTAGCATGGTGTTGTTTATATAATCTGCTTGTAATAAAAATCTGACATTATTTAAAAGCTAGAAAGTGGAAGAGGTCTTGACTACCAAAATTCAAGGCATAAAGAAATAAACAATGGTCTTTCTGTAAGCTGTTCCTTTGTTATTTTGTTGTTTTTTTACCTCTTGCTTTTTCTGCCAAAAGTCTGACTATCCCATAGAGGTCTGCATTTAATTTCTGATCATCTAGCTATTTTTAAATACCCCAAAACCTTAGCTAACCATGGGTGAGAGGGGACTGTGTAGTCAAATCTGCAGACCATCAGAGACTGCAAACTTTTTCCAGTGCACTGTATGTCACTTAGAAGCTTATCACTGACCATAACATGTCTTTCCAGAAATTCATCCTTGATTATAAACTCCAGGGTTGGATTCATCTGACTATATGTAATTATCTGAAACATGAATGTCTTAATTTTCTTTAATAATTGATGTAGTGCTAGTTGGGATAAAGTCCATAGAGCTATTGGTACAATTTAACTCATCCTACAATAGGTGCCTGCCTTTGATCAGATAAAGCATACTCCAAACTCAGTAAGTATAAAATAAGATGACTTGATTACCACTATCTATAATTGAAGTGTAGTTCAGATGTCCATTTTTATTGTTAGGCCCTGAAGTAAGCTGAAATCAGCCCCAAATGAGAGGGGATCCACCACATCAATCTTCTCACCTATATTAAAATTTCATGTTGGTGCAGCTCTTTAACAGATATGGTCCTTGAATCATAGAATCATTTAGGTTGAAAAGACCTTTGGGATCAAAGACCCTTGAAAGTTATACTTGCTCTTATATTAGAGATTTATTTAGTTTCAGGTATTTTTTTAATACTAGATTAAATTCCTCAGGCATGCCCTCTCTCTTCACCTCAAGGTTTTGTTCAGGCGCAGTTGGAGAACCTTCTGTATTTGTCTAGGCTCCAAGTATTTGTTAATCCTTTCTTAGTGAAAAGCATGACTTCATACATGTTGGCTCTTGACACTGCACAAATGTAACAGCTTGATCCTTTCATCATGGGCTGAAGCAGAGTTTGGGTTATACAGTTATTTCTCCTCTCTCCACGATGCCTTTGTCCACCCAGCTCCGTACATAAAGGCCACTTACTGAACTGGTTTTACTGTTACACTTGTTGAACTTCATGTGCCAGGGGGAAGTAAGGTAACTTGTAAGCCTGACTTGAAACCAAGCTGCATCACTTTGTTCTCTCTACATCTGGCTGTTCCAGCTCTCATAGGGTTTACCGTGAGGTGAGCTGTCTAGTCCATTTAATAGAATCATAGAAGAGTTTGGGTTGGAAGGGATCTTAAAGTTCCAACCCCACTGCCTGGGCAGGGACACCTTCCACTAGACCAGGATGCTCAAAGTCCCATCCAGCCTGGCCTTGAACACCTCTGGGAATGGGGCATCCATAACTTCTCTGGGCAGCCTGGTCCAGTGTATCACCACCCTCACAGGAAGGAATTTCTTACTAATATCTTATGTATATCTCCCCTCTTTCAGTTTAAAACCATTACCCCTCATCCTATCACTCCACTCCCTGATAAAGAGTCTCTCCCCACCTTTCCTGTAGGCCCCCTTGAAGTACTGGAAGGCTGCTATAAGGTCTCCCTGGAGCCTTCTCTTCTCCAGCCTGAACAACCCCAACTCAGTCTATCTTCATAGGAGAGGTGCTCCAGCCCTCGGATTGTCTTTGTGGCCCTCCTCTGGAGTTGCTCCAACAGCTCGATGTCCTTATGTTGGGGACCCCAGAGCTAGACACAGTATTCCAGGTGGGGTCTCATGAGGACAGAGTAGAGGGGGAGAATCACCTCCCTCAACCTGTTGGCCATGCTTCTTTTGATGGAGGACACAGTTGGCTTTCTGGGCTGCCAGCACATGTTGCTGTCTCATGTTGAGCTTCTTATGAACCAACACCCCCAAGTCCTTCTCCCCAGGGGTGCTCTCAATCCATCTCTGCCCAGCACTAATTAGCCAATACATTTTCAAAACTATGAGGAGAAATGAAGTCGAAAGGGATCAGGGAGGTGGTTTTCCCAGTGTATGTTCCAAAAAGGCAGATGACAGTGCAACACAGTGTCAAACGTGGGAGAGGACAGAGTGAAAGAATGAGTCTGACAGACACTCTAATGTCACCTTTCCAATGCAGTTTCTGCAGTGGAGATGGAGGGCAGGGAGGATGAATTACAAGAAATTGGTGATTGTACATAATCCTATTTCAAAATACTTAATTGATGTAAGAGTTGATGTTCTGAGCATGAAATGGAGATAACAACTCTAACTCATGTAAAATGATGTAGTATCACAATAGTTTTCTCTGCAGATCTTCCTCTGAGACTACAGGAGTTTGAGAACTTAATTGTATGCTTTATTTTGGGATTGCTTCATCTTAGCACCTTGACTTTGAAGCTATGCACATTTCTGACCTCTGCCTATCAAAGTGGTCCATGGAGCAGGTGTGAGCTTTAGACTTATACAGGTCACACTGCTTCATCCTTGTGTTTGTACCTAAATACTCTTGAATGCAACACTCCAATGAATGTATATAGCTTTGTTTTAATCTTGCTCTACTTAGATGCAGTTGCTTGTTGCTGAAGTGCAAAATTGTCATTTCAAATTTTTTACTTGGTAGTAAGTGAAAGACTGGTGACTAAATTTCCTGGCTCTTCCTCTTGTTTATGGACTCGGCTGTACAAAGTATGATAAACGATTAAATTTTAGTATGGGGCAGGAAGAGATGATTGGGTTTTCTAAGGGGAGATCAAGGTTGCTAAAATACTAGTTGTTTTGACTATGTGATCAAGAGGAGGTTTTTAAGATCCCATCTATTACGATCTGGTGAGCAGTGTGTCCTTGCAAAAAATGTTCCTGATCTTTGTTTCACTGTAATAGGAGAAATACCTTTTGATAGCAGGCAGTTTGCAAGTTGTAGCATCCAGTAATTAATCAGTTACTTATTTCTTTTTGAAACACCAATTTCAGCAGAGCCAAGTACTTGATGTATCTGTAAGGCTTTGTCCTTTTATGTGGGAGTGGAATTTTTGCTATCTGCTCTTACTCCTTTTTTTCTGTATGTTCGTATGACTGTAATAGGGAAAGTGTAAGTAATTACAGGTAATATTTAGAAGAAGCATGCAGTTCTTTAATTACATTTCAAAATAAACACTTTAAATTGAATTATCAATGTTATTTGAAGAGGGTAATAACAAATCTCACGTATGGTTAACATAGATCCAAAACCTTACAAAAATCCTTCTAGTGATTTTCTGTTTTTAAAAAATAATTTTTGCTCTCTAGGATTTAAAAAATGTAAATCTAAAAATGATCCAGAGTATATGGTTTAGGGATTATGAGTCTCAAATTTACCTCGCAGAAACTTTTGTCTATTTTTTTTGAGAATTGTCAAGGTTTTCTCCATCTTGATGAAGAACAGACCCAAACATAGATGTAGTGCGACAGAGGGAGGGACTTAAAAGATAGATAGTGTTTGTGATGGTGTTGGGTTTTAGGTACTGCCTAAATTGGTGCTTTTTTTTTAGTCACTGGGCAGTTGCACGAACACTAACTGGACCATGTGCAGCAATGAAGACAATGCCTGTGCCTTTTTATATATCGGGAGAAACTGGTACTGCTTTACACTGCGAAGGGACAACAGTATCTGTGTTAAGAGAATTGCAGTGGTGCGACAAAATATAAACTTCCTGATCCAGACACGTTATTTTCTTTTTTGAATTGAAATACTGGCTGAAATATGTTACATGCAAATATATACTCTGCACTAATGTATGGTCTTTTCAGTCGTATGGTTGCCACCTTTGAAATACCAAAAAACCCCTCAACTAGCCACATCAGACAAATGGCTGTTGTGCATGCACAGCTTAATCTGCACATGTATAGCAGTGCTGACAACACCCAGCCCGTCCCTACTAAAATTTGCTGGGCAAGCTGGAAACCACTGAAACAGCAACTATGCTTAGCAAAGATAGGTGTTACTGATTTGCTCTGGTTTCTTTCTTGAATTACTCACAAAGATTTTGGTAGATACAGTGTTTTCATTAAAAACCTCCGGATTTACCTAGTGATTCTGCTGACAAGCATGTAGCATGTAGTCGTAGCAAGTAGCTATGACTCTTGATTGGGAATTATGCTCGTATCGTGATGGACATGGATTCAGATTTGTCTCGGCAAGAGTAACTGTAACTGAGCAGGACCATGGCAACGCACCCCAGATGCGTTAGATTGTGTTCACAGCACAGCAACACAGCAGCTACTTGCCTTTAGTTTACTTAAAGCTATTGCCAGTTGTACAAAAATACTTACAAATAGCCTCTGACCTGAGATGCTTCACTCTTGCAAGGGACCTGGACCCAAAAAACTTTGTAGAAGGTTTCCTTATTTATCTGTTCACATTGAATTACATGTTTTAATACTTTAATCAGGAGCATTCTCATGAGGTGGTTCTACCTCTAAATTTGGTCTCCTGTTCTCTCCAGAATCGTCAGTCTTCTCTGCCCTACTTTGCTGAATGGTCACTTGTGAGGAAAAGTTGAGTTTCTGAGGGACATCCAAGGGAAAGCATCTTTCGGAATAGGGAAGTTGAGTGCCTTTGCTGTTGTGATCTGCTCCTGTGGCAACAACTGGTCACAGGACAGTTCTTCAACTTAGGCTCCTTACCTGGGCCATCAAGAATATACTTGGCCTGTATATGTCTTGTTCATTTTTAAGATGTTCAGCAAATATTGATTGCACATGGGCAGATCGCCTGTTTTGTGTCTCTGTTATCTGTTTGACATGGCTTGGTGCTGGGAACTCTGCCTTGCTGGTAAGAGAGTGTCCTCTGGAAGTGAGAGGGATTGCTCTCATTGTTAGTCTTTCCACATGTAAAACTTCTGGTTAATACATATATGCACCAATGGCAATAGAAAACAAATTCCTCTTTTATGTAAAAGCTAAGTAGTGTTCCAGTGTGAAATGTTAATATTATGGCAGTACAGGAGTTAGTAATGGAAGCATCTTATTCAAACGGTGCTTCTAAACAGGTGGTTTGGCTTCCAACTATATTTCTCACAGAATTACTGCAGTCTGCTGGAGAACAGCAGCGTCACTGATGCTGAGATGACAGTGGGCCATGCTTTCTCTTTTTAGCTAATGAAACTGCAGAATTAGAAGTGTTTATCATAACTTTTTTATTCAGCCAGATTTTGCTGAACTTCACCTGTTGCACTTGGCCTTCAAAGGTTTTTTTTTTTTTTTTTTAATTGAATTTTCGGAAACATTTGTAGCTGTAGTTTGGAAGTAAAATGAGAAAAATCCCCACCTTTTTTGTAGTGTTTTCTACAAAGCTTACTTTGATTCAAGTTTAATGTTTTATGTTTTCTTAGTATAGATTGTTGTAGAAACAGAAAACTACAAACTGCTTCAATGCAATATATGCTGTGAAACCGAGAAGCAAAATCTTCTGCAAAATCTTACATTTAGGTGAACAGAACCTGTAGGCTACCTAGTGCTATACCGTGCGTATCTCTACTGCTGTACAGATGTCGCAGTAAAAATACATATTTCTGATGGGTTCAAGTAAACAAAACTGACACAGGGTAGGAAAGAAAGAGGAGGCACAGAATCACCTAGTGATTAGCAGTTTCAGACAAAGTTGGGTATCTGAGCCCCAGTTTTGATTCTCCAAACGTGTCCATGTTCAGTGGATTATGTAGCCCCTGTACTAGCACAAAAGAAAGTATTTCCTCCATTTCAGATACCAGAGTTCAGCCTCATCTGTATCTCTTTCAGCAGGAAAGTAAAAAAATTTTCTGTTATCTTCCCATATTTATGCTGCACATGCTGCATCTATCTCTCTCTTGCAAGATCTCTGCAACCCAACACAGACTTCTTTATTGTGTCAAAGGAATTTAGTTTTGCTCTACTTTGGGTACAAGATGAGGAGGATATTGTCTGTTATTCTGCTAAAAATGTCTTGTTATTTGTGTCTTGTGCCAGCAGTATTCTGGAAGTTACCCCCCCATCAGGGGGACCTCATGAAGTTCATCAAGAAGTGCAAAGTCCTGCACTTGGGAAGGTACAATCCCATGCATCAATATATGCTGGGAGCCAACCAGCTGGGAAAAAGCTTGGCAGAAAAGGTCCTGGGGGTCATGGTGGGTGCCTATGTTGAACATGAGCAGCAATGTGCCCTTCCTGCAAGGAAGGCTAATGGTGTTCTGGGCTGTATTAGGAAGAATGTTGCGAGGAAGTGATCCTTCCTCTCTAGCCAGCACTAGTGAGGCCACACCTGGAGTACAGTGTCCATCTCTGGGCTCCTCAGTACAGGAGAGACACAGACATACTGTTGAATGACAGGCCACAAAGATGATTAAGCAGCTGGAGCATCTGTCCCATGAAGAAAGGCAGAGAGAGCTGGGACTGTTCAGCCTGAGAAAGGCTCAAGGAGAATCTCATCAATGTAGTTGAAGGGAGGGTGCAAAGAGGATGGAGCCAAGCTCTTTTCAGTGGTGCCCAGAAACAGGACAAGAAGCAAGGGATACAAACAGAAACACAGGAGGCTCCCTCTGAACGTGAGGACACACTTTCTTACTGTGACAGTGACTGAGCCCTGGCACAGGTTGCCCAGAGAGATTGTGGAATATCCCGCCTTGGAGGTACGCAGCAGCCATCTGGACATGGTCCTGGGCAACTGCATCTAGATGTCCCTGCTTGAACAGGGTGATTGAACCAAATGACCTCCAGAGGTCCCTTCCAACCTCAACCATTCTGTGAAAGGTGGTTTGGACAAGTATCAGGTAGGTAGTTTGTGCCTGCTTGGTTTTTAGTAACAGTCAGCTGTGGAAAGGAAACAAAGTCCATTCCCTTTAGGAATCCTTGGGATATGTGACTGAATCGTATGCAGTTGCAATCGCCTTAATTTTGAGTATTGAGATCAACCCAGAGGAGCCTCCTGGTATATAGCAGTGACACAGGACTTCCCAGCTCTGTCACTTCCCCTCAACAAAACTCCCAAGTCACGCAGAATTCTTGAAATAGCACCTGCTCCACCTCTTACTTCCCTTCTCCCTTCTGTTCTTGTTTCCATGCAAAAAAACCAGTTGATGCACAGTGGAAAGGAAAGGTAAGAGGCAAAATCAAAGGGAAAACAAAAAACTAAGTTTGTCTGGGTGATCAGAGCCATTTAAAGTTATCATAAAAATAAGGTTCTATATCATGCTAATTTTGCATCATATGAGTTCTTGCTTCCCCATATTATTTGCTTTCCAAATATTTACAATATCAAAGAATGCATTGTGAATGTAATGATTAAGATACTAGATCTAACTTTAGTCTCACTCATTTTGTTGTAAATCTAAGGGTAATATCAATCTGTTTCAGGATTAGTGTATATTTCTGAAGTGGTGCTTGCTCTGATATGTTGTCGTCTCATGCAATATTACAGTCAGATCCTACAGAGAGACTGAAAGTCAGGTACTTCTCTTTTTAAGAGCTGTAGTTCACTTTGCTAATGCTGTACTTGAGAACTCTTTTTCATTACTTTCAGTTCTTTCCATCAGACTCCTGGAAAAAGTCTTGCTGCTTCCAACTTTTATTTCAGTTATTGTAACATTAGCAGTGGCATCAATATGTAGGGCTTTTTCAGCTTTTGGAAAAGGGTTGAAATGTGACTCTATTAAACCTGAATCTAAAGACAGACTTGGTTTCATATTGTTTTCTCTTAATGGCTTTCCAAGCAGCCGCTAAATGAAACTGCTGCATATTGAGCCTGGTGTAATATGAGGCTCATTGGGTAAAATAACATTAGTCTGTGCTACTTAAACACGCTCTGGAAGGCTTAAGGAGGAGAGGAAGGAAAATATTTGAAGTGATCAACTGGATGTGGTTGAATACAAGTAATGTCACCTGAGAAGGATTAGAATTTGCCAGAGCTTGACCTGAACGAAGACCTCCATTTAGGGCTTGTGTTCCTACCAGATCAGCTGCGGTAGTTTTTCCATGCACAGTTTTCTATCAGCAGTCATATAGTGAAAGAGTCCAGTGATTTACTTGGCTTCTGTGTGTCAACTGCAGTAAAGATTTTTTTTTTTTTTAAATAAAAAAAAATCCCAATTTAACATTCCTTCTCCTTATTAGCTGCAGCTGGCTTTTTCTAATTACTCAAGTCTTAACATTTTTTTCATCTACATTCTGTTGTTTTTATCCTCACTGAGAGCTCCGTCTACACACTCTAGCTGATAAATAGCTACATGTGTAACCTTAGATGTGGACAACTTCAAAAAAATATGTACATTGACAATTCAAAATCCAGGAGAAGACCCAGTGGAACAGTTAGTAGCAATGGTACTTCATCCACCATGGTCTTTGTTTTCTGATTATGTGAGGTTGCCAAACCCCGTGGCCTTATATTCTTAATAACATGCCTACTGTGATGGTGTCTTTGAAAATCACTTGTTCTTCTGGCTTGTGATTGTGTTTCATGGTGCTCAGGTCACTCTCCTGTGCACCTCTTTGAAGTAAGAGGTATCTCTTACAGGTGTAGAAATTGAATCCTGGGGTTATAAATGCCTGAGTTCCTCCATAAGTAAGAGAGAGTGAGGATTTGGGATGCTTAACACCTCTGAAAAAACAAGTCAGAAGTGATTTTTTTTTACTCTACCCTGCTATGGAATTGGGATAGGGGTAGAAGAAAGCAAAATAATTGGTTGTGCCCACATCATATGACCAGGTGGATGTTCGTGCCAGAAGCTCACTGTAGCCATTCCTGCTAAATCTGAGGTTTGACCATTGAAGGGTAAAATAGGAAATACTTTTATATGGAAATAGAAAAAGAATTAAGATTATTATTAAGATTAGAGTTTTTCAGAGGAACTACTTCATTTGATTCTTTTAGGTTTAGACTTGAGCATCACAGACTAGGAATACTCTTAATGTGAAGATGAATTTGCCTTTACCAGCAAGAGGTTTCATATCCCATTCCCTGATGCACTGTTGGGTGCTGCTGCAGTGAGCAATACTTTTGCTCAGGATGTCAATTTCCATGTAAAATTTTAATTGCAAATTTTCTACAATTTCTACTACAGAAAATGGCAATTGATTCTAGATTTTTTTTGTGAGGTTCAGCATAGCATGCTTCTTTCTGGGCTTGATCTTTCTTAAAAATACCTCAGACGACAGCGAAGCCTGGCAGATATGTAATGAGAAAAAGCCCACAATGAAATGCAGTGCTGTGGAGGAATAGCATGTCTCTCAAGAGACTTGTATTGAAATGATCCAATGTCATAACTATTTAGTGTTATCCTTTTTTTTCTGCTTTTACACCTCACACTGCTAACTCACGAAACTGTGACTAAGTATTAACCATTTTGTTTAGCCACAAACATAGTTGACTGGTTTTTCATCACTGCTTGTTACCATGTTATTTTGTTCCTTGATTTTGCCATTCATGCTTATTTTGTAACAGAAGCACTACCTCCTCTCTCCTTGTGGTAACCATGTAAAGACCCCGTGATATTCTGCTGTATGGAATAATTTCTCTTTTGTTTGCATATGTTTAGCCAAGGAGAAATGCTATTGGCTGAATGCTCTTCATAGATGCTTTGCATTTACTGTTTGATGTTCCGTTTTACAGCTTTACTTAAATGCTCTGCAGGGATTGTGGTTTAGTGGTGAGAGCATGAAATTTGAATCCAAGGTGCCTGGTTCTCTTACCAACAGAGCTGGTCAGTATGTTTGAAACCAGATTCTTCTACCCTACCACCCCCATAATGGACTTTTGCCTGTGTGTCTGCAAAGAAGTGTTTTTTCTCTCGCTTTTTTTCTTAAATAATTGTTAAGCACTCACAGTTTAAGCAGGCACCACAAGTCTTTCTTTCACACTTGTGTGCCTCAGTTCCTCTGGTGCAGAAGGTAGTGTTTTATCACAGTGCATTTTAAATTATATCAGCGATTTGCATGGTGAAGAGGTCCTAGAGTGTTAATCTCTAGGGATGTGTATGTTATTATGAAGGATAACAACCACATAAATAAGTTTCCTGCCTTCAGTTTTATTGACTGAGCACAGACCTGCATGTAGAGCATTGCATTCCTGGCAATGATCTGAGAGATTTAGGAAGTGCTGGCTCTATTTGATGTGAAGTCTTCTGTGTTCTCGTGTCTGTCAGGGATGAGATAGCAAAACATGTGTGATGCTGCATTGTTGCTCTGTAGTGTGCGGAAATTACTGCATTTTTTCATTACAAGATATGTGTCTGAAAAAAGTATTTAAATTGAGTTTCATGCTAACATTTTATTAACTTTCAGATACAAAGGATAGAATTATTCATATGAAAGTGGGTATTTGCAGTAGGCTGTTCTTCTTATAAGAACAATTTACATATTCGTAAAAAGGAAATTATGTTTTATTTTCTACCAAAATAAGATAATGATAATATCAGATTCTGAAAACTATAAGAGCCTTGAGGCACCTCAGGCTTTGGCTGTGAAATTAAGATGTTTCAGAGGCCTGCATTTAGACATAAGCTGAACACCTTACTGACTAAGTTATGTGAAAATGGAAATAATTATATTATATATATATATAATTATTTGAGAATAAGAAATTAAGAAATGTACATTTCTTATATTAAGAATATAAAAGAAACAGATAGCATATTTGTCTTTAGATCTTCAGAGCTGCCAGTTTCTTTCCTGTAATTCCAAAATGCCTTATCATTCGTACTATGAACCCTTATAATATGATCCAAGTGGCTTTCAGGTTTTTATAAACATAAACATATGAGTTGTCTGTTTTAATATTGTATTTGCATTGCCACAGAATAACTAAAAAAATGTCAGTAGCCACTTGCCAGATATTTCAAGCAGAAAATAAAATTAATATGCTGAATGCTAAGTACCCAGTATCCACAGGTAAATTTAATACATTTGTATTTTTTATCTTCTTAATGAGGGAATTCTGATTTGGATTATAAAAAGCCCTGTAGCCATTTAGCGTCATTCTTTCAGGGTAAGAGCCAGCCTGCTGTGATTTAAGTGGATCTGAAATACAGAAGCTACTTCATTTAATTCCATTAATGCAAGATGAGGAGATAAAGCTATCCGTATCTGAACAGCAAATATACTCTAGGTGTTCTAGTTCCAGATTTCCAAGTCTGGTCCATCATCATTGTCTGATGGCTCAAACTCTGATGCCTTGGGCTGACAACAGGGAGGATGACAGAAGATTTGGTGGGTGTTTTGAGTGTGCTAAGTACATTCAAAAAAGTAAAGTAAAGCATGGTGCTGTTGGATTGAATTTAAGTGGCATCCCGCTGCTAAATGGATGTTTGAATAGTGTGGAAACACTGTGAGTCTGAGTTGTCTTTTCCATACATCTTTCTTCTTCCTGTAACTCAGATACATTCACATGTGGTAATATATGCATATTTCCAGAGTTATGATTTTCCAGTCTGCTGTTTCTCCACTACATTTAAAGACACCTATTCTGCTCTTCTACCTTCCCCATTTCTAATTAGATTGCTTTGCTGCTCTTCCTCTCAGTTATGTGCAGCTTTGGCATAATTTTTAGCATTTATTCATCCTTCACAGTTTTTCCAAGTATCTCTGAGCTCTTTTGTCTGGTCTGCAAATCCTTCATTTTGTCTCTGAGTTTATTGCTGGAACTTACATAAATATTGGAAGTATCACCTTTGGCCTGTCCCCCAACCTCAAAAAAAAACCCTCTTTATTGAAAATGGTTTTATTGGTTCATTTTTGCTTTGGTAGGAAACTTTGTAGGAAGTTTTGAAGTCTTTTAAAATATAGTAATATGAGTTTTTAAAAGAGTTCTATGAACTCTTCAGTCATGAATTATGATTTTGTGATTATGTTCAGTTTTACTAAAGATTTAGAACGGGATGACGGCAACGATAAGGAGCTGTCTCAGGGTACAGAAGATCTATTTTCACTTCCTGACACTGAGTTTGTGTGACCTTGATGAAGTTGTTCAGTCCACCTCTTGTCTTCACCTTTCTTCATCTGGAAAATGGGACTGGACATTTGCTCCTGGCATAGACTTGGAACAGCTCTACAATGGTGAAGACTGCGCATGGCTCAGAAGAAAGAAATGCAATTCTGTTATCTACTTCTCTGTTTCTGCTTGCGTTCTGCTACATACCTTTTTGTTGTTGTTGTTTTGATGTTTATAACTTGGAAGATCTGTTCCTTAGCATTCAGTATTTTCTGCTTTTAGTGCTTTTATTCAACTTGTTCTTTGGAAGCTTTCTCCATAAACATCAACATGATGGTCAAAACCTCATGCTTGGACTTCAGAGCAGTGTACTTCTATTTCTTTGAACTGCTTTGTAAGTTCTTTAGGGCAAAGATACAGGGAGGATTCTGGCCCCGTGAATGGCTCACCTTCTGCTGACTGGAGTGGAATGAGAATACTGCCATTGGTTCACTAGTGCCAGCTGAAATGCTGGGACAGTTGGATATGTCTGTGAACAAACTTCGCTTATCTAGTGATTTGTCTGGGTTCTGGTAGGACTGTGTTCCTTTGCTAATTTGCCCAGTACTTTCTGTGTCTTATGTAGATGATAATGAGGCCTTAGGTACCTTAGAAGTAGCTGAGTTGAGCTGGAAAACAGGCTCTTTCAGTACAAAGCCAAGCTTGTTACTGATGCTCAGTAAAAGTAAGAGAATAGGATTTCCTTTAGGTTTCTAAATTTTATTTACTCAGCATAGTCTTAGCATGTGAAATCTTATGTGTATGAATGAGATTAAGTAATGTACACTCTTGTTAGCATTTTTTCAGACTTGGCAATAAACAAATGGTGCCCTTTCCAGCCTCTCAGCAGATAATATTTTATTAGAACAATTTGGCTCCTGACATGAACTGTAGGCCCATTAATCCTGTAATATAGTGAATAAGATTGGAAAAATACAGGATGTAAATATGTTCTTCATTATGCACTTTAATACCAACCAGATATATAGTGTACATTCTAGAACATAGTAGTTGGAGTTTACTAAGCAACTAGAAAATTGTTGACAAGGCTTATCTGCTATTGGTTTATTTTGGGCTTAAGAGCAAAAAGCCTTAAGAAATTTCAACTGTTTGACATTATATGTTGATGCCTATCACATCTTGCTGAACATAGCTTAAATAGACAGGGCTAGTGGCTTTATTACCTTGAGCTCAGGATTCTTCATTGAATCAAGAAACAATACAAAATTGTGAAGAGTTCTTCAGTAAGTCTTGCAAAAGAAAGACTCTTCAGTTATGAGAATGGTTACATTTTTACGCTGGGGATAATGAGATAATAATAAAAATTAAAATAAAGTAATTCTAGTCAATGAAGCAGTAAATCCAAGCTCTTCTGTTTTGCCATGATCTTTTAATTTAGGACTGATTTTCCTTCCCAGATTTAATCAGAGGGTGACTCAGATTACTTAAGAAGTGAGAAAGAATAAGTTTCTATTGATACCATAGCATGTGCTACAGGAATCTTAAAGTGGTGATCACAATGGTCTCAGTGGCTATATGTTCAGGTGCTACTCAGTGGGGACAATGGACATCCAAACACAGGCCTCCAAACTGGAAAGTATACTCTAGTGAATAGCCTGTGTATCTTATCTGCAGCTCATCCATGGGGCATGTGGAAAGGAAGCTTGAATAGTTTTAATTTTCCCATGCAATATTTTCCTCTTGGATTGTCAAGGTGCTAGACTTCTGCTTGAAATTTGTGAAGGGCAGAATATTGACCTTCGTTATATATATCATAAGTCATATATCAGGGTCTTCACTATATATATCATAAGTTTTTGAAGTCTGTAATTCTGGAAATGGACCCACTGTGTACTGCAGAGGGTCATATGGTTTATATTGAAAGCCATCGTGTTTTTTTATAAAATTTCCTTTTCTTCCCCATGGAGTTTGTCCTGAAGATACTTAAGGGTGTTGGCTCCCAAGTTAGACAGACTTTCAATACATTTGTGTAAGTGAAAGCACAGTCCCTTTATAAATGAAGGAGGATACATTCTTTTGAGACCTCCTAATTAATGCTTAATTAATTGCTTATTTAATAATGCTGCAGAAATCTGGTATTGCATTAGTGTGCTGCCATATTACTTCCTTCCTCTTCTTACAAGACAGCACAGGAATATTTTCAGATCTTCAGGGAAGGCATTTGTAAGAGCAAGCCAGGTTCCACAGCACAGGCAACTGAGCAGTGAAAGATGCAGTGAATGAGAACTTGTAGCCTTACTTTGTCCCTTTCTTAAGTCTTGGAACTTTCCTTCAGGACCGAGATCACTATGCTGCCACAGCACAGAGATGCTAATGTGGAAAAAAGAGCAAAGGAACAAGTATAGTTGGTGGAGAAAAACAAGAGCTGTTTTCCTTTGGTGAGGGAGGTTAGGCAGAGAAATAGGAAAAAAAAAATATTTCATGGAAAGCAGACAGCTTTCATAGAAAGTATCATTTAGTAAAAAGAACAATAATTGCCAAACAGGACGTCAGTGTAGAAGCTTACAAGCAGCCATAGAAAACAGTACCAAATTCATTGGTATGGGGTTTTGGGGTGCAGGTTTTATTGGGTCTGACAAAGTGCGTTGTTATCTCTTTGGAATGAGACTTCATGGAAATACTCTAACAGCCTATGCACAGATTCAGAAAACATTCCTGTATTTGAAGTGGTTTAGCAAAATTCATTTATCCATTAAATCAAGAATTGTGTTTAGGCTGCAGGACCTGATGGCTCACGTAATGTGCACCGGGCTCCTAGCAGTCATATGTAAACTGTCTAATCACACTCAGCTGTGTTATAACAAATAATTGGAAACTTAATATCTACCAGCAGTGGTACCTGTATCTGTAACAGTAGTAGACATTCCTCTTACAGTTCCTTAAAAAAAGATGAGATCCCTCGCAAAAAGTTGTATAGTTTTCTTTAATGATATTTTTTTCCTGCTACTTCTAAAAGCTGCTGTTTCAGCTTGTCTGCCTTGTTGTCCATGTTGCATTGTTTTCTTAGAACAAAAGCCAGTCCTTTTTTGGCAAGTACTTTGCCATTTGAACAACTGTCAGTAGGAAGAGATGCATTGCTGTGTTGATACAATGATGATTTTAACAGGTCACTGATGCAGTGGAGGGTCCTCCAGAAGTATTCCTGGGTACAGAGGTCCTAGCTGTGAACCCCAAGGTGTTGTATAGTGGGTAATTCTGCCTTGTCCGTGCTGTTGGCTTTCAGATTGGTTAAAAGAGCAGTAAACCCTTTCGCAGTACCATTTGATATTGCTTCTTGCTCACTTTGTGTGTGTGGGATGCAAAAGCGATGAAAAGAATCGCACCCTGTGTTCTGTAGAGAGATTGCTTCTGTTTTTGTAATGTTACCCGATCTATTGGAATTTTCCAAATGTTGAACTGAGGAACTCAAGTCTGGTCAAATGCATTACAAGACCTGGGAGAGTATCCTGCAGGTAGGGTTGTGGTGGTAGATGATATGGCTGTGCAGTCCTCTTAAAAACATAAGACACATTTATGTGAAAAATTATGAAGCAAAACTGTAATGAGATCTCTTGAAAACTATCATTATGTACACTTACATTGTAACTTGACTATGAAATGAGAAATCTTTTTTTTTCCTCAATGGCCATGTCTGAGCAGATGTAGTGATTTTGGTGTTCCATAGTTAGCCCAGTAAGTAGCTGATGATTGCTTGGCAAAGAACCCAACAAATCAAGAATATAGAGAGTACAGTGACTCATCTGAGAACATTTGCTGTGTGTTATGCTTGATTGTTAAATCTTGGTTATGTGATTGCTCTATGAAGTATTCAAGTTCAATTATAACTACAGAAAGGAGATAAAGTATAAGAGCAGGTTTTAAAAAGCAAGTCTTTTCTTGGGTTCATGTGGAGATGATCATTCTCTTTCCCATTGAGAATAAAGCCAACAAGGCCAAAATAGGAAGGAAAAAGCTACAATAGTGTTGCTGTAAAGTTGCAGATGATAGTATTTGCTTGATTAAGCACTTATCTAGTAGTCTGACATTAACCTAAGTCTAGCTTTGGTGTTGTAATATTTAACAGTTGCTGATAAGCATTAACTGCCAACATCTTCTAGGATATGATACATTTACCAGTGACAGAGGGAAGAGAAAGATACATGAGCTTTCCTGTGTTGCTTTCTTTCAGTTCATCTCTGCTGTGAAGTGTTTGACTGACAATCCTTATATGCATAAATATGTGTGCAAGTGCAATGCAGCTGTATTTTTTAAAGTATCTCTTAAACTTCACTTCCTTGCTGTTTGTTATTTGGGTAGGATGCTTTGCAAGAAGACAGTTATTTCAACCTTAAGCGTGTGCCCTGGTCCTTGCTTCTTGGGATCTTTTGTTGTAGCCCTGATCTTGAAGTAAGGTGTATGCAAAGGTTATTGTAAGTTCATAATGAACTCCACTGAATTCAGAAACTACATGTAAGATTGAGGCCAAGCTGCTGTGATGAGGAAGTCCAAAAGAGCTTGCATAAAAAAAAGAAGGTAGGAAAACATGATGCTGGTGTAGGAGGACAGAATGTGGTGCCAAGAGGAAGGAATAGTGAAGAAGGCAGTTTTTATTATGGAAAGGAGTAGATTCATGTGTGGGATTCTTCTTTAAAATATTTGCTTTTAGAATTAAAGGTAAATTCCTTACTTGGGAATATCGTGGTTGAGTATGGTTATGCATGCGTGACAGAGGATAGCAATGTATACATTTAAAAAGAAAGACAGACCATTCAAAATATCAGGAGATTTACAGGAGAAGCACCTCTCCACTGACTTTAACAGCAGCTAAATTGTGTGTCCCTGACTTAATTAGTGTCAGTTGTTTGGCTCTTGTTGTATTAATCTCCTTTTTGTTACAGTTAGCAGAAATACAGTTCTTGACATTGTTTCAGTTTTAGGTGCTGATGACAAAGTTTGTCCATTTTATAAATTGCATGCAATGTGTAGAACTCTTATTAATTGGTGGTGGAAGTTACAATCCATATTTTAAATAAGTAGCATAATACAGCCATTCAGAATTACACCACAAAAAAGAGAGGCGTTTAATGGACTCCATATGTCTGCTTTTAGTACTGGTTGAGTAAAACTTTGTTATACCACATAATGGTAAACCATCAGTGCTATAATGTCTTTGGGGTCTTTTAAGAACCTTCTTTATAGACACTCTTCTGACAAAGATTAATTCATTAACGGATTCAAGCCAACAGTACTACGGTTTATATTGTTACAATAAGCAGGCATCAGTGTTCATTGCATTTTCCCTTTAAATTCCTGAAAACTGAAATGCAATATCCCTGCTCTTGAGGAAAAACTACTTTTGAACAACAAGCAGCTTTTCAAGTACGTCACTTGCGCTTTAAACAACCGTTTCACTGCATACCTTAGTTTATGTTCTTTCAGAGTAAAGACTAAAAGAATAGATATAGGAAAACATGGATATAGGATGCAGTCTTCCTGGATCAGTGATAATTTTTTATACAGAAATGTTAATAACTAGTTCTTAGATTTTTTTTTTTCATGGCTAAATATTGTAAAAAACAGCTTTATGTATAATTTTGGAGAAATTAGTGCTTAGGTACTAATGGGTAGCTAGCATGGGGCCACATAATGTTAGTGCTCTGATTGCCTGCTCCTCCTCCCCTCCACCCCCCAAAAAAAATAAAAATAGTGCTTCACTTGGGAGTATTTCCAAACCCAGTGACACTTCATGATGCTTATTGCCTGCCCTAGCCACTCCTTTCACAGTGAAAATCAGATCACTGGATTCTGCATCAATATCACTGTGGGGGGAGCATGTTAAAAAATCTGTAGCAGTCCCTCCTTCGCTTCTACCCCATAAGCACCAGCTGGTGAGGAAAGTCTGTACCCACATCACATCAGGGGATGCACTGCTTCCCCACCCAGACCCCATCTGGCTCTGCCACTGGCTGGGCCAGAACTGCAGAGCGGCACTGAGACATCTGCAAGAAGGGGGATGGAAACTATTGATGGACCCTGAGATGGGAATTCTGGACATTTGCATAGGTGTACCCTAATAAGACAAGCATGTTTTGGTAGAAAATAAAGGCTGTGGATCTATTAAAAGGGCATAGGAAGGAATCTAATCTTCTGTATTTTCATTATATGTCTTAAATTAACTTGTGCAATTCAGAGAAGTGTGTCTAAATGTGTGTGTATAAGTATGTGAGGGTAATTAACCCATGCTGTTGAAGTTCTAAGTTCTGTCTAGGTGTCACAAATCAAAATTTTACAAAAAGGCATCCAAAAATGGTCTTTTCCAAGACTTTCTTGGAAAAACTAATAAATTTCAGCCTTTCTATTACTTTCCTTCATTTTTTTTCATATTGAATTATTAATCCCTTGAACTGTTTAGATTTGCTTAAAAAAGTAAACTGACTTTGAAAAGAGCTGTTTTACCACCCCCTTTGAAGTCACCCCCTTTGAAGTCACCCCCTCAAAGTGACAGTTAGAGCTGTTCTGCTGTTCAAAGCAGCAGACCCATGTTCAGGTGCATCTCCCCCTTCCACACTCTGCATTGATATTCATGCTTCATCTCTGATATTTCTACAAAACAAGGGAGATAAAGCATAAAATTAAAAGTTCTCACGGTCTGTAAAGTAGTTAATGCATTTTAAGGCTGTTGCACAGACTGGCAGCAAACTTTAGACACTGTTTCTTCTATTTTTCTTTTTCAGATTTTTTTTTTCTTAAGAAGAAAAGAAAGAAATCCCATTGTTTGCTTTCATATTTATCACAGGAATTCAGAACTTGGCTATTTGGGATCCCATTCTCCCAGATTTTAAGTGTTGGCCAAACCACCTTTTGGGGGCTCTGCTCTTTGGCATCAGCCCTTTTTTAACTCTACCAGGGCTCGTCCCCCCATGCGTTTCAACAGAAAACCAGATTGCTGCTGGAAAGAGGGGAATGATATGGCTGTCAGAGGGAAAGGGCAGCTCTCATCTCAACAGTTTGTTTTTACATCCTTATTTCTTAAAAGACTAATAATTAATTAAGTTACTCATCAGCCCACATTTGATAAAGAGGTAGTTACTGGAGAAACAAATGTCCGTTCGTTACTTCAGATATTGGCATTTAATACATGCTTGCAGTTACCTTCTGCACATATGTAATACATTCTAGCTTTTTATAAGGCTGTTGGTTACAAATAGCTTTGAAATAACTACCATGCCTTCCAGCTATAAAATCCCATACTAATTATTCATTATATCACCATCATTTTTATTATGCTAAAAGGGATTCCTCCACATCCCCTCCCACAGCAGAATAATGTTGTAGAAGGGATTTCATTTGCCCACATGAATTCAGGATTGTTCACCACCGCAATACAGCTTTATCATCTCTGTTTTAGGGGAAACAGAATGGAGTGAGACAGCCGCTCCATGAAACTTCAGTAATTGGATTCATGTTTAAATAACGTGTGGGCAAAAAAACCCTTCAGCTTCCTAGCTTAATTCTTTTTATTATCTTCATGTAATCTGAGTAGGTTCTAACTCGAAGTTCTTGAAGAATGAGGCTAGCTGGCTTTATAGCTATAGACATAGTTATACATACCTCTGACAATTCCCACTTCCTGTTACATATTCAGAACATAAAAGACAAGGATGTTGAGATGGTAATTTGTTTCTGAAAATGAATTCTGATTCTTTTCCTTTTAACTCCTCTTTCCCCAAATTTTAGAAATATTTCTGCAGCTTAGGGGCATTTATTTGTGTGTGTAGTATTTGGGGCTTTTTGTTGGGGTTTTTGGTTTCAGTGTTTGTTTAGTTTTTTGGCTTTTTTTTTTTTTTTTACATTTAAAACTGCCAGAATGGAGGCTGATTTTAACTTAATTTCAATGTGGTGTGTGCTGTTATAACATCCAACTGCTTAAACATATTTTAGGCTTTAAAATGCAGTCATTTAAACTGCTTCAATTCCAGAGCATCTGATTTAGATACTTGTGCATTCACTTCTTAAATAAAGTGAAAGCATATTGTGTCATACAAGATTTTTTTTTCCTTCATTATCTGATCCTTATGCATTTGAACTTGGGCTTCTGTGACAAAGACACAGTTGTTTGTCTGCTGATTGAATTTAACAAGAAGCTGGTGTTCTCCAAGTACGAGTGCCTCATTTCCTATAGCATAACAGTACAGTAATGCTAAATGCACATATGTACAAAAAGCATTAAACCCCAGAAAATCCCCTTAAATCTCAAAGCTGGAAATTCAACCACTGAAAGGTAATTGTACTGAAATTTAAGCCAAAAGTAATTTTTTATGTGGTTAAGGAGTCCTAAATGTAATAAATAAACTGTGATAAAAGGGATCTTTAGAAGCAACTTCAAGGAGATGGTATGAATCCATGTGCATTGAGTGATCGTTTCGAGCCAAATGTACAGCAAAAAGATATTTTCAGACCTTTAGTGAAATAAAAGGCAAAATAACCCTAATTTTACTGCAGTTCTATCTGATAGGTATTTATGCAAATGATGTATTTTTGGGGCTGCTGCCTAGCAAGCAGATACTCTTGGCAAGCATCTCTCTGCCCACGCCAGAAGTTAGCACCCCTGCATTGTAGAGGAGGTTACAACAAAGAGAGTATAAGAATGCCATAGATTAAAGTTTAGAGAGGGACCCATTTCTCTTAGTTTTTGCTATCTGAAGGTTAGATTCAGTCTGACCCGGCCATTGGTCAGTGAAATGAAACTGGCATCTCAGCAGGGACATTCTGCCTACTTACCTTTTAGGTTCCTCTGTAGTCAGTAAAAGAGGGCCGTCATCTCCAGAGGGTAATTTATCTTATCCCAAGGGGTTGGACTAAGAGTGAATCCTTAAGGTTTTAGCTGGTGAATTTAGGTGAGGTGAATTTCATCCTTAGCTTGTAGTTTCTTACAAGGACATACTTGTTCGGAGTTAAGAATGATCCAGGATGTCTGTGGTGGAAATTAAATCATGTTTTTTACAAACTTTAGTAAAGCAGACCGTTTGTTTCAACAGAGTTGACCACAACATTTTGGATTGTGAATTTGTGAAAAGAAATACCTTTGACAAGACTCAGAATTCCCAAGCTCAGTCTGGGAAGTTCTGGTGGAGTGAACTTTTTGAAACATCCTTCCATTACGGAATGATAGCAGAAGGGATTACAGTAGAAAAAACACTTTTAAGAGGTAACTTAAAAGGATTATGACAAATGTTTTACGTTGTAAAACCTGCCCCGGTACTTTCCTGTTCTTTATTCTTGTATTTCAAAACCTTGACTTCATGAAATTGGAGTCAATATATCCTTCAAATCTTAGTGTGCACAAAGCTGACACAATTCCTATGGATGACACCCCTATTGTCACAACTGTCAGTGAGTTGATGGAAATACTTGGCAAATCAAGAAAACTGCTTGTTTCCAATTCTGTTAAAGCAGCTTAAAAGCTGAAGCTTTTTCAGCAGTAGTGTTTGTGGAGAGTCTTGCCATGGTAGGTTGAATTTCAGGATTGCCTAGAAAGCACGAGGACGTCCTGCCAGGCTCCTAATCTTGGTATGTTCACTTGTACAGAAATATTAAGCTCTCCATAGTATTCTGTATATATAAATAGTTTATTGTTTTCAGAGGGTAGAGAGGTGGTTTGGCTCTTAAATTGTTTTGTTTTTTGGCACTGGTGCTTGATTGGCTTCTGCCTTCTGTTTAATTCTAAATATTTTTTTCTTTGCATTGTAGTTACTGATCTTTATCTCTAATACTTATATTTGTGGTGACATGTTTATTTTAGCGTTCCCACAGTATGCTATAATTTGTTTTTTGTATTGTTATATATATTCACTTACTGACTTAGAAAGCAAAGAGGAAAAAAAAAATCAAGGGAAAAGTACGTGGTTTTTTTCCCCGACATTTACAGTCAACACAAAATACACTGTGGAAAACACAGTTGTTTCAACAGATTCTCAAAGCTGAGACCTGGGTAAAGTTTATAGTTTCAATGGGACTCAAGGGAATATGCATTTTCTGCCAACTCCCAAGGGATCTGAAAATGTGTTGAAATCTTATATGTATTGTATTTGTTTTGTCTGTGTAGGCAAGTGCTTCTGTGTGGCCTCTGCTTTGCTTGATATTCTCTACAGCTGACCTTGTAGGTGGGTTTTATGTCTCCGGTGTTGATCAAAGGAAGTTTGTAAAGTGCTTTTTAAAAGTGTTTTAAGAGTTGGTCTGACTCATGTTTCATGGGTTCGAAGGATTTATTGAAAATATGTTCAGCAAATTAGTTTATTTTTTTTTGTGAGGAACGTGAATTTAGTTTTTTGAGTATTTAAATCCTTTTCCCCTCTCTACTGCAAAAAATCATGTTTTCCTAAGGTATTTATGTCTTGTTTAAATAGACAACAGAGAATTCCCATTTTATTCTCTGATTCCTTATAACTGAGTGTGTAATTTTTCTCATGGTAAAGTTACTGGCCATGTGCAGGTGAAAATACTTGACCTGTGTGCACCTGTATGTTAAGGTAGGCTTTCTAGAGTTGTATGTGTGGTCTTGTAACTTCTAGCACCTCATTAGATTGATTATTTCATTTGTGCTTGTCCTTTCTTGTTTCTATTCCAGTTCCACAAACTCCTATTACTGTTAGAGCAGACTCAGTGTAGGCAGGGAAGGGTTAGGGGATTCTGCTCTGTTGCTTCAGCTGGCAAGGAGAGAACAGCTTCTTGCTATTCAAAGTCAAGCGAAAGAATAGCACTTGATCTCTGGGACGAGGCTTGCTTGATTAATTAATGTCCCAGGCATGCTTGTTTGGTACCATTTATTGTCTAGACTCCTCCATCATTTCACTTTGAAAGTTACTTTCCATACTCACCATTTTCAAACAAATCCAAATTTATACAGTTGTGACTGATTTTAAATATCTAGTCAAACAAGGCTGGTTTTAAGACGGTTCAAAATAAGGAGTAGCAGTATACTTCCCATTTATGGCTGTGGTGCAACTGTTTTCATAGAATTGGTTAGCGAGCTGGATTAAGGTGGTGGTGGATTCCTGTCACTACAAGTGGAGCTGAGCAGAATTCAGCCTCTTCTCTCCATGATAGTGTCTTCTTCAGAAAGGTTCTGTTCTTAGTCTGTGAAAATGCTATGCAGAGTAAGTATGTAAGGATGGGAGATCTCACAAGAACATACTTGAAACTGCACCACATTTGTAAGCAGATGTTATTTTGTGGTTTATAAAGATTAACTTTGTTTTTCCCCAGCTGTATGCCAGAATCGTAATTTGTGTACTTTCTGGATACTGTCAGAAGTTGATGCATCAGTTTAGCAAAAACTGGTCTGTTCTCTCATATTTGTGCCTAGTGTTGCCAAAGACACTTAGATACATTTGGATGAGCTTTTTCACTTTTGCATGAATTTTTATTTGTTTGTTTTGACACATGATATTTTGAGATCACACATGTCTGCAAGAGCAGCAGCCAGGAGATGAGACTCATCCTTAGTGTAAACAGATCAAGGACTAAACTGTTACAGTATAATTTTCAGAATCTCCTGTTTTACTAAAATCATATATTCAACTGTCTCCCTATTTTAATAAATGCATTTTTATTTAATCATTGACTTTATTTGAGAGAGGGGAAATTTGAGAAAGAAGTAATTTTGGGGGTTACAGTAGAAGTTGGCATCAGTCTAGGCTGATCTCTGCCTTTTTTCCTTTTTTTTTTGGTTCTTTTTGGTCTTACTGAGTAATGCTCTCTTTTTTTCTGATGGCAAATGGTGGAGCTGTTCAGCTGCAGAGATCAAGTGTGTGTGTATTCAACGTTATTTGAAATTCTGTTTCCACTCTAAAGGAAGCTTAGGGCTCTAAGAATAAGAGTGAAAGAGCTACCCCTATCCCAACAGTGCTGGCTAGCTTTCTTTTCTTGGTGTATTCTGAAATTTATATTAATGCCTAAGGATAGGTACTGTAATACAAAAGAGCTTGAGGAAATGTTTCTACCAGTAGGTATAGAGAGATTAAAAGAGACAAATCGACCAAATGATCACTCCTCTTTATGAAAGGTGACCTTTTCAGTGGTTTTCTGAATATCTAACTTCATTTTTCCCTCTCTAAATCCCACTTCAGCATGTCCCATTAAACTCTGTTGGCTGGATAGTGTATGCAGAAAAGGGCATTTGGAGGGAAATTTCCTGAGCCACAGGAAACTTTAAGGAAAAGCTGATGAATGGGTAGAGAAGTACCAGCTGCCTGGCAGGACTCCAGTAACACTTTCCATGCCTGAGAGAGCCTGGTGATTCCTTCCTTCTCCGGCTGAGCGCAAGGAAGAAAAACCTCAGAGACTTCTCCAAGCCCTGCTAAGAGTGATCTATCCCTTCCTGTACTGACAATTCCTGCTGCTAAGTTAGACGAAAACTTTGGGATTAGCACATTTGTAGTTAATAGTTTCAGCCTTTCTGGTCTGGTTCCAGAAAGTGGTGCTTTTTTGGGTTTTCCGTTTTGAGGACTTCACAGGTAACATACCACGGGATGGTTAGGTTTTTGTTTAGCCCAAGGTGGTCTGCTTTTAACCACTGTGCATGTGAACTAGATGTCAATTTGGGGTTTCTTCTTGGGAAGACAGCAGCAGCAGAAGCTCAGGACAACCTTGAGCTGTGTTGGAGGCCGACCTCTACTGCTCCTGACTCCTCTCCCCCTGTGATAAACAGCAGCTCGCTGTTCTGCTGGCTCTTCTTTCTTCCACACTTGAAGAAAACTGCAGGGCTGGTGTTTCTGTGAGGCGGTGGTGGCACGGGGTGGTGATGCTCCCAGCCCAGCTGTGCAAGGAGTAGATGGCTGGGCTGTGCTGCCTCGTGTCCCTCCTCTGGGGAAGAAGCTCTGGGCCAGATTCAGCTTGTTAACTTCCAGCTGGATCTTACGGGCCAGTCTGTCCCAGAAGCCTGCAGAACTGGCAGCTGGTGTCTAGGAGGTAAGCATGGAACTGTGGACTGTCAGAGAACAGAAGAAACTTGAAGAATCTCTTAAAGTATCTCTGGACTTTTACAGTATAGAGAATTTATCCAATAATCAGTTGTCAATTCTGAGACAGCTGGGACTTGAAATCAGCCAGCACCATGAAACAGGAGTATCCTTTGCTAGTGTTACCTTGGTGTTTATTTTCCCTTCTCTTTCCCATAAGAGCTTTGTTCTATATCTACTCCTCTGCACACCACCTTCTCCAAGAACCTTTCCTTGAAGCCTGAGGAAGTGGTTTAACATTGGATACAGACGCACGCACACAGACACATCCCATCATTAGAAAAGGAGTGTGACTTCCTGCACACAGCAGGATTGATGGGGGTGGGAATGGCAGAGCTGCTAAAATGCAAACAGCAGAAAGGCAGTCCCTAAAGTATACAAAATTCCTATAACTTAAATGACTAAATCAGCTGAACGCTAGCGAATGTTCCCCTGGTTTGGTAGAGTCTAAATGTATAACCTCCAGCCCTTCTGACAACCAAACTTGGGCTATGGAGGCAAGGAAAAGTAATAGGGGGATGGTAGTATGAACGGTTTTAAGCATCTTACTACTCAAAACTAGTCACCGTTTTACTGTCAACTACAAATAAAGATGGAGAACCTAGCTGCAGCATAAAGAATTTTTCTGTTGAAATATAACCTAAGCTTCCTTGTTTCTGTATCTCTGCTCCTCCTTGGTAATGTGCTTCTTGTACCATAAAGAAATGAAATAAAGAGCTCCAGTCAAACGTGTCCTGGCCTGGAATAAAGTTGTTTGTGGTAATTTTTCCTCCTAGGTGGTTGTAGAGGGGCTGCAGGAGGACCTGGCAACATAGCATTCAGCTGGAACTTTTATGAGGAAAGCAAAAGGGTAAGATGATGGTGGTACAACAAAGAGGTTTCCGATGGATCAGTTGAAGGTCTTTGAGGTCTTTGTCCCTTCAGCAAGCTCTAGTGGTCTACATGCCATCAGTGTGGAACAAAGCTAGGAGAAAGACCACATTCATGTTTAAATAAAAAGGGAAAGGGAGATATGACCTTGATCACAGTCAGCTGGATGAACCCAGAAAAACACTTCAGCCTACTCATTACCAACCAAAAGCACTTCTTGCTTCTCTGCCAGCTTTTTAGGGGGAAGAAATCCATTCTTGAAAAGAAGAGGTGTTGAAACTACCAGCTCTTTATCTGAGACCCGCTTCTGAGCCTTGTGGCGGTGCAGACATCTAAGAGCACTACTTGGACTGAGAGAGTTATGACAATTCTTTCTTTTTCTCCTAGTCACCACATGCTGCAAAAAGACTGCCTCAGTAGACACATCTTCTTCTGTATTCCTCATCTCTTGTGTCTTTTAATATGATAAACTAACTTTTACCCTTAGATAACTTTGTGTGCCTACAAAATTTTATTTGGATGTCCACATTCCTAAAAATAGTACATGAATGAAGCTTTCCAAGCAGCAAACCGCAGCTTCCTGAGGCAGCATGGCTGTAGTGCAGTTTCTAGTTCAAGGATTTTGTTTTATAAGTGGTATAACATGGCAGAGTCTACGTCCCGTTTTACAGCATTGCTTTGCTGTGCACTGTTTGTTTGTGTTCCCCTAACGATACTTGGATGCAAAGCTGACTTGTATCAGTTGACTGATACAACAGAGGATGGCGAAGCCATATGTTTCGTGGTGTGTGTGCCCACCCCACTCCTTAACAAGGCTGTTTAACCTATGTTTTGTTTTTAGCCTGCAATGATCAAAATACCACCCACCCATTTTAGTCATATATTTTGTTACTTATATACTGAAAGTACACTTACTTTCGCAGAATATATTTAAGACGGAATGTTTGGATTTAGTACTCTGACTCTTGGTACAAATTGTTTTCCTGGTGCCTAAAGCTCTGCTTGCTCAAACAAACTCTTTGGTAGAAAGGGATCTGGCTGGGATTTGGTTGCCAACTGGTGTTTAGAAAAGACATCGTAAATGATAAATAACGATTTCAAGTTCATTTTTCTGGGACAAATCCAAGCACGATACGTGTTAGGTTCCAAAATTCATTCAGGAAAATAAGGTGGGGGGAAGTAGAGGGGGAAGAGTGAAATGGTCATTTAGCAATACTGAAGTACTTAATTTTCTTGACAAAGTTCTTAATATTTTAAAACATTTCCATCTTTTGGACAGAAACCATACACTCTCTAATTACTGGCAATAAAACTAAGTAAAGGATATAAGACCCATGAATGTTACAGTTGGAGGAAACTATAATTAATGCTGGCAAGACTGTGTTTCCTTAAGGAAACAGAGAGTTCAGACAGTTTTTAAAAGGAGATGGTAATTATTTTTCCCATTGAATTTCTATGTATTGTTAAATGCATGTTCTTCAGTATTCAACCAGTAAGTTAAGCAGTATATCCTAAGTAACTTCTTAATTTGTGTTTCCCAATGTTCTGTTTTAGCTCTAAAACTATTTATCAAGTAGTACTTAAAGTTTCTTCTGATTGTAAATCAGTATTCTTCTATTTCATATTTTATGCTGAGGAAAAAAAGGGTGTAGAACAAAGTCAAATGTAATGGATATGATTAAAAAATAAGCTGAGTCTAAAATACTGCACCGTGTATGTATTTACATGCATGATTTTGTAGCTTGTCTGTGTCCAGTGAACCAGGAAGACTCTGTCACTACTGAATACAATAGTAGGAAGATTGTTAGTCGTAAAATAAAAGGTGGGTGAAATAGAAATAGTACAAGTCAGCAGGTCATTACATGCAACCAAGTCTGGACCATCTTGGAATCAATGCAGAAACCAGTAGCATATTGATAAATCTTTCATAGGCTGGTGGGCTTCCCTGGCGCAGTATTTTGTAGCCAGGGAAGATGCTGCAGAGGCTGAAGCTGGGAGTGGTGGTTGGTGCATCTCCTGAGCTTTGGCTCTCTTGCTTTACTGCACGTTTCAGTGCTGTCAGGACTTTGGCTGCCCCAGTAGCTTCCCAGGCACTATGGGAAGAGCAGACTAGTGTGCCTCGTTGCTCATTACTGGGGGTTTCCCCTTAGCCAACTTAACACTACAGAAGGGTATGAATAGAGGGAAGCCCTGGAGATGCTGGTCCCCAAGTGCCAGGTTCCTGTTCCTGGCCCAATGACTCTTGGCAGGTGGGAAGCACCAGAACGTGACTTATCTTTGAAATATTTATTCCTACTTTATTCCTCGTGGGAATGAGTCTGATTTGGAGACAGCAAGGTGTTCTGTGAAATGGGATTTTATTTTCCATACATCCATGCAAATGAGGAGGACCATTTTGTACCAGGGGATTTTGAATTATTTGGAAGAATCAGATGAAGAGCTATACAGTTAGGGAACAGAATGCTTAGCCTGTATGTGGAAAGTGGTGTGGAAGTACAGGTTGACATATGAAATTCCCTTCTACTTTATATATTTTTTTCTAATCAACTCCCTTTTTTCACCATCATTATTAAATTGGCATATTAGTTGCTGTTTGAAGAGCCAAGCATTTGTGGTGATTTTATTTGACTTTCAATGAGGCAGAGTTCATGGCTCTGGCATATAACCAGTTCATTCTGTAAGGGAGTGAGATTGTGTAACCAGATCATTTTACACTTGAGTGAGTTTGCCTTTGAGTCAACTTCATCAGAAGCTGGTTGTCCCTTGTTAGACCTCTCTGCAGATAAATCAGTTGCTGCAGAGCTGTGAAGAGGAAGCGTAATGTGTTCATGCAGCCTTCTGTCTGTTTGTACAGATATGCATTGGGTAATTTTAAAAAGCTAAATTAAAATGAAGGTGTTTCATGGTGCTTCCAACAAAGCAGATCTAAGCATAGCACAATGTTTTCATTCAGGTATATGGACAATTATGCTTTTCTCTCCATCTTTGGAGATGGAGGAGGCAGCTGTTCAACAGGGACCATAGTGGAGTGTGAGGGAAATCTGTGCATTTTTGGCACCTGGGATTCTTTTTCAGTTTCTAATTTTTATATGTAACTAACCTTAAGAGGGCATACAAAATATTGAAACACAAAGCTTTAAAAATTACTTTCCAGGTCACAGGTTGTGTTTTCAGCTAGGTTCATGTTGTTATGGCTCCTGCTAATATTTCTGGAGTTAGAAACCTGTCAGTGTCTCCATTTGCAGAGAGGGAGCTATAACTGTCTATAAAAACATGTTCCTGGCCAAAATGTGCCACCTGAGGTTGTTGTGGAAAAGCAATTAAAGTCTGGCAGCTCTGAAATTAGACTGAGAAATCTGCTGCTTTCTGACTGTGCTGCACTCCCAGAAGTCAGGAAATGTGTGACGATAGGTGCAGGGTGGCTGTTTGGGGTCTGCTTCTAAGGGTGACTCTGCAGAATCAGGTCTGGATGAATGATTTTGGTTTGTGTAGATATCTTTAGTGTCAGATTTTGTTGTGCTCTGGATATCATTTCATAAATTAGGCTCTTGATGGATATTTTAACACCTTATATCTGTTTCCTAAATCTTCTGTGCAATTGGTCCTTTTCCTCTGGTTCACCACAACTTTAAGTAGCTCCAGCACACTCTTCCAATTTACGATGTCTCCCTGACTCGCCAGCTGGACTCCACACATAGCCTTGGTGCTCCAGGAAGGAAGACTTGGCATCAAGTGAGTCTGGGGTTAATGAAAGCCTGGAGTGGGAGGTTATAAAAATCAGATGGTTATAGTAATTGTAAGGGGCTATATGCTGAATTTAATAGCTCCACAGGGAATGGTGATATATGAGGAGTGTAGGAGGAGAGAATGGCCATAGGAAGGTACTATTTTATATATATCCCTCTTCCCCCTCCCCTTTCATTCCTTCTTTGCAAGATATAAAATATCTTTTTGCCAGAGTCCTAGTCTGACCTGACTGCACTGCATCATGAATCCATCCCTACAGAAAGTTTGCAGAGAAGGGGAAGCTGTTTCCAAGATCCAGTCCTCTCCTCTGGCTGCAAGTGAAATAGCCAGGTCTGATAATCACACAGGATTCTCTCCTCTGCATTTTTCATGGTGATTCTAAATCTTCTACTTAATCTTTTATCTTGATCAGATAGTTACCCATTTCATTTTATGTTCAGGCAGATGTAAGACATGAGTTTTTTAAAGGAAAATAGCCACAAAGTTAACAGCGCCTTGTATTTTGGTGTGCCCCAAGTCCAGGGTCAGAGTCACACAGGCCACTACTCCTGCTCAGGTGGAAAGAGTGTGTAGGTAGAGGCAGGTTTCCTGTAAAGGGTTGGCTGTAATCACAGGATTACCCTCACTGGCTGCTTGTGATTACCAGCCTGGAGACAGCCATGGTAAGCCAGGAGTTCACAGCTCCACATGGACGCACTGGCGGTCCCTGTACCTACAGGGCTTGGTGCTCCCATCCCCCTCCCTTCATGGAGGAGATGCCGCTCCTTGATCTTAGAGAGTTGGACAGTCCTGTCTTTTGCCATCACCCCGACTGTAGGGAGGCCCTGATGTTACTTACTGAGCATACGAGGACACTAAAATTAGGAACTGCCTCACGTTTAGGATCATGCTATATCTGGATGATTGTAATATTAGTTGCTGAAAATGAGTGTATAGGCAACACTTAGTACTACTACATTGAGACATGGTCATTATATTTTGAATTAAAAAAAATAGATAAAATAATCTAGAAAATATAAAAAAAAGCTTTTATAAGATAAAGTCTTTAGGACTATCTTGCAAACATTCTCTATCATTCTTGCTTCAGAGTTAAAAGGTGCTTATTTGTCTTGTTGACTTTGCAAAGCCAACATTGTGACAAAAAATGCTTTAGATTCCAGCCTGTATATTTAAGGAATAATGAAATAAAATTACAGTGGAAACCTAAATTCTGCCTTCACTTGCATCTTCTTTTAATTACAAAAGCCATGTTTTTTAAGTGGTTTAATAGGAAGCATAGTGAATACAAAATATTTGAGGGAGATACAAGCACCTTCCATGTCATGATTTAATTAGTTGTTTTGTAAGGCTGGTTTTGGCAGGGTGTATGTATACATGTGTATACGCACAGATGTACACATTAACATGTGTGCAGCTCATAACTTGAGCAAACTTTGTTCTGGAAGTCCTGGAGGCACAAGTGTGAAACGCCACAATGTTGTTTTTTCAGTCATGTTTTGCAGAGGACCTGTAGTTTGGAGAATATTCTAAATGCATCACTTACTCCATTTTTTCTAAAATGGTTCTATTCTTAAGGTTAGGAAAGCCTGTTTTCTGTATGCTTCATGATGTCAGAAAAGAATAAAACAAACAAAAAACCAACACCATAGAGCAACTCAAGATTTCAATTTAAGTAGCTATGTGTTTAAATATAAATGTAAATATCAGTGGGTTTAATGATGTTTTTTTCAGAGGTAAAAGTTAACATCATAACTTCCTAAAAAAATTGCCTCTGGTGGTAAAGATGAAAATGACGAAAAGGTGCTTATGATTCTCAGCTGCAGCTTTATGTGGAAAAAATGTCTCCCCAAAATTTTAAGGAATTACAAACTCAAGTAAATTTGGGATATATAGTGGGAGATGCATTTAAATATTTTGCATTCCTCCTGCAAAATAACTGTGTGAAGAAAACAGGTGTATTAGGGGATCATTTGTATGCAGTTTCCTAGGTGCGTGTGCTTGCACTTATATATGCAATTAAATTTTGTTCTCAGTCATTTTCACTTCCCATTTTAGAGCCCAGACCTGTCCATACCAAGGTGCTTTTTTTATAGATAGTTATGTAAATAAAGATATTTTTATATATATATATATATATATGAGAGCATGATTAGTACTGCTGATTTTTGGGTACTGCTGATTTTGGGTGGCTGTTGTTAAATGACAGTATGGCTATGATTTTCTTTATTCAGATGATGCTTTTGGGGCTCTCCATGAACTTTCCTAATAGTCCAATTCTTAAAGAGCTTTTGCCTGTCTTTACAGAAAACTACTATCATCTGCTTCCAGTGGGAAGAAATGTTTTCTTTCTTCCAGTTAATTACCTCGAGTTAAAAATTTAGTAATGAGAGCTGTAGTCATATGAATTAGCAGACTGAGTTAAACGCCATAGTTGTGACAAGGCTGTACTACACAGTCGTTCCTCTGCAAAACTGCCCACAAATATTTATCACTAAGAAAACTGTACCAGAGCTGCCATTGACTGGCAGTGACAGTTTAATTTTTTTACTCTTTGGCAAATGGTCTTGCATTGCTTCCTTTTGTATGGATGCCAAACTTTTGATTACCACTGTCTTATCACACTGGGTGAATACATCCTGCTTTATTCTAAACATGAGGTGTAACTGTTAGGCTCTTTTGCTTTCTCTCTGTCTGTTATTTTAAGTGTTAGAAATACAGTTTGTTATTTTGGTTTCTATTTGCTGTTGAGTTTGGGGATTTGATGGCTTAGAGGTGTGGGATTGGTTTTTTTGGTTGAGTTTTTTTGATCCCTTTAGGTTATTTGTCAATTATCTCAATTTTTTAAATTACACTATTTGCTATTTATGTCTTCTTTTTCCATCCTTTGAAGCTGTTCTTTGATAACACTTTCATATGATTATTTATTTTTTTCAACTCAGAATGGTCTTTTTTCGCTACATTTTTGTTTTGGTATTTGTGGTACTATGTCTTGTTATTAGTGCAGTAGAATATTCTTAAATAATTACCAATTTTAAATCTTCCCAATATCTAATTTTTGTTTCCAGTCAATTATGCCAACAAGTAATTTAAGCTTGGCAAATTTGACCCTTGCAAAGTTTAAACCAATCACATTATCTGAGTTATCCATGTATCCTATGCTTGTACAGTGGAAATGTAGCCAGTTCAAGACCCACAGGTATGTTGTCAACTGCTAATTTTTGATAAGCAGTTACCCGATTGTTGTCTTAAAAGTTAATCTAACTTTGAGTTGCCCCATAACAAACACACTAAGGTAGTGCTCTCTATTAATACAAAAATATCCCACCTTATTAAAGAAACTCTAGATAATTTTATTTAAATGCTCATGTCAGACATACCGGATTTCTCCAATACCAATCTTTCCTTGGAATGCCATTTTTATATTCTGTTAGCTGATGGCCAAGGAAGAATTTGTCCTGGTCTCTTGGGAGGGCTGGAAGTCCACCAGTACTAACATTCTAGTCTTGTGAGTGAGGTTTGTGGGCTGTAGAGTTGCTGTACTTCTCTGAGACACTAAAGGTTGTCTGATGTGGAATAATGCCCCATCACCTCTTATCAGAGTCACCTCCTGGAACAAAGGGGTGTGGGTAGGATTTTCAGCATTTGAACATACAGCCCTTTCTCCTCAGTCTCATTAATACAAAGTGGGTACCTGTATCCAAAATCTCATTTTTGGAGTGTGATAATGAAACCTCTGTTTTGGTGTTGCAATAGGGCAGGGTGTCTTATGTTTGTGGGGAGGTCCTCTGCTTGCAGGAGGCAGGAAATTGCCACCTGTCCTTCTGGAACATTTCTGCTCTTTTCAAAAGAAAGATATATCTGGGGGGACCGTTAGCCAATGGTGGATGTTGTCTTGTGCTTTCCTGAATTTCAGCTGGTTTGAGCTGAGCTGTATCGCTCCCTATAGGCCTTTTCCTTTGTCGAACTTTTCTCTCTTCAGATGCAGCCCAGGGTATGGTTGGCTTTCTGAGCTGTGAGCACTTGTTACCAGCTCAAGTCCATCTTTTCAGGCACCAGTACCCCCAGGTCCTTCTCCTCAGGACTGGGGAGGAGATGCTCCCAATCCCTCCATCCCCCAGCCTGTATTCACCAGGGGCTGAATATCCTTGAGGTTCCCTTACTTGCAATTGCAGAATGTTTCCAAAGCGTTTTGTTTCCATTTCATTGATACTTGTTTCCTCCCCGCAAGGGATCTCCTGTGAAATGGAATATAACCGGACATCCAGAAAACTTTCCATATCCCAGTGTACTTTGTCACTTGTTCCTCCTCCATCAGAAATGTTTAGTGTATCGTGTAGCTCAAGCTGCTTCCTGCTTCAAGAAAGAAGTGAAATATGGTAATTCAGACACAGGTCGTAGGACCACAGGATAAGTCAGTCTGGAAGAGACCTCCCAAGCAGGAGATTGGACCTCCTTTAATAGTCTCCTGCTCAAAGTAAGGTCAGGTCTGAGGCCAGACCAGGTTAGTTGAGCATTTATCCAGTTGGGGCTTGAAATGGTTGTGCCTTCCTTTACCTGTTCAGGAGTGTGGTGATCCAGGACTTGGAGTCCTGGACTTACTGAAACTGGTTAACTGTTGGAGTAATGGGAGCTTCCATCTGGCTTTGAATTTCCTTCCTGATCAAGGAGAAAACTCTATCTCCTCTCTGCCTAGTACTTCAAAAGAGTTGAAATGGATTCAGACCTCATAACCCACCTGGGACCTTGTAAGATCTATTGGTTTTCTAGTGCAAACATAATTAACTATTCTCTGTCAGCTGCTGTAGCTGAGAAATGCAATGCTGCATCTACACGGTACTCAAATGAGTTTCTCTACAGACTTGTCCTATCTACATGGAGATTACCAGCCTTGTCCTCTGCAATAGTGTGGGGAGCAATTTTACTTTGGTGTGGTCCAAGCTTCATTCTCAACCTAATGCCTAACCTGAAACCCAGGTTGCCTCCATCAGGCTTGGAAATCTGGCAAATCTCTTTGTACAGACTCCCACTGAAGCTTTGCTCAGAACTAGCTTTTGCTCCATGTAAGGACCTGTACAACATTTCTTCTACAGAACTTAAGATACTATGAATATAACCTTACATGCATTTAAAAATTTCCTACTCAGCGCCTTATGTCTGAAGCACTTCTTCCAGACTATTGCCAACTATCTAAACTTTACATTTCTTCATTCTTAGAGGGTATCACTTTCTGTAACTTTCAATTTAATTAAAAAAAAAAAAAGCTAAAAGCTGCACTTCATGCTTTTCAACGAGTCAGAAGTTTGGTGTTTATAAAACACTGATCAGTGTGTTCATAGCTTTATAAATTGGAGAAATAAGGCATGTTCTTCACTGTAACAGATTTACAATCCCTGTCAAATATTTATTTGTTTGGCATTTCCTTTACATGCCAGTTCCTACTGTACAATAAAATGCGCTAGTAAACAATAGTTAAGCATTTAGACATTAGTTTAGCAGTGCCTAATATAACAATTAAAATAACTGTAGTCTTTGCCTCTGTTTATTTCTGTTTGAGTTGCTGTATGAATTATCTAACTTCAAAGTTGAGGTCTGATATCTATCACTTTATCTTCCAGGACATGAAAAGAAAGACTTGAGCTCCTTCTCTAATGACTTTCTATTTCTGTTCCTTAATCTTTTCTACCTTTTTAGGAATAGCTCAGTAAAAGTATGAAAAGGAAAAGTGAAATATCATGCATCATACATAAAGTCTTCTTTTATGTCATTGTACTTTGTGTCTTAAGCAGAGTGTTCTGGATCTTCACCTTTTTAGCTTTAGTGCTTCCAATAATGTTTTGTCTTCAGTGCTTTGGGTGGATCTGGGTTTGGAACTGTGTTTTTGTTGGAACACCTCTACATTGGATCCCCGCAGTTTTCAGTGCTTGGAAAAGTTATAACTTACAATAGAAGACAAAGTAAACATGCCATCAAAGGGGAAAAAATTAAATCTCTGTTTATTCACCTGCATGCTAGAGATGAATCTTATTCACAGCAGCTAGCTGAAATATTCTAGATATTAAAAGGCTTGGAAAAAAATGAATTTGTTTAAATGCCCAGGACTTTGTTCCAATAGGGTTTGTGACCCAGATGTTGATGTGCAGCAGCGATATGCTGGATGAAGTTTGCTGTTGAATGTGCCACCAGATATTGGCACACAGAATATGCACATGGGAAAATGCATTCCTGTGCATTTCTGTGCAATTTTGTAGTTAAGAAATTTGCTGTGACAGCCTGTGCATTTCTGGGTGACTACACCATGGGAACCTGAAATGGAAAGGTCTTAGACTTATGTCCAAGTGACTTTTAATGACCTGAGAGGTGGAAATACACTGTCTTGTGGACTCCACTGACCAGGCCTCCGAGCCAGGCTGGTGCCATCAGGAAAGTAAAGGCATGTTTGGTTTTTATTTTTGTTTCTCTTCACAGCTTACACATTAACCTCATATATAGAGTTGGTCCAATGTATAGTAAGTCTCTCTGCAAGCAGCTTGACTATTTCTTCTATCTTAGAAGTGGAACTACCAGGCTGTTTGAATGTCTCCTCATGCTTGCTAATTTATTTTCAGTGGAAGGCAAATAATCTTCCCACTTGAAATAAGCTGTGGAACGTGGGGGTTGTCACATACCATCTTCCTCGCTTCCCTCTTCCTATATACAAAGCCTAGAAGGAGCTCCTGCGCCTCATACGTAGGTGAAATATAGGAGATGGGATTTTCAAAAGCCTGTTTGGGAGGACACAGTGACTGGTTTTGAAAATTCCCAGTTCCTGCTGTAGGTGGTTTAAGGTTGACTATGTGCAGACACAGGGGTCCCCATGCTGAGCATCTAGGTGGCTGATACACTCCTGTGTACTTCCCTGTCTGTGTGAGACTTCCCTGTGTCTGAGAGGTGTGACTGGTGAGTGACAGGGGGAGTGGCAGGCCTAGGGGGAGTTGATGAAACCAGACTGCTGTAGCACTAAGGCAAAAGAGCTCTGCTGCTGCACAAGAGATGGACATTGGGGTAGATCCAAGGGGTCTGGCCTCCTCCATCAGACCCCAGACTGGGGGTGTGGCCTCCTCCATCAATTGATTTGTGCAGTTTTCATTGGATATAACTAATCTGTGCTTTTGCCAAAGGTAAATGGCTTGTGATGCTTTGCCTCCATGTTTGAATTGCTGGGGTTTGAGGAATGACTCAGAATCTCAGGTGTGATTATTTTCTTCTTTTTAAGCAGTGGCTTTGAGGGATTTCTTCATTTTACTCTATAGATGGGTCAAAAGCTGAAAGAGTAATTATTGTAAAATCTAAATAACAGAAGTTGGAAGACAAGTAAGTCTTCAAAAGTATTGCATGTTAAAAATCTTCTTGGATTTTATGGTTGGAGTTTCTTGAGGTTACTATACATTAAGCTACCGGAATTTAATAAAATCATCTGGGGCTTATGAGGTACCCTAAGTCAAAAAACTACCTGATGAAAGTTTATTTAAAGCTTATATGATGGATATTTTTACAGAGACGAAAGATTCCAGATAAGATAAAGAATTTTGAGATTTGGAGTAGGCAAAACTGCTCACGGCTGTGCAAACAGTACAGCAATGGGCATGTATTGGCCATGTTTCAGTACTGCTAGACTACAGGGTTCCTAAAAAAGGATTGTTCTAGCAACTCATAAGCAGATGGAAGAGAGGTTGTCTTGGAGAGACTTTTCTCTGTGATAACAGCTGAAAGCAGCCACTTTACAAACCAACAACTTGAATGGATTAAAGGAAATGGCTGGTCCACTTGTTGGTGTAATGCAATTTTTTCCTATAGCTGAAATGTATTGGCCTACAAATTAAAATTCAGAAGTGGGATTGGCAATGGGCACATGAACATGCATCATCGCTCTCTATAACTACCTGAAAGGAGGTTGTAGTGAGGTGGGGGTTGGTCTCTTCTCCCAAATCACATGGGATAGGACAAGAGGAAATGGCCTCAAGTTGTGCCAGTGGAGGTTTAGATTGAATATTAGGAAAAATGTTTACACTGAAATTTTTTACAGGCTGCCCAGGGAAGTGGTTGAATCACCATGCCTAGTGGTATTTAAAAGACAGGTAGACCTAGTGCTTAGAGATTTGGTTTAGCAATGTTTTTTTGTCAGTGTTAGGTTGATGGTTGGACTAGATGTTCTGAAAGGTCCCTTCCAACCTAGGCAATTCTATGATTCAATGATCATGTAAGATTTTTGAACAGCATATATAAGTATTTGGAGGGGCTAGGCTTCAAGATAGATGACCTGTGAATGGTATTTGTGAACCAGTTCGTTTGTCAGGCTTGCTTGTTGGTTTGTGGTTTTTGTTTTTGTTTTTCTGAACAGGCTATGTTGCTGGCCTGTATGCATGAACACAAGGGAAGAAGGCTTTTTTAGTATATTTTATTTTAGCTTTTTTTTTTTTCCACCGCATGCACTTTGTGGCTGTGCTGCTTGGACCTCCTCTCCCCGGTGTTTCAAGTGTGAGTGTTGAAATATTCTCTGTCAGCGACAGCAGGAATACCTAGGATAAAACCAGTGAAGCTGTGAATAGCAAACAGCAATAAAAGCTAGTATTTCCTAGGACATTTGAACAGGGAGTGGGACATTTTCCTCTCTGTGTCTATTTTTGTACTTGACTTTTAGGATGGCAGGTGATAATATGGTGTTTGTGACCTGCAACAGATGTTCCATATTTTTTTTTCCATCCGGTAGCCAGAAAGGACATCCTGTGCATAAAATGTAAGTTGTTGACAGCATGGTTGTGGACGTTTGTGGACTGGAAGGATGAGTACCATCACTGGGGAACACTGGGGAAATGGAAGAGGTCTGGGCAACCAGACTGAGGAAGCATTGCTGCTCCGTTTTCAGGGAGAGAGGAAATGTCTCCCAAGGAACTGAACAGAGAGAAGTTGTGGAGGAGGATTCACATCAGAAGTGCCTCCTTCTAAGGAAGCAGTATTCATTAGAGTTGAAGGCAGGGGAGGACTGGTAGGTTGTGAAAAGCAGTCAGGAGAGGACAAAGGGATTTAAATGTTTCTGGATAAACATATCCAGAAAGTAAACTCTGAGATGCCTTTAAAAGCTCCAGATGGCTGAATGAAGAAAGATGGCTGAGATACCTCTGTGACTGATCGTTCAGCCCAGCTGGAAAGAAAGCCAATAATGTTCTCAAAATATCTAAGAAACCAAGGCATCCTGAAGTCAGCACGTGTCATTTTATTGATAAAGTAGGCTTCTGAGTTTTGTAGTCAGTATACAATGCTTATAATGCCTGTAGTTCCTAAATATTGCAAACTGTTTCAACATGTTGCTGATTTCTTGAGACGTGCCAGGGTCCTGAATAAGAATAATATTTAACTGATCTTCACAGTGATTCTCCCTGCCGTGATGGTGGGGAAAACAGTACAGAAAATTCTGAAAGTATTCAGCTGGATAGCCATGTAGCAAAAGTAAAATATTTTGATTTGGAAGTGGAATAAAAGTCCACTGTCTTTTGCTATAGAGGGAATGAAGAGAAAAATTCTGAGGCCTAGACTAGAATAATCAGAAGGACATTATATCAATAATGAGAGAATGAAACGAGCTGAATGAAAGTAGTTTAAGCATAAAATTATGATACTGAAAATATAATTAAGACCTCCAAAGGAAGTGAAGAAATGGTTTCATAATAAGCAGGCAAAATTGTTCCTTTATGAGCATAAAATTGATCAGATTTATACCAAACTCATTGAAGTGAAATGCCACCCTATGGGTAGTCTATCTTCAGAAGAAGAGTGGAGAACATAGGTTTTCTGGGTTGTGGACAACTTCAGAGAAGATAATCACGAGTGGTTAAGGCCCAGCGTCCTAAGAAAGACAGCACTGGGTGATCTCCTGCGCAACTCCAAAAACTGGCTGCTTCCTGCCCAGGGCAGTGTAGTACTTGGGAAACTGTGTCTTTGTGGTCAAAAAACTTACATAATTCATGAATATTTTGGGAGAGTAATATCTAGGAAAAGTAGAGAATTTTTATCACTTCTGTATTTGGCACTAGTACAATCGCTTTTCCATTGCTGAGCTCTTTTTTTGGTGTCCATAAGCCTGTTGATAAGATGGTAAGAGATTGATCAAAGGACTGGATACTTTGCCTTGCGGTGAGACATTCTGGAATCTTGCTCTGTTTATCTTGCCCATGAGAAGGCTAAGACTTGACCTGATCAGAGTGTCTGCACTGGGGAAAAAAACATTGAAAAACTGTTAACAATCTGGCATGCAAAGATATAAAAAGGTCCCAGTGGTTGCTATTTGAAGTTCAAAATTCCACTGCAGATTTTCAACAGTGAGAGTGATTAGCCCCTATGATATCTTAACAAAGGTTGTGGTGGTTTCCTTACCGCTGACAATTTAAAAATCAAGATTGAATGGTTTCTTAAATGATATGTTTTAGTAAGCACAAGTTCTGTGGCTTCTTTCTACAGGGCATTGGGCTAATTGGTCATAAAAATCCCCTTTGACCTTGAATCTCTTAATTCTCTTAAAGACAATTACTAGAGTTAAGCTAGTCAATTTTTTTCCTTTTTTTTTTTTTTTTTTTTTTGCTATTGAAGTTTTCTGTCCAAAACTTACTTTTGCTTTTACAAAGCTGTGATGAAAAATAGGTATTTTTCTTGGCCAGCTTCTGTTCATAGCCCATCAGATGGTTTTTAACTATAATACCTTGCAGTCTTACAGAGTTAGTACATCGATATACCATGTAATATTGGTGTCTCTGTAAAGCTGTATTCTTTTTTAAATTCTTTGGTTACACTAAGGCCATATGCCAAGCATGGGTGTGTTTTAATTGGGTTTATTGAGATATGTATGGGATATCTTTATAGCATTAATTGAATTCAGGATTGTGAAGTCTACTTTTTCCACAATAACTGATCTTTTAGTTGCTTCCCTCCTCTGCTCCGATCTGCACACCTCATATTTACGTGTCTTGGAGACATTCCTGCTAGACCTGAATCTACCCGCATTTATGTGCCTGCAATCCCAGTTAGGACAAGAGTGCCATTAAGGTGTCCATTGTACCAGGAAGCTCAGTTTCTGACTTCAAAGAGTTCAAAAGACCGAAGACTGCCAAAAAGGGACAAAATGACCAGACAGCAAGTGATATTAGGAACACGATGAGCATTTTAGCCAAGCCCTCTGTAGTAATGATGTTTAGGGAATGATTTTTTGTACTGCTTGTTTCTGTGCCAGGCACTCCTATTTCTCCAATTATGTTCGGATTCATTTGCCTTTACAGAAGTAAAAATACCAGGTTCTTGTGGTGAGCTCAAGCACCAGGTTGAAAAGAGATTTGTGACACCTAACAAGTGCGTATACAAGAAAGGCATAAATTAGTAGTAGTTGTTTTCGTGTGGGCTGAAAGACAGTAAGATCATAGGAAATCAAATGCTCTTAGTTCTTTTGCTTATGGAACAACTTGTGTTCTTGTGGGGAACAGGCTGCACTCATTTTGTACTGTTGATTCTCTTGTGATTTCAAATAGTCATAACAATTCACTTAAAACTGCTTCAGCAATATGGCTTAAATACATTTGATCCAGACAAGAGTTAAAGTAATTAGCTGACATTTGATTTTGCTTGATATGAATCCAAACCATGAAACTTTGAACATCCATAAGAGTTCAGAAGTGTTTCTTTTCATTCAGTGTTTGGGTACGAGTCTGTGTTCTTAAGTAACCTTTGCAGACTTGGCAAATTTAATCCCAGATTTAAAATAAAAAAAGCAACGTAGGGAATCGAGTCCGTAAATGCTTTTTCTTTAAATATAGAGATGTGCTGGGGTATATCTGTAGAAGCAGCAAGCAAAAGGAATAGAAAACGCATTATCTATATAAAGGTGTGTGTTTCTGTTCACACCCGCAGACACGCTTATGTACAGAAGTGGGTGAACAGAACATTACTCCTGATGCAAGGGCCTTAAGATCCTAACAGCCAGCCGGGGCAATCGTGTGCTCTAAGACACGGAGGATGGTGCTAAATTAGATCATGTGTGCGTTTTCGGTTTTATGATGTGACGACAGCAGCGCTGTGAACACTGGTTAACATTTGTGGGCCTTGTGGGAGGAGTGAGTTTCCATGAGGGGAAACCTGCCTGCCTGGCACACAGAGCTGAGGAGGGCCTTCCAGGCAGGGTCGAAACAGAGATGAGTAGCGTGATGCAGCTGGTAACTTGAAATGTGATTGACTATGTTTTGAAGGCTTGTTATTTTGTCTTGCAGTCTAATACAGAAGGAAAAAAAGACAGTGTTATGAAGAAAATTCAAAAGGAAGTGTATAGATGTTTCTGCTGAACACAGAGGCGTTCACTTCCTCCATCAAAGAGCAATTGTATGAGCACTAGAAAAGCTGATTGTGATAAGAACACATTGTATTTGCTATGTTAAGAAACCAGGATGGAAAGGGAAGACTTTGGGGCAAGGGGCATTTTGTAGAATTTAATTATAGCCTGTGTACAGAGGGGAAAAGAAAGAAAGTTAAGTTGGTATCTTCACTATGGCATGCCTATGTGACACCAACAACAGTGCTACAGTGTTTGATTGTTAAAGTATGTGCTCAGTATCCAAGTAATTTAGTAGTAGAGCTTATCAAGATTATCTCTGCTGTGAGACAACTGGCAGAAAGGTTGCAGAAGTCAGTGTGCATCCCACGAAGCTCTGAAAAGAATATAAGCAACACCCCAGTGTAAAAACACCGATTCTGTGATATACAGTTCACAGTAACTTACTGCATGCAAAATACCTGGAAATTATTCAGTGTGGTACCTAAACAGCACAGTGGGAAGTTTTTTCAGATTCTTTCAAAAAGTTTACTGTGTTACAGCATACAAATCATATTATCTCCCCTTAACATTATATAATTCTTCAGTGATTTTTTTTTTCTCAATGTGGTAAAGAAAGAAAAGAAAAATATCTGATGCATTTTTAGGTTTTTATTATAAATTAGTAACTAGGAGAGCAACAGGGAAGGTCATCACTATGTGACCATTAACTAGGTGACCATCTTGAACTGTGTTATCCAAATTCAATGTGTGAGTTTAATAATCATTCATTTAAGTAACAATACATGTGTCACATTTATAATACCTCATATCTGAGGATTTCAGAGCAGTTGATGAACAGAATTTCACAGCATTCCTATAAAACTGGAAAAAATACAGACATAGAAATTACAAATAATTTGTTAAGGCTGCTCAGGAGATGAACAAGGAGGGTCTAGATGTCATGTTTTGAGGAATCGACACACAAGTTAAAATTTTGGTATAAATACAATTTACAAAATGACTATATTATTGAACTCTTTCATGTATCTTGTGTTGACCTTAAGCTGTGAAAGATGTGCCATCCTAAACAAAGGGTAGAACTAGATAATAGAGGATCATTCTAAGCTGTTAGCTCCTTTTCACATGAGAGTATGTTGGGACAGAGCTATGGCTGAAGCCCAGAGAAGTCATCATAATTACATTTGTCTGAAGAACAAAGGGTTATCAACGAAGACATCTTAACAGAAAGAGAAAAAAGAGATGCTTGAGGAGACTAACATGTGGGCAATCATAGAACAAAGAAAGTTGAACAGTAGAGTCAACCTGAGGCACATTTGGTAGCCAGGAAGCCTGAATAGGGGTCAATGAGGGAAGGTGGACATGAGACCTACATGAACACAACAAACGTATCTGCTCCAGAGCCCAATCGCTGCTCCCCAAGCCACACTATTAAGAATAATACCCTTCCATGCTGTTCAGCAATTGGCCTGGCCCTAAGTCATAACAATGTACATGCTGTATATAAGATCCTGACTTCAGCTGATTCAAACTCCAAAAACCACTTTGAGTGGTGAATAAATTCAGGCATCTCACATCTTTACTTTGGCTTTGTTCCTTATAATTCTTTGTTAGAGTACAGGCTTTTCTGAGGAACCTTCAACAAGCTGGAGGTACAGGTTTACTGAGAGTGACATGCAAGGAAGCTAAAAGGGGATTCAGAAGTCTACAGGATTGCCCACCATGTGTTAAGCAACAATTGCTTTGGAGAACATGGTCACATATTATTTGATGTGGTTACAGATAGGCAGTCCCTGCCGACAGTGAGATGAGGGATGCATCCAGGCCTTGCTCATCATCTGTTTGTTTCTCTTCTTGTATGTCTTTGAAGATGTGGATTGTAAATGAGAATAGTTGTAAGATGAAATGTAGGAAAAGTTATAAATGAGGTCTTGGGAGCAACAGGAGATGGGAACTGGTTTACGAGTATAAGGCGGTTGCTCTGGTAGGGTGTGTCATTGGAAAAGGGCTGAGAGCCACAGAATCATCTGTATACCATAGCGGATAAGGATGCTATTCCCATCAAGAGGATCTCACCAGGTGAGCCTGGTGCCAGAGGACTCCAACACTCAGAGTCCCACTGGCTGAGCTGTTTCTCACAGGATCACTTGGCTTCTTGTCCTGCTTGCCACCCACTAGGATTATTTTGTGCAAGATCGGAGTTGAATGCTGTCGTGCTGAACTTGGTGGGGCATGTGTGGGGGACGGGAGCAGAGAGGGAGTGGGAATGTGGTGTGCAGATGTGTGAAGGTGAGAGTAAAGCTTATCAGCTACTGGTTCCAGAGTGTGGTAGGCTTTTCCTTTTTTCTTTTCCTGGCTCTGCTGGTGAAATCATCCATTGAACAACCTCAGTTATCCATCTGTACAAGATAAAAGCACCAGAGTACTACGTTAGGGTGTGAATACTTTCAAATATTTAAAAATATAGCAATTAAATGTAGACCTTGCTCTTTTGGCCAGCTGCTCTCAGGGTGGCCTCTATTAAGAAGTTCTTGAGATCCTAAAGACCCTTTCCTTTCGTTGCATAATATTTTTTTTTTTGTTTCCAGTAAAACAGGTTTTAACTGGAAAATTTCTGTTAAGTCCTGTAGCCAATTTAATATTTAAGATAGACCTGTTAAGTTGTGCTGCTTTCAGGAATATCTTGAGCCATCCTCCCTCTGCTAACCTACTGTGCTGACTCAGCACCTGAGGAGGAGCTGACAGCCCATGGGAACAGGGGAGTGTTCTGTGACTCAGCAGAAAGGTGGGATAATAACAAATCATAAGGGCAAAGAGTGATGCAGCTAAGGTTTGTGTTGCAGTAATCACCCAAGTAATTAAAATAATAATTAAAAAAAAAATCACCAAAAAAATGAAACCATAGAATAGAATAGAATTGAAGGCATGGCAGCTGGTGACCTAGACTGGTAATCTGCACTAAATGTCCTCCTTCGGTAATGTCAGTGCATATGATTTTCAACGCATTTTGTGTAGAAACTTGTAGAAAAAGGCTCTCAGAAGTTAAAACTGCTACTCTTTTTTTTTTTTTCCCTTAAATAATTGTATTGACATTCTCATTAGAAAGACCAAAAAGAGACTGCAAGAGGACAGCTGTTCTAGGACATGAGAGCTATGGGACAGCATGCATTGCTAGTGCCCTGCCTGTTCTGCAGAGTTCTCAACTCTTAATATTGCTCTCTTCACAAGTCAGAAATTGCATTAATGAAGTTGCTGGATTTCCATGGAGATATCAGGTACATATATTAGGGTGCTGATGTTCTTATATTTTGTTGCTGTTGTGTGCTTATGTCCCCAGCTTCAAACTAGAATTCAGCACCTGGGTTTTACTTACATTTTACTGGTGAACTTTATATAGCTTGGTCTCTGCTTGCCTGTACCTTTATTTTAAATATGTGTGAATTCATTAAATTGCCCTACATACAATTAAAAACACAGCGATTGCATTTCTTTTTGTTCACTTGCCAGCACAGATGTATGAGAGTGAGTGCAGTTTCAAAACCTTCCTTTCAAAACTACTTGTACTCATGCGGTAGATAAGAAACGCTTTAGAGGGAAGAGGACCTCCAGCCAAAATAATTTCCAAATAATCTTAAAGGGTAATTTATCTTCTTATTTTGCAGCTAACTATGGACCAAATCCAATTTGCAAAGGCTGTTTATCTTGTTCAAAGGATAATGGGTGCATCAGGTGCCAACACAAGTTATTCTTCTTCCTGCGAAGAGAAGGAATGAGACAATATGGTGAATGCTTGCATTCCTGCCCATCGGGGTACTACGGACTCCGGACGCCAGATATGAACAGATGTTCAAGTGAGTTTTTTTTGAACTCTTACATTCATGCTCAGTGTTTAAGATGATAGGTTGTGGAACATGGGGATATTTTCACAGATGTCTCAAGACCATCATAAAACTTCTTTGCTAAAGAACGTCCCAGCTCATTCCAAGATATGTAACAATTGGCAGATTAAATCGTTGATGCATTAACCTTGTTTTTATTGTTGTTGCTATTTTTATTGTTATTATTGCTTTAGTTAGAAGGGAAATATAGGAAAGAATGATCATTTAAGCAGATATTTCTAGTTCTAAAAAATTCCCTCTATATGAAAATAAAGAGGATTAAACATTAATTTAACAGTGCCTTGGGTAGGTACAAGTCAGTATATGCACTAACGTATGGGTGGGCTGCTTGTCAGGCATTTTGTTCCCCCACAAATTTCAGGTGACCAGGCACCTCATACCAGGCCTACTTTAATATGCAAGTATTGCTATTTTAATAAAACAGATGTACTATTAAAAACAAACAAACAACCTTTCACTTTTAGTACTGCAGTTTATTTGGAAATTTACAACCTGCTAATGTGCAACAAGATTCCCTGTTTGCATGTTTGTGCCTAGAAGCACAACTGTTAAAATCAAGTGCTCTGGTATCTCTACGCATTATTTCACACTGTCTGGCACTTGTGCTGTTTCGTATTGATTTTTCCATATGCTCATATGCAGAGTATTAGCCATATGGATTATTAATCATTGCTATTACATCTAATTCATATTTATGGGGCTTTTTTTGTGTGTGCATGTGTCATAGTCTAACCAAAATTAGGTCACCAAACCTAAGAATCTGAAGTGAGAAATAGCTTTTTCTTTGCTTCCCAGAATAATCAAGTGCCTGTTAAATGTCTGGCACTCTCCCCCTCGGTGCTGTGGCATGTCACTGGGACACACCACGTTGTAAGAAAGTGGGTGCTGGCTTTCACATCACACATAATCTTGAGACCCGTGGCAGGTCGGGCTGGACAAGGAGCACTCACTTGGACCCATCCCAGCCGGTGCAATGATGTCCTGCCTCTTTCTCCCTATTCCCTGCACAGGCTCCATGGATATGGTATTCTTCACGTTATGTTCCCAACTGCTGTGTAACATTGCTGAGTGCTGCCTAATCTATACCAGGTGGCTAGGTTTTGATGAAAAATTAAATGAGACCAGTATATGGTTTATGTATCCCTTCTGTGAAGTAATTTAGGATCTTGGCCTTAATTTTCATAACACGTTTGTGTATTCAGCAACTTGTCCACTTTAAACCTTTCAAAACTGGGCTGTAAAAAGTTGCCCATGTAAAAATGTTTTTGAATATAGTTACAGCCTTGGGAAATAGATGAGTTTATCTATATTAGTCTTTACTGTGCTTGTGAGGTAGGAAAAGAAGTCCCTACTGGCAGTCTTTCTTTACTATCTTAAAAAGAAAAAAAAGTTATTTGCAGAAGGTGGATGGTGAATTCAATATAACTTTTTTTTTTTTTCATTTTTACCACTTACAGAAAGTGGCCTTCTTCCCTGAATTACGGGATTGGTTTTGAAAAGCATAAATGCAAGTTGGGTCCAACCCACACTGGCATGTGTTGAGTGCTGGGTATTTAACTCACTCTCATGCCTTTGACGGTCTCCCCCTGTGAGAATAATGATGCAATTGCATTTACCAACCAGTCCTGTTTCCCCTCCAATGATTTTTGTATTGTATATTTTTATTTTAGTGCAACTGCCAACTGGTGTATTTATAAACCACATCTTCATTTTTTTCTTGGTTTGGTGATTTTGCAAGGCACATATGTGCATTGCGGACACACAGGCATTTTGCGGATTGAAGTTGAGTTAAAATAAACATTCTTAAAAAATAGAATAGGTTTCTTCCTACTAGATGTTAGATGCTTTTAGGTACGCTTAGTTACAGACTGCATTGCTCAGATAGTATTATCTCAGCTAAAACTAATAAAAAATTCTGGCTGTTTTAAAATCCTCCTGGGAGTTTCAGGGCTTGAATTACATAAGTTGAAATGATTTCTGCCCTATTAATGTCTTTATAGGCACAAAAGCTGTTTAACATTTTATTACTGGAACACTTGCCCATTTTTGTTAGAGAAGCTATAGAACATATTTTTATGGAAAATATTGACATGATTTTAAAAGCCAAACATAGTTAGTGCCAAGTGTAACACAATAAATACCACAGCCAAGTGCAGCAGCTCTAAAATGATGGAAATTTTGAATTTCAAGACAATTTTCTTTTCTACATGTAAGCAGTATGTGTGTCTTGAATTTCCAAAGTGGTTCTAGACTGTTTTTCTAGTAACAGTGAATCATGTAATTTTGCGACTGCTTGTCTCTAGAAAGCAATGTAGATTTTCCTGCTGGAGATGATTTTCATCTTGAGCACTGCAGTATGGGAATGCCGTACATTTGGACACTAAATTGGAAAGTGTCGAGTCTCTTCTGTAGAGGAATGCCCAAGAGAAGAGCTACACTTTGTTAATTTTCCAAGAAATTTTAATAATTAATGACTTTGAACTTAACTGCTTCAACAAGAAATAATCTCATGAAAGAAAAACAAAACTCAATTAAACAGTAAGATGAAATCTGTCACCTGGGTGGTTGGTTTAACATTGGGCTGATTAATGAATTAGGCCTATCTTGAACCTCAAAACTTAGTCTGTGTCCACAGTAACCTTTACAATTTTAGGGGGAGGAAGCAATCAGATTTTAGAAATTACAGCTCCCTTCAGCCTTCCTTGGCTACTCCATTTGTTTAGGTTCAGCTTCTTTCTCACAGGAGGGCCTGACATTGCTAAAACTGTAATTTCCCCTTCCATATGCCTTTAGTAAAAACAAGATAAACAGAAGTTTTTAAACAAATCAAGCATTTATTAAACACATGTAGTTAATTCATTGTATTAGGAAAAGTAATTATATTTTTAAAAACTTCATTACAAAATAGCAAGACATCATTAATATGTCATTACCTGCCAGGGTGTTCAATAACCACAGTAGCAACAATGTTTGCTCTAAATGAAAGAATGTTTCTGACTTTTTAGAAATAGTTTTCATTATTTTTATGTTTGTTTCCATCAAATATAGTTTTATCTTTTAAAAACAAGCTTAATATAGCACTTGGAATTTTGAAAATGAAGTTGGATGGCCAGAAGTTGAAGTCTACCTATGATTATTTTGTAGGCATTTTTTTCGTTATCTCTTCCACTTTCTTTTCCTCCATCAAATGGATTTTGTTGGTTTTTTTTGTGTGTTTTTTTTTTTTTTTAATTTTGAAATTCCTGATTTTTGGCCTCTACTTTGTATTTTGATGGAAGAGTTTTGTTCCATTGGTCTGGCAACAAAAATCATCATAGTGCTTTGAATTAAGATTTATTAAATATGTAGTCAATTTAGATTTAATAGGCAATTGTGTATTTGTAAAGTACTAATTGAAAACACTGTGGTTTGGCATTTATTTAAAAGATCTCAACTAATAATGAATCAAGATTAGAACACACTGGAAATGTATCACGAAGTGTTTATTAAGTACATTTATTTTAAAAAATATCCTCACTATAGTATTTTATAATTAGCATGGTGTATTCCAAGCATGGTTCTCAATGAAGTGGTAGACCTGTGGTAGTCTTCAGGAACTGTGATGGTCAAGTGGCTGTGTGTACTATTCTCTAGCACTTATGTTCAGCCCCTGCTGAAGTTGTAGCTTAAAAATCTTTGATTGTAGTATAATAATAATACAACCTGCAACTACCTAAGCCACGTCTGCTTAGGAGGATAAATAGCTACCTCTGTTCCCTTGTAGGCTAAAGCTGACTTGCTTATGATTTTTCTCATCTCCTTACTGTTTCCTCAATGTCTTTCCTGAATGTTTTGGTCATGTCTCTTTCCATTGGTTGTCCAACTGATACTGTCTCCTACAAGAACTGCTGACATCGTAGCTTTCTTCAGCTCCTTGTCCCTATCTCTTACTCTTGTTAGCACTAGCACAGTCTTTGTCCCTCATGTGCCCTTGTGAGGGCACACACACAAGGTGAGTTATGAAATGTGTAGTCTGTCTGGATTTTTGAAGACTCTCCCAGCTCAGGAAATGCAGGAGAAGATTAGCAAAGAAGGTGGTGTGTATCAGTGTCAGACTGATGTGAAGTGACAGCGGACACGTCAGGACAGCAGTGTGAAGTTAAATCTGTAGCACCAGTGATGTTTTACTGAGCAGCAGAGGGATGGGATGGGAGCTGGGAGAAGTGAGTGTGATGGGTGTGAGAACAGTTGGGTCAGGTGAAGTTAGGAGATTCTGAGTTGCAAGAGACAGCAGGATCTAAGGCAAGAAGAGAAGGGAGCTGTGGGTCAGAACTCGGTGTGAAAAAGCAAAGTATGTGCTTTGGACCCACCAAGAGTTTGTCACACAAAGTTGTTGGCTCAGAGTCCCCTCTGAAATTATGCCTTAATGGAAAGACTGATTTTGAACTTCAAAAGGAAACCCCTGACTGTCGTGGATCATCATCTCCTATTACGTTGTCTTAAATGCACCTTAAGGAAGAAGCAAACTTCAGTGCAAAGCCTACCAAGCTCTTCAATTTAGGAATGCCATGTTTCCTTCCTCAGCTTCAGTCTGCAGCTTCCCTTTGCAAAATATGACCATTATCTCTCTGTCTCAGAGGAGTTCAGTTCAGTCATATTTTCTGCAGTGCTGGCTGCTGGTTTCCACTCACACAGATCCTCTCATCTTCTCGCCTTCCCTTTCCCATCCTCAATTGCTCTTCACTGGTGTCTGTGTTTCATGCGGAGCAAACGTGCTGCGAATCACTGTCGTTGTTATCATTACTGGGGACTGACCAGCTGTGTTTTCCACTATGTGTGCTACAAGGTATCTTTGTTATAAGGGGAGTTATGGGTGAATATTCAATCATATTGATCATATTTAAAAAGGGGCAATGTGACAATGGAATGCTACAGAATAGGGATCTTTCACAAAGGCAAAATAATGCTTGTGTGAATTTGTCAAGATTATGCATATCAGTAAAAATTCTTTACAAATGAGTTACCACATTTTACAGTTGAGATGATAGACATTTTATGACCATAAAATTCATTGTATTGCACTTAGTGTGAGAAGCTAATATAATGAACCTTCTTGTTAAGGTATGCTAAAATATGAAGCACATGGATCTCAATATGGAACATTTTACACTTGATTTTGAACTTCAAATTAATTACATTTCCCTACAATTCAGCTTATTCTGCCTCACCTTGTAAACTGATGATAAGTTTTACTATGGAAGGATAGTATTTATTTTGGTAATGTTACGTTTTCTGTAATAACTGTACAGGATGAAGCTGTTTACAGGATCACGTACTCTTTTTTTGAAAGACAAAGCATATGCACCTGGGTCTAAACTTAATTCAGTGTCTGAATTTGTATTTGAATTCCTGGACTTTTGATTTCTTTTCAATAATATAAGTCTGTCAATTCTTTAATGCTTATTTTAAAAGAAGAATGAAAAAGAGTGGCTTATCATGAATGTCAGGAAGCCAAAGCAGGTCAGGAAAATCTTAATGTCGCTGTGATTCATCTGCTTAAAATGTATCTCCAATTTGGGCATTATTTATAATCCAAGCTTTCTCCTTTCAGAGTTCTTTAATGCACCACATATAGCTTTCTATAAATACTGTAAGTTTCATTCATGTCAATCAGATTTGGTTTTTTTATGCTATTTAAGTAAATGGCAGAGAAACATTTGGGAGATCTAAATTATGTTATAAAGCCTAAATACAAATATTTTCTTTCAAGCTAGCTAAATGCATTTCTTACGGACCAGACTGTTTGCCCTAACCTTGACTGAAACATGGTTCATAGCTATTACTTTTTTAAAAAAAATCTGGTGTATTTGTGAAAGCATTTCAGAAGAAAATTATTTCTGAAGTGCTCTAGGGTGCTAGAACTTACTGAAAGTTAAGGAAAAGGGGAGTTTGGCTCCTAAGTCCTTGCCACTCTGTTTCAATAAGCAAAGTCAAAGATACTTTAAGTTTCTGTCTTCGGATTCTTTTCTGAAATTTTTTTTTAATGGAAATATGATATTTTTCCCTGTTTCTCCTCTACAGAACAACCAAAGAATCTGATCCTTCAGTTCTGTAGGTTTCCTGGTCATTGACTGAGGAGTGGCACAATATTAGCTCATGGAGATCTGTTTCTTTCTTGAGCATATTCTGTGACTACTCTCAAGCATGGAGGTGGTTTTGCATACTATAATTTACCCTTGTGCTGCACTGAAATGTCAGTCATTCAAGTCATCATTCTCCTGTCAGCCTAAACTAAAAGACTGCACAGAATCAATAGACTTTCCATTAGAGAAGGTATATATTTTGTCCCATAAATCAACCTTTCAGAGCTGTATCGAATGCATAAGTTGTTTCACTTTGTTTTCTCTAAACACTGAAGACACTTGAGCAGAGCGCTTCTGTCTAATTTCAGCCCAGCTTAGCTTCACCAGGCAAAGTAGTGACTTCTTTTCCACCCTTTCCCCTGAGAGGTGAAGTCATGGAGCTGTGAATTTATCACCACTCCTGTGACAGTTTGAGATTGAAAATAGACTACTGGAATGTTAGCTTTTCTAACTTTTGGAGTACTGCTCTTCTTTGGTTCTCACTTTTCACTCTATAAATATGTATTTATTATGAAATATTATATATCTTTAAGGTTTTTAATATTAATTTTGCCCATGAAAGTCATTGCAGTGGGCTCTGGTCTATCTGATGGGATAAGAAAGTTGTTAGTTTAAAACTGCCCTTGCTGAAGCATTTAGGACCTTTGCCATGGATTTCAATGAGGTCAGAATGTTGTTCTTTTAGCATTTACATACAACTTATGTGGGAAGTATGGTGTAACACTTGGAAAAAATATCATATGTTTAGAAATAGGCTGTGCTAATCAGTCTTACCAGCAGATTGTTCTGGGCCTCTCTAGGTGCTTTTATTAGTCCAGTTCTGTGAGAATGGTACCAGAGGAAGATGTGCAGGCTTCATATGGGACTGGCTTTCAAGGGTGTTTCATACATTTCACTTGAAAGGATGGAAGCAAATATTTGACTTTTTGACTTTCCCAAGACAGAAACACTGGAAAGAAAATTGGAGATTGTGCTAGAAGAGCTGCATTAAGAAAGTTGCGATGAGTCTGAGAGTTCCTGAGAGGGTAGTAGCCAGGGGGATATAAGAAGATGTGATGCTGAGCAAAAATAGAAGGCAAAGGCATTTTAGGTCTGGTAGGAAGCAGAACCTTGATGAGACACTGCAAATTGAATACAAGGGAAGGAGGAGGTAGGGACTCACAAATGTCTGCCCCTAACCAACAGACCTCATGTTGCTAGCTGAATGGGAACAGCAGCAATGAAGCACCCTTTACTTCTTCACTCTCAGGTCCTGAAGATTAGGTTTCCAACCTTGTCATTGTTGCCTTGCAAGTATGGTAGGCCTGCCAAAGGTATGTGATCACTCTTTGGGGTTCTTCTGCATGACTGAATTTATCAACTGTCTCTCCCATAATGCCAATCTCATCTTTGCCTGTGCCTTGAAAGCTTCCACTTCTAGTCTCCCTCTCTTTACTGCTTCTAAAATCTCTCAGACACTTACCTTTGTTTATCTGGAAACCTCTAGTGGGCACCATTTTCTCTTTATTTTAGAGAAAAGTCGTCAACACATTTCTGAAGAATACTGTGGGTTATGCAATATCTATTTATTTCCTCTAAAGAGCTTCTTCAGTCTAAAATCTTACCTATGTGTTTTGGTCTTATTTCCTTTGGGTTTTTTTTGTGTGTTGTAAACTTCTAAGTAATATTTTAAGTGGAATAAAAAGAATATGCTAGCAGCATGGTTAAGTTACTGAAATCATACAGAAAATTGAACCACTGAACTGGTGAAAAAGTCAATTAGATCTATAGCTAGTAAGTTGAGATAATAAAATAACTTTTGACAAGAACCTTCTCCAGACAAAAACAAAAATCCCACAAAAATCTCTCTTGTTCCAGTTTATAATTATGTCAGTAAGCTAACTAGTTAAAGGCAATCTATTTCGAAAAGAAGGAAATATTTTGCTTTCCTTATCTGTTTGAAGGGTTGAAAATTGTTGCAATCAAAATAAGGCAGTTCAGATCATTAACTTTAAAAAATATTTCCTTGGTTTTTATTATATTATATTTGTGTAAAGGCTAAAACAATTTTTTAAAATTTTAAAATTTCTTAATTATTGTATATCATGTCAAACAGCTCTATGGTAAGTTTTGTACTAGATTACTGATTTATTATCCAATTTATTGTTTATTAGAATGCAAAAGTTTTTTGAATTCTGCAATATACTTCCATTAAGACTTATATTAAAAAAGTATACACAGATAATCACGCTGATTAACAATAAGAAGTACAAAATTTGACACAGTTGTATCTAGTTCCAAACCAATGTATCTTCATATTCAAAATAGAGTATCAATGTTATTTTGGAGTCCGACTAAAGACAGTACGCTTTCTTTCTCTCTCCATGTTGAAATATTTAGCTGTAAAAGAATTTAAAGCATTCATTTATTCTAACTTACTAACCTTAGTCACAGTTAAAGTGATTTATTAATAGCAATCTTATTTAAAAAAGAAGAAAATTTGCCACAAAAGCATTTGATCAATATAAGAAAATTAAGCTAGGCACCAAAAATAATAAACTCTTTTTAAAATTTCATTTCTTTATAACCGCTCCTATGACAGTTTGTAAGTGGAAATAGACTTCTAGAAAGTTAGCTTTTCTAACTTTTGCAGTACTTCTCTTCTTTAGTTCTTTAGTTTAGTTTATTAAAATTCATTTAAAAGTCTCTGCAGGACTTCAGGCTGCACCAGCAGCCTTCATGATTTGAAACACAGTGTTTGGAGGATGGCAAAAAGGAGTATCTGTCAATCCCAGTTGATCTTCAGCTACAGCATGGTCTATTACTGAGTTAAATTATCATTATGATCAGAACCCAGTAGCCCCAAGCATTTTGCCGAGTATCACTCTGGTGAATTAATGTTTTAATATCAGAATTCTTAAAGCATTCCAATATTCTTTCAGTATTTTCCACTAAATTGCATCTGATACAGTGCAAGACTTCATACTGATGTTTGCATTCCTTCTATCCAAATAAAGGTATACCAGCATTTGAAATATTTTTTTTTTCTTTTCATGCAATCTGCCTAATTTATTGTCCAATGGTACAAGAAATCTGATCTACAAGGCCTCATATTTCTGTAATTGCTAAGAATAATTTCCCATCACCAGCCAGTTTTAAGTGCTATGGTATTTTGGCCTGTTATTCAAGAATAAATATTAAAATCTGTATTATAAAGATTGACTAAATTTGAAGTGTTGCTAGGATATATTTGTCAATCGTTATTTCAGAAGTCCTTGTGGTTTGTGATTTTTTTCTTTAGAAAAGAATGAAGAATAAATGAATGACATAAGTGACCAAAAAGATTGGTATATTGTTGCATGAAATAAATAACAAATAGAGTCTGATGTGACTTCAGATAGCAGAAGACAGGATACAGTTAATGTAGTTGATATAAATTAAGTATGCTAGATGAAGGATTAGGTTATTTAAATAATTTTTAAAGTGTTCGTTACTGTTCCAAATAAAATGGCTTTTACTTTTTAATCTTTGGAACATGTTTCCCTGGCATTTTTTTGTAGGTATGTATGACTGACTTTCATAAGCCTCCATGTAAGTATTTCTGCTTCTCAGGTCTGCATATAATTGTTGATATCTGGTTCATTTCCAAGTTGCTGTGTTTATATGGAAAGGATTTTTCTGAACAGTCTGCTGCTGAGTCTGTAATCCGTATTTCTTTTAAATTTTTAGAGAAACCCAGTATTTCAAAAGGCAATATTATTTTTTTGCTATCGATTATAGCTGTATGTCTTTTGGTCATTTAATAATTGCTGGTTTTTGTGGATTGATGTCAATAATAATGGAAAGGAGTTATATCCAGAAAAAAATGAGGTTTTTTTCCATGGTAGCACATGAATCTGTGTAGATATGGAAATCAGACATACCATAAAAGCGTTCATTCCGCTATTTATAGGGTCAACTCATGGAATAAAAAAAAGTATCCTACTTACAATGACAAGTAATAAACTCAATACAGTACATATAATGCATGCATATTTCCCAAAATAATCTAGCACACCTTATTTTCCTCAAAATCACTGAAACACAAGAATAATTTACAATGAACATTTTTCCTCCAAAAAGATTTAATTAACACAAATATCACTTAACTACAGGTTTTATCTACAGTTTTGATTTAAATGGATATAGGAGAAAATGTGGTAATTACTGTTAACTGCCGTTTCTCTCATAGAGCAGATAGATTTCAGGATTACAGTATTACTCATATGTTCCTCATGTAGCACTCCTGGTTTTGCTCTTTTATTTTGCTTTATAAATCCTTTTATTTTCAGTCTCACACTAACTTTGCTGTCTCATTGTTCCTTATGATTGTTTTCAGGATGCAGGATAGAAAACTGCGACTCCTGCTTTAGCAGAGACTTTTGTACCAAATGCAAAACTGGCTTCTACTCGCACAGAGGCCGCTGCTTCCGAGGATGCCCCCCTGGATTTGCAGCCTTGGAAGACCTTATGGAATGTGTGGGTGAGTCTTCTAGAGCAGCAGCGCTGCTGAAGCCCTTTGGCCAGGTGGCTGTGTTCAAATACTTGCGATCCTATTTTTAAGCTGATGCTTAGTATTTTCTATCAAGAAATTGTTACTAATGGATTGTGTCTGCATCTCAACATTATTATTCATTATTCATTATTCATTATTCATTTTCATTATTATTATTATTATTATTATTATTTAGGATTCCCCAACTTTGACATACTGCATTATTGGGAATGCCACTCTGTTGTTCTGTCCTCTTAACTGTAAATTGTTATGTACGAAGATTTATAGCTCAGAATTCATAGAATTTCAGGAAGGCCAGTTTTTGCATTAGAACGTTAAGTCAATGACATACTTGTTGGATTCCCACCCTCGTAAAACTACCTGCTCATTTTGCCTTTTACCAAGGCTAGAACCTAGGACCAGGGCAGATTGAAATCCTGTGACATCTGGGCTTCAAGTTCACTTTTAATTTCTCTGCAGCTCCCCATGTTTCTATTAGCAAGTAACAAATATAAACCACCAAATAAGTGTTTTTAGTAGAAATGTACTGTATAACTCCAAGCCAGTGTTGGCAGTTCTCACAATATTTGCCGAGTCTCGCAATTTGGTGTTTTAATTTGAAGCCTGGGAATTGTGTTAGAACAGACTATTTTCTTTCATGGTTATTCTTTGCATTTCATGATGGGGAGGACAGGAAAAGTGGACTCTTGAGCTTTGCAAATCCAAGATTTATTTTTTTAAAAGAGAAAAATAAAAATAAATCTCATTATTTTAGGAGGGTTTTTGAATATTTGGGTCTGACATGCTGTCTATACAGACAGATTGATAGTCCGGTGCTTTTATGCTCAGGTTGATGTTGGCTAAAAAGAGTCTTTCAGATTCCATAAGATATTTTAATTTTGTTTCTAAGTTTCTGCCTGTTGATAGTAAAGCTTTTAAGTTGTGTATTCTAATAGTATATTTTTGCTAATTAAAAAAAAAAGAAAAAAAAATCCAACCAGAAGATTCACTAACTCATGTTTTCTTTTGCTTTATCAGAAGCCTGTGAAGTGGGTCAGTGGAGCGAGTGGGGAACTTGCAGCAGAAATAACAAAACCTGTGGATTTAAGTGGGGCCTAGAAACGAGAACAAGGCAAATTGTGAAGAAGCCAGCAAAAGACACAATACCGTGCCCAACCATTGCAGAATCCAGACGGTGTAAACTGGCCATGAGGCATTGTCCAGGAGGTAAGCATAGTTCTTGCCACAAAAATATGAGCTTTCCCTAACTGAAATACTATTTCTAACTTGAAAAAAGATCTGTTTCTTCCCAGCTGAAGGGGAAATTCTGTCTCTGCCCTGCCAGCCAAGGCTGAAAGACAGCAGTTCTATGGCAGTCCTAATATGTGCAGCAAGAATCCAGGGAAAGGCTCAGCATGGGAACGATCAGTCTCTCCACAGACTGTGAAACTGTGTTTTTCCTGGTGTGGTCATGGGGCTTTTTCAAAGAGATGCCTCATGGAAAAAAACATAATGTTGCAGTCTGAACTCCAGCACGAATAAGGATAGTGGAATAACTAATTGATCTGCACGTGGCAGGAAAGATCATGATTCTTAACCTCTCTGCAGGCAGTTGGTGTGATGGATATTTAAACCAAATGAAGTTAGTTACAATGGCAATGTTAGCTGGGACTATTAGCTGGGACGTGTTACTTGTTTTGAATATTGTAGATCAAGGCCAAACTATGCTAGATGTAGTACGAGCAGAATGGTGATAGATATCAAGCTTTTCACCATGACACTAACTTATGGCAATTACCACAAGTAGATAAAAGAAATAATTTCTTTATCGTGGTGTTCTAAGTCTTCAGTAGTGATGCTGGAGTTTCAAATTTCTGTTTGGTTTTGTAGACCCCAAAGTGGAGTTATGTCACTGGTAGAGGAGAGTTTTTGTTATCACTCAAATTGAAACAATTAATCTTTCGCTTGTGCAGACTGAACATTTACAGAGTTTTCAGAATTTGTAGGAGAGGTGGGTGATCAACAGGTGATAAATATGCTATTCGTTTTAGAATCATAGGAAATAAAGAAAGATTCAGGCTTGAAGGGTCTTCAAGAGATCTCTAGTCCAACCTCCTGCTGTAAGCTGGGTCAACCATGAGATCAGATAAATAAAAAGGAATAAAAGGTTGCAAAGTCCTGAGAAAAGCCATAACCTGATGAGTAAGATAAAATTGAAATAATTTTAGAATAGGTACCTGAGCATGCTTTGTGTTCTGGAATTGTTGAATATTTCTCTCTTGGCTTGAACGTACTGCCCTCCAGTATGTGTGAAAATTATACATGAAGTTTTAGATTACAGATTATATCTGTGCAAGTTTCATTTTTGTTTCTAGGACCCTAACACAATCTGGAAGAGAATATAAAGTTGATTTTCTGTTATCCAGGTTAACTGAGTCTGTTATGCTCATACATAACGCGCATGCACACGTAGTGCATAGTCATAGTGGTACACGCTGTATGGCACAGGCAATCCGCAACCTAAATAAACTTCTCAAAGACATTGAAAAGTGGAAGCTACAAAGTGAACATCTCTAGGGGAAGGAAGAATAAAAGAGAAAAATCAAAGCTGATTTGGGCATTCATGGTATGTGTCTCATGGTATCTTTGAATGTGAGTCAGTCGCACCTACATCAAGGTACTTACACTTATTAGTGGTTGCAGCCTGCTGAGGTGGACGAGCCGTTCCAGTTACTTCTAGCAAACTCTGAGGCACAGAGTGGGACAGTGATTAGATCAACTGCAGAAATACTTTAATGCTGAAGTGGAAGGAACAAAAAAGAGCCTGTGTGAAGGTCTGCAACATCTCTAGTCAATATATTTATTCTTTTTTTTCTGTTCAGATGCATGAAGTTTAGCTCGTAGGGGAGAATTTGGGAAAATTACAAAATAATTCCATTCAATTCTATATGGTAGAGTCATTTATGAACCCAATGTCTACGGAGGGAGGTATTTCATGGATGCAATATCCAGCTTCTATATAAACTCCTGGCAAGAAAACTTTTACTGATGTGGTTTTAGCCTCGTTAATATAGGTAAGATTCAAGTTGCTGTAAGTAGTTTGAGAAGTCTGCTTAAGTGGACCACAATATCTATGAATGCTGCAGCATGTTTATGTTACAGGTAATCTGGAACTATTGGACATTCATAACTTTTTGTAGCAGATTCCCTTAATGTTGTTTCAAATTTTCTTGTCCAGCAATTCAGGTCACTGATTAAAGATTTACCTCTTAAATCTTATCTTTTAAAAGGCACAGTGGTGGGCTTTCCTAAGAGTTAGAAAATGTATTGCCTCATCTTTATCAAGATCTTTGACCAAATCTCTGCATTTTTTTTACTATATATCAGGAAAGTTGTTGCTGCAAATAGAAATGCAGCTCTCTTTCATAACCATGGGCTCCAGTAAATCCTAGAGATTATATTCCTGTCCTCTCCTGTCCTCCCAGGTGGTGAGGAGGCCTGTGTTTTCAGAGGTGAAAATGAACATGTACAAAACTGCGGGTTTGAAAACTCTGCACTGAATGGTGATGATTAATACTGCTTCTGTGCAATCATATAAAAGACTGACCAGAGTATAAACTCCTTTCTCTCTCCTAAGAAGCTTCCGGGAGGAATGTGTTAGTGGTGTTTTAAGTGCCTGAGGTAAGTCTTCCCCAGGCCTGGTTATCCCAGAGGGTGAAGAAGCAACAGAGATTGTCCTGTTCGAAACTTCTACTTCATAGTATGTTTTAATTATGATTATATACATGTCTGGTCTAAAATCCCCCCTTCCTTTATCATATTTAATTTAGTTAGCAGGTTGCCCTATTAGACACTGCAAGTGTTTCTGTGCTTACTTACTGTGAAGGAGCAGGAGGCAGAGATGCTGGTTACAGGGAAGCTGAAATCAAGCCAATCCTTGCTGTTAAGGATCTGTGTTTTCAAATAGTAGTGTTTTTCTAATGTTAGAAATTTTGTAATTGAACTTTTAAACTCAGGAAATAAGAGAAAAATATAAGGTTAGCACTACTGGGGGCTTGAAGAACCACAATCCCTGTAAATGTCTATTGAGAGGCTCTTAATAAATCCTTTCTTCCTGATGCTCTCAGTGCATAAACTCACACAAATGTGTAAGATAAGTGTTGGATTATACAGCTAAAATGGTGATGGATTAAATTGAGCACAGGAAGTAAGGGTATTTTTGGTAGAAGAGGGTCAAATAAAGTGCTTATGACACATGCTTTCTATTTCTGTACATTTTACAGTTGCTATTTATGGTCCAGATTACAGAAGAACTTCCAAAACAGATTTTTCCATGTTTGCAGAAGTGGAGTTAAATTCAGTCTTCCTACTAAGTCCTTCATTTTCATATTTATCAAGAATTGTGATGTTACCCATCTCGCCATATGGCTGTGGTACAAATCTAGCTAATGAAGAATTCTTTATCACTTTCCCAGTATTTGCGGAGTTGTAGAGATAGAAGCTGGAATGCAAGTGAAGGATGATTTCACTTCTTTCCTACTGAAGCCAGCAACATAAAAGGATACTTTACTTTATTTCAAATATGTTACTCAGTGGTATTTTCTTGTTGTCTGTACTAATTGATTTAGCTGTTATTACCAGATGGGAAGGTCACATTTGTGTATCTGATCATGTTCTGTATGTACACCCTGTGGCTTGGGTGTAACGTGACTAATTCTATTATAGGTTAACTTTGGAGAAGATGACTTGGATCCTTTAGGCCACCTCCTACCCAAGCTGGTCTCTTCCTGATAAGGAATTTTATCCTCTTTAGCTCAAAAACAAAGAAAAAAAGAATTTTTAAAAAAGAGTGATTGTGTTACAAGTAATGGGGAAATTAGCAGACAGAAATGTTCCATGGGCTGATCCAGATTGTTGTCTGGAAGTTTTCCCATATATTTATTATAGATATTCTATCTTTACCTCTTATTTTGACATGTTCCCCATGTTCACCTCAGTAAATTATTCCTCCTTGTTTGTAACCTGGAGGTACTTGCAGATTGCTGTCATGTTTCTTACTACATATTACAAAGGCAAGAAAAGAAGCTCTACTTCTTTTAGTTTTCCATCAGACTGCAGTTCTTCAAGTCTAGAAACAGCAAGAATTGTTGCTTTCTTCACAAGAACGGTTAAGCACTTAGCTAGATTTCTCTATTAGTCTGTGCAATCACCATCCTTGGAAATTTCCAGGACTTGACTGGACAAAGCCCTGAATAATCTGGTCTGAATGATCTTAGTTCTACTGGGAGCAGGAAGTTGGACTGAGGACCAAACTGGATGATTCTGCTGCTGTGAAAGGCAGAATGTGCTGTGGGTTTAGAATAAAAGAAGACTGTTCTTCCTGTTCGAGTTTTGCAAAATTTCTGATATCTTCTACTCCTAATTAGAGAGAAGCTGAAATGACTGATCATAAGGAAAAGGACCCAAACAAGTCTTTACCTTGTTTGTTATAATGCTGAGATCTCTTAATTTGGCCTATTTTATTGACATTGAAATACATGCAGAGTATGTCTAAAGTTTTGAATATAATGCTAACTGTGGTTCCATACGTTTCTGAGTTCAGCTTTAATCAGTATGGAAGCTTATTTGGAAGGGCTGATTTCCTAGTTGGAAACTAGAACTTTCAGTATTCTAAATAAATGCACATTGGCAAGAAGAATTGCTATATTATCAATAGTCAATAAGTTTGTTCCAGCTTCTAAAAAAAGATTGTAATTTCTATTTGTTGACAATAAAAAAAACCCATCAAAATTGAAGTAATAATTCAGGTTGGAAAGCACCTCAGAAGGTGATCTACTCCAGTGCTCCTGTTAAATCAGGTCACCTGGGAGAAGACCAGGATTAGCTATTGCACTGACAGTCCTCAGAGATTAAATATTTTTCCTTTTTTGGTCATGGCTTTATTCCTTTTCATATGTTTAGTTGCGAGATGCTGATTTATAGATTATAGGAAAAATGGTGGGTTTTTTATTTGTTTCTAACTGAAAAATACAAAAATGCAAATTTGAAATTACATTTTCATGATGTTTGCATTCATTTACACTTGTATGTGAAAACTTACATAATGCACGTATGTACCTGTATTGGAACACTTCTATACCTGATGCCTTTTAGATTTGCAGATAAGTTAGGCAGTGTAGATCTAAGCCAATAGGATACTATAAAGTAACTGAAATATAGCAAGAAACTCTGATTTTTCTTTTCTGCCCTAAAATATAATATTTTACATTACTTTTATTTTTCTTAGAAACAAAAAAAATCTATACTAACATTTCTTGTGGTTTTGCCTTCTTTTTCCATTCTGCAGCAGGATAAGAGAATTAGGAATCTGTTGGTAGAGTGTTCTTCTCCATACTTTCCTATCAAAGCAGTAGAGACATTTAAGGTGTGCTAATGATGAAATATGAGCAGACAAGTTCTTTCCTTAAGGCTGATGAACAAAAAATCTGTTAGATCCTGACAACCCAGTATGCAATGTTGATGTTCGCTATAGGACAGAGATACAGAAAGATTAATATAAATATATTTTTCAGACAGCGTAATTTGTGTGTTATTTGGTCATACAAATGAGGAAATGTGATTGAATGAGTCTATGAAATCCTGTCCTGAAACTTCCCTTGCAGACAGAGCGTTTCAGCTGAATTTGTTACAGCACTTATTTAAAAAAACCAGCCCCTCGACCCAAGCAACAAAGACCCTGAATACATGCAGAAAAGCAAATGCATACACGTGTATGAGCTAAGATATTAAATAACTGTATTACACATGCATTTGATTCATATTCATTATAATAAGTTCAAGTATAAACTTGATGTGACTTTTTAAAAATTGCTGTTATTTTTCTATTACTTTGTTGGAAGCAATCCATTCCCATCCCTATTTTCTAAAGAGAAAATGCAATCTGATTAGAATCGCATCTGAAAAGCAGTTAGAAATAGTTTTTAAAAGCTATATAAACTTGGAACAGCAGTTTCAGTGGTAGTTATATTTAATTCTAAACCCAAGTATCTGTCAAGGACCAACATCCAGGTTTTCGTTGCGCATTTTAAAGTAATGACTCTGCTGTTATTAAATTACATCACATTGCTTGATGGTCTAGATGGCTCTCAAACCTCTGTGAACAAGATTTGGCTGTTGGTTAATCATTCTCCATTTTCCATGTGTTTGAAATAAGTTAAATTAAGCAGCCTAACAATTAAGTGCCCTGAAAAATATCAACACCTCTTAAAAATAACACTTCCAAGATTTGGGTAATTGGTATGTACTCTCTTTGCTTATTCCTATCCAGTGTTCACAGAATTTCTCAAAGTTTGAGGTTTTTTTTAACCCCTGGGTTGGTTTTTCCCTTAAAATCGGTATGGTGGATCTTGCATGGAAGTTGAGACAGCTTGATATTAAGTCACAGAGTGCCTACAAACCTTCTATGGTGATTTAGTCCAGATAAATATTACAATGGATTACAACTGAAATTATTAAAATTTGAGGGTTTGTGTGATTATGGTGAAATAATGCATTACTTACACTGAAACCTGTAACTTAGATATAAGAAGCCTAAATTTCATTGGAGTACGGTTGTAGTGTTTCTGGTTTGTTTGCTTATTTAGCTGATAGTTCAGGTTTTGAAAGGTTTTAAGAGGCTTAGTTTTCTTTGACTTCAGCAGAATTTAAAAATTCATAGTTCTTTTTAAGACTATAAATGAAATCTGTCTAAAGTGACCTCTAGAGGGTAACTTTGAAGACATTAGCAAAAAATTTGTGTGGAAAAGGGTTGTTGTCATCTGATTTCTGTCTTCATTTTCCTTCTTTAGTACCACTGCCCAAAACATATCTTTTAAAGGACTATATATATCTGAGTGCAAAGTTTTAGCTTTACGTAACTTACCAGGACAAACATGTTGAAAGTCGTGTATTGTTTTATCATATTGTGGCATGATACGTTTTCAACTTGCTTTCAAAGAATTATCGGGGAGTTACCGGCAGTAGAGAAATGCCAACTCAAGCACATTTTTTCCTTCTTTCTGTATATATCCTTATCCTTTCTTGGCAAGACTTTCACATATTTTTTCCAATCATTAAAAGGTTGTATGCACAATTTATTTATTGCCATTATTATAGCTTAGACCAGATAAATACTTTCAACGTTTGTGTTTCCTTAAGTATTTCAGAAGTAGCCTATCATGTGATGCAGTGTCTCCCGTGGGAGTTATCTGGTTTTAATGAATAATCGAGTAAGTACCAGAGTGTAAATCCTAGTAAATGACCAGAGTGTGAGTTAGAACTGTCCCATGGCAATTACACGGTACTGGGTTCTTAAAAATGCTGAAAGAGAGCCAGCTGCTAATTCACATGGAAATATAAATACTGAAGAGCTGCAGCTGATCCAAGTGCACAGATTGAATGTGTCCATAAAAAGTACCTGAAAAATTTTATTGTGCATGCCCTTATGAAGTAACTCCTGTCTTTTGCTCATTCTGAAACTGCAGTCCACCTGTAGGAGGAAAAGCCATATACTTAATTATTTCTGAGTCTCAGCCAGACAGCTTTTTTTTTATACATTGTAGTCTCAGCCGTTTCAGTCACGGCAAAGACACCAGCAAACACTCACCTACCCGAGATTACTTTTTCCTCCCTGAGGACCAATTGAGGCACAGTTCTGTGTGTATCCTCTCCCAAACCACAGGCCTAGGTCTGGAGAACCATCTGCTTCAGGTGTGGCATGAGCAGAGTGCAATCAGCCTCACTCATTTTTAAGGATTTATTAAAGCTTTCCTTGCACAAAAGTCTCTTCTTAATTAATAAGCATATTTTGGCTATACAGATATAATTTGTTTTCACAACATTGATACAACAGCCATATCCTGATGTAGTCCTGGCAGAATTTTTGGTTGGGTGTTTCAGATAGTCCTCATCTTTTGCACAGTTCATTTTTTCAGCAAACATGTGCTAACAGTGGCAGTATTTGGATATTGAAAGTGTTATTCCATACATAACAGCAACTGTGACTGAAGTAGAAAGATTTCATCCTAATAAAATATGTAGAAAATATGCATTATCTGTACATGCAATATTTAGATATTGCCTGCCTCATCATCCTTAAGGATGGTATAAGACAAAACTTGTATGATTGCATGTTGAACTGTGATGTGCAGGACTGGTTTTGTCACAGAAATGAGATTTTTTGGATGCACATGTGACCACCAACAGTTAAATTATCAGTTTAAGTAGATAAAGCTTTTCAGCTGAGCCATAATTAACTGGATGCATACTCCTTGCATGGTACCAACGCAAAGTAAATTATCTAAGCGTACATCATCCTCGACTTGCAGTAGGTTAGCAGTGTACACACAGCTAATCACAGATGCTTTGCTGTTAAGCTGGAAACTCATTACAGTGATGTAACTTGATTTATTGTCATGGCCTGTCTGTACCCTTTATAATCGCTTTCTTCTTCTGGAGAATCATTTTGAACACTCTGTGGCCCACTTGCTTGATAACCAGTGCAACCTAGGAACGTCTCAGTTGACTGGAGGTTGGCAAATGTGATGCTCATCTATAAGAAGGCCCGGAAGGGTGATCCAGGGAACTATAGGCATGTCAGTCTGCCCTTGGTACTGGGAAACATTACAGAGCAGGTGATCTTGAGCACCATCGTACAGCGTGTACAGGACAACCAGGCAATCAGGCCCAGTCAGCATGGGTTTATGAGAGGCAGGTCCAGCTTGACAAACCTGATCTCCTCCTATCACAAGGTGACCTGCTTGGTGGATGAGGGAAAGGCTGTGGATGTTGTTTGTCTGGACTGTAGTAAAGCCTTTGGCACCTTTTCCTACAGCGTTTTCCAGGAGAAACTGGATGGGCATATGATTTGCTGGGTAAAAACTGGCTGCTTAGGTTAATGATTGGACTCAATGGTCTTAAAGGCCTTTTCCAACCTAAATGATTCTATGATTCTAACCTATTGTGGGCCAAGACAAGAGTCTCACAGATTCAGACTGAAATCAGCAAAAATTCTTTCCTCCTATCGCACAACCAGAATGGACAAATCTGGAGAGTAAAGAATCTAGCAAAGAGGAAGAGAGAAGAGAATATAAAAAATAAACAGTTATGACTTCTGCATGTTCTTTGGCTCTTTAGACAGAAAAAAATCACACAGGGATATTTGAGTCCTAATTAATGTTTTTGCTGGCTGACTACAAAAGGTAAAGCCTGCCCACACATGCTGCTTCGCCGACTGGATTCCAATGCATTTTAAAATCTGACACACAAGGGGCATGTCTAAGAGACTCCCAAACTGGTGCTGCACAAGGTAGCTCAAGAAATGAAAACAGTTTAAAAGTGTCAGCATAATGCTGTGCAAGAGTTAATTACTCCTGATGAGAGACAGGATTTATTAGATCTAGCACATTGCTGTGCAGATACAGTGTTTTCAGGCCACAAGGTACTATGTTTGTGGTAAAGAACTGTGATTTGCTTTATGAATGCATAGCTTATGAGTGCTAACTTGGGGGACTTGTCCTCTTCTGGGATTATTCAGTGGCAGAATACAGGGAGATAAGTCTTGAAGGAAAGGAAGTTGGTTTCAAGATCATTACAAATCGTGTCAGTTTTATAACACAAAATACTGACATTCTGATGTAATGTTCAGAATCAATTTTTCATAATCAATGAAGGTGATTAAATATATATTTGCTGCAGGACTTATGCATAGATGCTATCAGCTGTAATTTGCAATACCCAGTGAATGATTGTTCTGCCACCAGACTTTGTTAACTGGCTCTGCAATCCAATGCCAGCTTGAGCGTAGGCTGCAGTAATACCCCTTCTGAGAGCAGTGGATCATGAGTTCCAGACATATAAATGGAAAAATCCTGAGAGATAAGGTTCATTTTCTCTTGCAGCTGTGGCAAGGAAAAGGAGAAAAGGGATTTATAATTTCTGCAGAATTTGGTAAAAGAGATGGTCCCAAAACCAGCAAAGTGTTTTGTAAGAAGTTTTATAACATGCTGAACATTTCTTTCAACTGGAGTTTTTTTTATTAAATAAGTGATTGTCCTTAAAATTTCAAGCTCTAAAGAAAAGTTGATTCATACATCTTTTCTGGAATAATGTTTTTTGGGTGGAGTATCTTGTGAAAGAATAATGTATTACTTTTCCCATTCCTTTTCTTCCACCCATCCAAATTGGTTTTTTTCAGGGGGATAAAAGAAATTTCATTTCTTTGGAGGGAACGCCCTTCCTCTCAGCTTTTATTGCAATGTTATAGATTTACAGTATCCCAAACTGCAACTCAAAAAAACCAATCAGTTAAGTATAGAATAAGAATTTAAAAAGCATTGCTAGTTTGGAGTTATAACTGTCTGCATCAGTGTGTGCACTTCAAACCTGGGAGCGATATGTTGCAAAAGAACCATTTACATTTTATTTTTACCTTTTTATTTAGACAGTTGTCTTAAGTCAGCATGTCCATACTGTTTTTTCAGGGCTATTAAAACAGGGTGTGAATCTATTGATAGGGGTGTGTTGTGTTTTTTTTTTAACGTCAACCAACATTTCATGTAATTATGCAATTAATTGTGTAAACTGTCTAGAACTGTTCAGTACGTGGTAAAGACATCACGTCAGTTCACTGGCAACTGAATTATTTTGCCTATCTTTTATACTACTTTACACTATTTTTTCTCAAGATTTTGTTCTAAGAATAATAAACAAGAGAATAGGGGAAGGCCTTTTTGCTGAGAACAGTGTGATGTTGGGCTTGTCCCTTAATCAAAAATGTCTGATTTGGGAAAGCCACTTTTTCAGGAAACAGAACTGATATTGGCAGCATTGCAATGCTTCAGCTGCCAAAGGAAAGATACACATAACCTGAAATTTATAAGAGTATTTGTCCCATGTGGACACTTGAAGAAAGCTCAGGTGCTTCCTTCAGCAGAACTCCTTAGTCGGTGGAGTTACTGTGCATCACTTGTAGAAGCAGTTATAAAAAAGCTTTACCTTACTATTTACTAAGATGATTAAATGAAAAGAATCACATAGTAATGGGAGTTCCCTATATTGCTTTCTCGTGTGATTTTTGTTACCATTTTCCTGATTTCTTAAAACTTGCCTGCTGGTACCACCTCATAGTAACAGTTTACATTTTAGCTATTTTTCCAGTCGTCATAGCTGAAGGCAAATGTATGAAGACATGGACACCCTGAATGTTTCAACACCAGAAATTAAATAAAAAGCATTGGAAATGAATTACAGCTTAAAAATCTAGTGTTTTTAAATCTTATTTGAGGCTGGCGTCATGATTTTTGACTCAATGTTGTTGTGAAACTCGTGCTTCACATCCAACTCAGAAAGGAACATGTTTAAAGGTGCTAGTTAAGAGTTTTAAATGTTTTCCAGAGCACTGCATCTCATTTAGGTATTCATATGAAAACTCTGATGTATAATAATTGGCATATAATTTGTGAAGAACAGAATGTTGTTGTGTAAGACTGTAGATTTGTCATATTTCCAAAGAGCATACTTTCATGGTACTTATGTAAAACCTAGTCAGCAGCAAAAAATCAAGTGTTATTAGTGGAGGAACACTTCAATGCAATGAGCTAGCATGCTAATTTGAGGGGATTAGAAATTTGTATTCTAGTTTAGGCTTTGGAAATGAGCTAACACAATTCATTGTGACTGAGCTAAATAATGGCTGGTAATTTGCTTCCTTGGTTCCTGTCAGCAGTTTCCTTTCTGTTGAGTAGGTATGGCTGCGTGTCCTCGAGGACATAGCACTAAAACCAGTTATGATATATAGTCAGGCTTTCCAAATCCTTTATTAAGCACAGCAATTTCCTGCTACAGATAAAAATACTTCAGCCTTTAGTTATATTTACATTCTGCTAGTAAAAAGTAGGGTTGGTTTTTTTTTTTCTTTTTAAAAAAAAGCATTTAAAGGGGAGTTGAGTTGATTGAAGTTATCCTATTACATTAGCGCTCATGAATTCAGTGTTCAGCTGAGCCAAATTTAAAATAAAAAATGGCCATTTTTTATGGGTATTTACATTATGGTAATGATGCCACCCTGCTACCAAGCACATTAGATTCTGAAAGCCTAGTGCTTTCTGATTGTTTAGCAAGCAGTCCAGAGCAGTCGCAAGGGGAAAGTGTGGGAGGTTTCAAGCCTAAGCCATTTTACAGAAAATGAAGTGATAACAGTTACTGCCGTTAGCCGTGTGACTCAATGGTAACTTGGAGAAAAATTGTTTATGTTTGGCAGAAGTTAATACTAAACAAGCTCCATAATCTCATTTTTGCTAGCAAACATATTTTCCCATTAAAAAGGAGCTAAAAATTACTTATGGTGATCTTACACCTCTGCAGATAAGTGCAAGAGGTGCTTTGTCTAGTTTGGAAATTTTGGAGTGGTTTGCTGCCAAATTAAAAAAAAACCCAAACCAAAACTCAAATCTAGATCTTGCTTGAAGATTCATATGGTTTATTATAGTCTAGCTTTATTTTGAAGGAAAAAAACAGAAAAATGAGTATTTAATAATGTATATAATATTAAAATTTGGAAACTTTTTGTTTGAGCTACTGTAGCTCAGGAGCCAACGTATTATTCTACTTTTATTTTTATAACTTTCAACATGTTTGGCTAAGGTATATTTTTTTCTAAATAGGTTTGACATTGTTCATGTTTTTCATTTATATGTAAAACTTACCATGTTATCCCCAAAAGCTAATGTTCTGCGTTAAAGAGATTGGGACAAGAGTTGATTGCTTATATACAATATAATTATTAACATGTAAGGCTATATGTCTAGAAGTAAACTGTTTCTGTGCTTCCAGCCTTGCTAGTATTTCCTAAATCCCAAAGATACTTGCAGCTAGAATAATACTTCTTTTAGCTATTGTTGTTAAGGCTTTCAAAACTTTGTTCCATAACTATTTTGTTAGTAGCAGGCCCTATTGAGTGCTGAGCACTTTTGAACATTTGCTACTGAAGAGTATCCTTTCAGCAGGATAAGTGTGTTTTAAGAGGTTCCTATGGCTTTTTTTCCAAATGTTTTACTGAATTCTGGATTTGCTGTGGAATAATGAAAGGAAGAGTAAAGGACAGGGATTTCTTTATTGTAGCTACCTGTGAATTACTTGTTTGTTTGGAATAATGATAGTGCAGTATGTCTTTGAATACAGTGAGGATATTAACATGCATCCCTAGAATCCTAACCATGAACTCAAGAATATTTAGCTTTTTATATCATTGCAAAAAATCTTGACCATCATTTAATTTATCTTACCCTTAAAAAGAAGGGATAAACATTTAACTAAGTAATAGAAACATGTAAAATCTGGCCTTGAAATCATTCCATAAGAACAATCTTTAATCTAGTTTTTTTGAGCTTCCAGTACTGGCTAAAAGTAGAAATTGCAAAAGCATATGAAAATATTCAAATCGTGGTTAACATATTGTGTTTTGTTTTGTATGATTATATTGTTATTCTACTGTGTATAATTGTGTAACTTGATATACAGCAATTTTTCTAAATGTCAAGATGTGGCTAGTAAATAACCTTAAAACTCCATTTCATGGTTACTACAATAAATGAGTTTCAATGGAATAATGCAGTTTGGAGAGGAGACATAGCTGTTGCGCACACTGTGTATTTTTGTTGGGACTTTTCTACTTCTGGGTGGTTGTTTTTTTCTTTTACTTAGCTCGCTAACATAGCCACAAAAAAATTGATATTTTTTTTTAAGTCGCTTCAGGGAAAAAAAAAAGTCTGATAGTATTTCATAATGTTCAGTTTAAATCTTATGCATAATTTGTCAGACCTGTATTGAGACAAGATTTGATATTCTTGTTTTATGGAGTGACTTTGTACGCAGGATGCTTGGACACAAACCGGTCCGCTCTTGTACAAGTGCTCGCATAGTGCATACTGAAAATCAAAACTCCAAGCTGTAGTAGCTTTACCAAAACCTGAATTTTCAAAGTTGCTGAGCGTGACAGATATGCATAGTGTTATCAGTTTTCTGCCTTCCAATAAAATAATTACAATACTTTATTTTAAAAATAATATATTAAATCAATTATTTTTTGAGGGTGATTACAAAAACATCACTTAACATAAATTCACCAAAATGTTATTCCCTCTGCCTTTGGTTACACCTAATGACTACCAGGCTCCTGGCACATTTCAAAACTATTTCTGGACATTTCCAGTTCTCCTGCATGCTTTCTTCTTCCTTCTGTTTTTGGCACAGTTTTCCCTCTTTAATTGTATTCCTTTCCGCTTCCCTGGTTTTCTTCTGCTTCCTATGCTCAAACTTTATTTTTTTTTTTAGTAATCAGAGTTTTCAACTGTGTATGTATGCCTCTTTTATTTACTCATTAATTCTATAATTCACCCTTTCTGTTTTGCAAGTTATCTTTCATTCTGTGTGAAATAAATTTATTGATGTAATTAATCTAGGCTAATAAAATCCCCTTTATCCCTTTTATTCTACCACATAATTTTGATGTTTGGTCATGATACTGTTTTGTATTTAATAGTAATAAGTAAAGGGGATATATTTTTATAACCTTTAAATAAGAGCTCTCAATATGTTTATATATTTGAGCAATGTGCCATTACAGCAAAGAACGCTTAACAGTGTCTTGGGCTGCATTAGTTGCCAGCAGGCTGAGGGACACCCTTACCTTCTACTCAGCACTGACGAGGCCACATCTGGAATTCTGCATCCACCTGCTCCTCAATACAAGGGAGATGTGAACATACTGGAGGGAGTTCAACAAAGGGCCGCTAAGATGATGAAAGGGACTGGAGCATCTCTCCCGTGAGGAAAGGCTGAGGGAGCCGGGACTGTTCAGTCTGGAGAAGAGACAGCTCAGGGGGATCTTACTAATGTGTGTGAATGCCTGAAGAGTGGGTGCAAAGAGGATGGAGCCAGACTCGTTTCAGTGGTGCCCAGTGACAGGACAAGAAACAATGGGCACAAACAGGAGGTTCCCTCTGAACATCAGGAAACACTTTTTTACTCTGAGGGCAACTGAGCTGAGTGGCACAGATTCCCTAGGGAGGCTGTGGAGACTTGGGGATAGTCCAAAGCTGTCTGGACTTGATCATGCTCAACCCATCTTCATGTGGTCCTGCTCGAGCAGGAGGGGTTTGACCAGATATCCTCCAGAGCTCCCTTGTAACTTCAACCATTCTCTGATAGGCATAATTTGATTTGAAAATACAATTTGAAGTGACGCAGACAAACTATAAATTGTTATACTGTCTATCTTTAAAAGCAAGAAACACTTCACTAAACATTGAGGGCTATTGTAGGGAAGATTTCTGAAGTCTGTGGAGCAATATTGAAAAAAAATTTTATTGAGAACTTACCTAGGCTGTAGTAAAGCCAGCAAAATATCTGCAGCTTATTTGATGTATCTGAAGGTAGAATATATTTTTTCCTACACTGTGTATGCTCTTTCCTTACAACTGAGCCACTAGCACCCTTTTTTGTCTCTTTTTTATTATCCCAAGATATGTCCTCTAATTTACAGTCACTCTATCAGTCACTGTCTCTCTGTTAAAATAATAATGATAATAATCAAATAATAAGTGACTACAGAACTTATTAGTTCTAATAACAAGTTAGACATATGATATTATATTGACTTATATAGACTTAATAATGTTAGATTCATTATTAGACTATAGAACCTAAAAAGATTCCTTCTGCCTTGAAATACCAATATTAAAGCCATGAATGGATGATTTCTGAGTTGCCCTACATCTTAATCTTCTCAAAATAACATTTTCAACTGAAAGTGGTTGAGGTGGGGGACATTGACAGGAAGGCACTGTGCTTAAAATTCTCTTTTAAAATGCTTATCAAACCCACCATCATCTTCTGTATGTAGTTTCTTACTGCAAAAAGCCTAGATGCTTTGGCTGCATTATATTCAGCTGCACATCTGCAATGAACATTATCATTTGCATTAGCACAATAGTTGGCTGAATAAGTTTGCCTCAACTCAGAATATTGACAGGTGCCTTTCCCTTTTCTGACCTCATTTAAGCACAGGGAAAATAACTTTCTGTTTCCTTTCCCAAAGGTGATAGAGCTCTTACTTCAGAGTGTTGTCTGATCTAGGCAGCTTATAAGAGAGGGAATCCTAACCACTCATTTTATTAGAAATTAGTGTCTCCACGTGCTTTCATCTCTCATAACTAACATTCTGGGCCAGTCTTTCAAAACTCCGTAAGCAAAAATATGCAACGATTTTCTATAATAGTAAATCTAGGATAACTGAAATGCAGGCACTAGGTGCCTGATTTGAACAGAATTAAATTAGAGGTGGCGTGCTGCAAGTATTTATGGATTATATACTATGGAGCTAAAAGTTTTTAGTGGCAGTCTCTGTATGACTTCATGCTGCCATAGGCTGGCATTGCAAAAGATATAAGTTTGTGTCCTGTCATGTCAGGAATGGGCCTGATGTGAGATAATCAGGTTATGAGATAACAAGTATCCTGATTTTAGCATGATAGCACTGTTATAGTCAGCTGTAGCTCCAATCTTTCTTCTGGTCTCTATTAGGTTCATCTCACAGCAGTTCAGGTTTTCCTTTATCATTTCTCGCCTCCCATGTCTCAGGCACTACATGTAAGACTTGCAGGTCTAATGCAGGTCTCATGCTTTTTCCCTTGGTAAGCCTAGCTTTCATGCATTTTTAGTGTCAAGCAAATTCTACCATCCATTCTGTGCTAAAGAAGTTTGGCCTGATCTGTAATCAGCTAAAACATTATGCGACAAAATATCATAGTTGCATGATCCTGACTAGTTTCACAGGATTAGGATCATGAAGGGGCAAAGAAGGCAGATAGTGGGGCTTTCACTTACAAAGGTTCAATCAGAAGACACATACTCTAGCAAAAAGCTATTTGTGAGCCCTTCTGCAGTAAGTGACTCCATACGGCAATGTACATACCAGGCTTCCTGCATGGCAGTGAAGTCTTTTTGTGAAAGGGACCATATATTTTTGTCCTACCCTCATACTGTTACCGACATGTTAGTTTTGGGCCACTGTTACAACAGTGGTTTTGGTGGATCCTTGGTTGACCGAGAACAGGCGCTTTCATGTTTTTGTATTTTGATGCTACCAGCTGACTATCTCAGCCCATAACATTATGCACATAGGCTTTTAAGGATTTGTGAAATTTGAGGGTCAGCACATTGTTCAAGACTTATGGCCAGTGTGGAATGAACAAAATTCTGCTAGCGATAGTAACTTATATCTGATCTGTTGTTTGAAAGCTCAATTATGTTCCCAAGCAGTAATTCTTGCATGTAGGAAGAAAATAAATCAGTTCTTCAAAGATGACCATATTTTCATTGCCAGATGAAATTTCAGAACAGAATCACTTATCAAAACAATGCTTTTAAGAAATGATATCAGGCCAGTTAAGTTCTTCATTATGCAAATTATGGATTGAAATCAATCCTATCTATTATAATTTAGAAAAGAAGAAACCTCTCTTCCCACTTTGTGACATCATGTATTGTTCAATGTTAGTCTTAGCTTCTGTTCTTGGCCTATTCATAGATCCGCAGTCCATTACAGTGGCGCCTGTCAGAGCAACTACTGTGAAAGTTTTGCCAGTTTTTCTATGATAAACCATGTTTTCCAGGAATTCATACTTAATCATAAAAAAATCCCTTGTAGTTGAGACTTGGCATGGAAAGTCATGATTTACGAGGATTTCGCTTGTATATTTATCCAGATTTTCAAAAATAAATGAGTCATCCAATTTATTAGGTCTTTCAAAATAATGTATTGTTTAAAGATCATAGAATTGTATTTTTTGGAAACAAATAATATTATGGTCACTTAATTGAAATAGACACATTTCCTGACAATGAATAATTGCTTTGTTGCTCTTACCTCACAAATCACTTTTAAATGTTTCTGTGTGTTTTGTCTATTGGGTAGATCTATGCAGAAATTGAGTAGTAGTTTAAAATGGTCAAACTATTTTCAGTATTCTGGAATATTCAAATAACTAAGGTATTTTCCTTTGAAAACTGTGTAACAATGAAAATTTAACTCTTGAACTTCTGGTATGATATTGATACCGCATTCTAATATGCATTTTAAAACTTATGTTTTCTGTATGGCATGCTTATTTTATAGCAGGTGGGATTTTTCCATTAAATTAATTACATGTAAGGAACTATTAATGCATGTTATGAATGTTCATCATGGAGATACAAGAGTTGATCTGCTTTGTAACTCTTACCCAGGGTAAGATAGAGGCAAACTCTAACAGTGGCAATTTCTAACTAATAATCCATGTAATTGTGCAGATCTTAATTGTCTGCACAGACAGAAAAAAACATGGAGAAATGCTTATTCTTTATTAAAAACATTTCTTTTTGACTGCATATTAGTATTTTATCTTTCCTGTTGAAATTGGGTCTGGGGAAAGAGCAACCATCTAAAGCTTATCTACAGATAAATTAACAACAGCAGAAATCACGTTAGAAGTCTGTATATGCAGAAAGCAGTATAAAGAGAGTAACTGGATAGCATTAGGAAGTAAGTAATTATTCAGCTATACAGAAAGAAACTGAAAGATGTTAAGCATAACTGGAAGGAGAACAAATTCAAATAGGATTTTGAAAGGAGTCTCCTGAAGTCAGCAAATGAGAAGAAAATATTACCTTCCAGTCTGCGTTACAGAAGGAAAGTGGCTATAATAGTGGATTTATTGTCTCAATAGAGAAAATAAACAATGGAGTGGATACTTGTAAGTAATTTGGTAAGTATGTCACACCCTAAATGATCCATTTGTTACCCACTACTAATCTTATAGGACAGTTTAAATCAACACATGGAACAAATTGTGATGATGGCACTGGCCAAGAAATGAGTGTTTGCTAACATGATAAAATAATTAGCATTCAGTAGAGATCAGCTATACTTCAATGTGAGAAGCTGATAATCACTTAGCTGAGCTTGGTTCAAATAAATACTTCCTTCCAGCGTTCAAAACAGTAACAGCCCAGCCTGAGTATGTAGACAAAGTTATACATTTGCATGTCTGGTTTTTAGGTCCATGTATTCCTGTCCAGGGGCTTATCACGTATGCATCTAAAATAAGAACTGTGAAAATAGTTCAGTTTGAAAAACAGCTGCTAATTTGAAATTTAGTGAAATCTAAAGGGTTTGGGTAACTGCTTTTTCCATCATCTCTTGATCTTCTGCAAAGAATGTACAGTCAGGGATATACCATTCTTGGGAGAAGTACTAGTTGGCACAAGTTGGAAACATGCCAGGAAACTGCTAGTGTTTCAGGACAGCATTCAACCCTGTTCTCTGGCTCTTTTAATTTTATTTGTAAGAGGTAGCCCTTGCAGCCAGCCACCACCTTAGCAAGGACCGTGGTTTGTACCATACCCACTGTACCATACTGGAAACACATCTGGCCCACAAAGAATTATTATCATGAGGCACTTCTAAGCAAAAAAAAAAAAAGTAACCCTTGAAAAATTTCAGTTATGCAATGTCTTTAAGCTAATGCTGTCAGAAATAACGAAGCCAAGATCTCATACCCATGAGAAACTCACCCAAAGTAGCCATAAGAACCTGATGATGTGGAGGAGGAATAACATATACGTTTATATATTTGATATGGTTAATTAAACCTATGGAATAATTCTGTACATACTAAGATTTTGTTGGTATTAGAATAAAGAATTTCTTTTTTAAAAAAAAACCAACCTGATAATTACTTCTCTCTGTGCTTCTAATCAACAGTCTTTGATGTACATCTGTTTTATAAGTACATCTGTAACTTCCAGTCAGGAAAAGCCTTTTATGGCAAGTAGCCTTTAAGCTACATGCTGTGTTTATTTCATATATTCTTTTTCCTTTTCTTCTTAAGAAAGCATCCACACGTTTTTCTTCAACTTTATCAGTGAATATATACTTCAAAACATCTTATACAGGAAAAAACCGCAAGTTTTTAGCTTAGTTTAGAGTAGCTGTTTAACACGATGTTGGAGATTATAGTGCTGTCTTTCCTGCAGATGTATATCAGAATGAGAACCTAATTTTCCACGTTACAGTGCTGCTTAGATCATGTGATGCCAAGGCTGTATCCAGCTGCTGTGTGTATGAGGGAGGAAGACAGCCTGCTGCGGTGCTGAGAGCATCTGCAGCAACAGGCTGTCATAACAGAGGTGCTGCAGATTGTTCCCTGAGCAAATCCATGTCACCTACCTCTGGGAGAGGCAAAAAAGTATTTTTGTTGTTGTTTTTCTTCGGGTCAGTGCTAAATGTAAAAAAAAACATACGTGGCTTTAAATACAATGTGTTTAAACACTGATGCACTTAGGGTTGAAGTACTTACTCATGATTCAGTCTTTTAAGTATGTGCAACAGCTTATGTGGATAAATTTATGTCAAGGGCTTACTTCAGCTTAGTAAAATAATGTCCAAAAAAGCCTTTGTTCGGTTGTGCGTGGTTGCTGTACGTGAAGCCGGTGCTGCCGCACTGTAGGTGTTCCTATACTGAAGGTGTTCCTGCACCTACAGCAGCTGTGCCGGGGGAAGGAACACGTGCTGCTCCTCATCCAGCTCCTGCAGAGCTGCCGGGTGGCCTCCAGCCCCCAGACAGGCAGTCTGAGCCTTCCTGCAGGTACGAGTGTGTGCATCGGTGCATTAGCAGTGGTTAATGGAGCCTCTCTTGCCTTGAGTGGTCATTGCTGGGTGGTGGGAACTGAGGGACAGCTGGGGCAACAATGTCCTCAGCTTCTGCAGCTGGATCCAGAGAAGGGACATTCCCTGTAAACACAGTAATACTGGTTTGATTCTGGAACAGCACTCTAGTCAGGCTTCTCGCATCTCTTCCTAAACATAAGCTTTTATGGTGGAGGTGAATAACAAGTCTAGTCTCTATGGCTCTCTCCTGATAGATCACATTTTGTTACTGGTTTTATGCAGCTTTTGATGTAGAATTTGTAGAGGGCATATGGTTAAGTCCAAGTTTGGCTTTTTTTGGTTTTGTCATATAATCAGCAGATAAGTTTATCCAAACAGAATTCCTTTCAAAATAAAATTTCTTTGTGTGAGGACTAAGCCTGTAAATTCATGTGTGGAAAGCTTCTGCAAAGCCAGCGGAGTTCCTTTTGGATGTATATCTGCAGCTGTAGAAATGAAGCTAACAAAAGCACCACAGAAGTCACAACCAGGACTAACTATTATATTCAAATATGCTCAAACTTGGGACTTTTATAGACCTATAAAGTTTTCTTATCTTTACCACAAAATGAAATTAAAGAATGTGCTGGCTGGGTATCTCGGAAAAAAAGTGATGATGACCTTAGTAGAGTTTAGTAAGCATTGTTGCTTGTGTCAGTAAATTAATAAAAAAAAAAGTGAGGATAATGGTAAATGATACTCCAGAGTAGTAAAGAAAAATCCAGCTGGCTTTGCAAATTGGTGCCGTTCAAGCATAATTAATTTTCATTTAGTTAAATGTAAAGTTATGCTGGAGGTTCAAAGAATTATAGAACTAAGAGTGCCTGCCTGCAGGATGAGAAAAGGCACCTAAAAATCAGTGTTCCTCAGACGAGATCTTAACATGAGTTCACTGCAATGTTGAGAGAAGAATTTCAAATACAATTCTTGGCTGCATAACTTTGGTAATAAGGAAAAAGCAAAATAATTTTATCCTATGTATAAGCAGAACTGTAACTTCCAGGCTGAGACACGTATTTTATGGAAGATATTGGAAAGCTGAACAGAGTGCAGATAAGAGTCACAAACTTTGTTTGAAGGCTACAAAATAAGCTTTAAAGAATGGTGCATGAAGACTGCTGTGTGTTTAACTTCTCAGAAAAATGTTGAGTGGAAATTTACCTACAATACATTAGGAGAAAGGTCTGATTGAGGAGAAAGGCCTAAGAAGGAATAATAGCTAGATCTTAAAATTTAAGTTAGGACTTGGGCACATATTTCTGGTGGTGAAATGATTAACTGCTGCAACAATTACCAGAGGAAGTGGTGGATTGTCCGTCTCCTCTTGTCTTTAAATCTAGAGAGGATGCGTTTCTCCAACAAGTTATTGGCCTCAACAGCATATGAGAATAATGTCTGGTGGCTCATGTTTGTGTGAGAGATCTCACTAGACATTCTCTTGAATCCAGTTCTCACCTTCAGTGCATCATCTTAAATTTTAAAGAATAAAACATGTTTTCAATTACGTTAATATAAAGTGTAAGCATTCTTAAAGAGATAGGCATTATTTTCCTATCTAGATATTTATTATTGAATATAAAGACTTGGAAAAAGTATGCAGGTTTGAGATAATCTTGATACAGTGAAGTGCAGACAAGAACTGGTTCAGCTGTCCTCAAGGCAAACAAGACACTTAAAGTTATCAAGTCTAATAATAAGCGTAGAGAAATCACAGGTTATTTGGCTTGTGGTTTGTCCTTACTATGATCCCATGTGCATCTGTAGTAAGATTTAATAAAGAATACATATATATATCTAATGCTGCTATTACCTGCGGACTTGAATTTATTTGGAAATGTCATAGAGCATAATTTAAGGAAAATACAGCAGAAATTGTTTGTTTCTGCCTGCATTTTCTCTTAAAATAACCATAACTTTCAAACCACGTCATTTATTCCCTTCCTTGTGACTCTTACACTGTGAAAATCTCCAAGCATATAGAAATCAAGGGTTTTCTGCTTTGGACTGTTTTTAATTATATTCTGATTAACATTAAAAAAAAGGAAAAGAATGCCTATCAATAACTCAATATCTGCAATACAAAAAAAAAAAAAGAAAGAAGATATTACATATTTTACAACCGTTCATTGAAAGCTATTAAACTAACAGTTTTAAAGGCTCATGATACCTTGAGCAAAATTATTTTTCCAGGGAACAAGAATTTCATGAGCGGTATACACCAGTTTAGTGCCTTAATGGGGGGGGGGGGGGGTGGGAATTAGGTGGTCCCATGGTCTGTTTATGCATTGGAAAAAGCCAAGAAGAAATACTTCTAAGCTCAGTTTATCTTAGGTCCTTTATCCTTATTTACCGATGTTTCCTCATGTCCTCAACTAGCTCATGTTCAAGCCTCAAGTGCCAGTTGGTCAAAAAATGGGCGTGCAAAGATTTTCCTGTGACAAGAATTATGTAGAGACTTGAACCAAACATTGCTCAAACACTCAGGGAAAAAAAAAAAAAAAAAGAAAAGAAAAAAAAAAAGAAAAAAACACCAAAAAAACCCCACCAAAACCCAGGAAGAAGATTGAAGAAAATTGGTTTGGTGGTTTTAAATTTGTGATGAATGTTTTTACAGTTCAATGGTGCAGAGTTGGAGGTGGCCCCCACAGCCACTGCCTGTGTGCCAGAGACAGGGCTGGGCTAGGAGCCAGGGGTGCAGCAAAGCTCCGGGCATGTAGGCTTAACAGTACTTCTCTTCTGAAATAAAATAGATGAAAACACAAACAGCTGATGCTCATACAACTTCTCATTCTTTCATGTTCCAGGCCAGTCTGTCAGGCAGCATGAAACAGTCAGCATCTTACATTTTAGTCTGATTAAATCCCCTTTAACGCCAAAGAAGTTACACACTGTGCATTTGCTGGTGACCGTACAGTAGTAGTGTACCTCTTCCAATATCAGTTTTGGAGTAGGGAGGGAATTGTGTTTTCCCTGGACTACTGAAACTCACCCTTTAGTCCGGCTGTTTCTTTCCACTGCTCTCTCCATGGCACGTTTGCAGCAGAAAAAATAACATCAACGTCCTGGGAGAGCTTTTTTCCTGGCACTTCCCGTGGAGTCAGTGGCCAGGCTTCCGTGCAACATGACAATGTTACAGAGGGACTGCCATCCTAATGCCTTTTTGCTTCCTTGCAGAACTCCTCATGCACTGCTTTTCCAAAGGTAAAAGCAGAGCTTCAAAAGTTGGTCCAGATGATAGTTAACAGAACCTAGTTGGGTGATTTTATGTTCCTAAATTCATTGTGGGGGAAAAAAAAAAAATAAATTTCAGTACTGCCATGGGCCGTAAAGCTGTTTCTACAGTTGTGCCAGTGGTTTGATGGTACTAGTGCACAAACAGAAGCTTTAGCAAGCTAAAGTGCCATATTGGATACTGCATGTATCCATTTTTTTGTAAGATTAATACCGCTGTGTGTATTAATTTTAATATCCATGAAAAACTGGCATGTGACAGTTGGGAAACAAGATTTAGGGTGAAAAGTGCCCTTTCTCCAGCTTCTGATAGTGAATAAACCGGCTGTAGCAATAGTGGAATTAACTGGTTACAGCATAAATCTACCCGGCATGCTTATAAGCATTAGGTCCTCATAGGCAGCCTAGGGAAGGCACTTCTCTTTAAGCCAGCAAGAAAGCTATTGTAATACAGTTAGGGATAAAGCCGTGTAACTCAGGACATCTTTTACATTCTGACTGGCCGTGTCTCATAGATAGTGACCTTCTCTATGGTCTCTCTTTGAAGGAAACCCTTAATTGAACAAAATGCAATTTACAGTATGAAATTAAACATTGCATGTGCCACAAATAAATGGCGTCTCAGTAGAATTAATTTTCTATTCACTACATGATGAGGTAAAGATAAAATTAATTAAATTGGCTAGTAAGAGAGGAATGGAATAAAATTAATGAACACTGGACAGAGGGAGTTATAAGGCGGATCGGAGTTGAATCAAGCCTAGAAAAGTTCAAAGCCAATTAGTTTTTACCTATAATTGTTGCCTGTAGAGTTAAGATATATTTACACATGTGTGCATATTCTGGATAGTGTATAAATATTTTTTATTATTTGGAAATTTGCTTTATATTACATTGTGAAAGAAAGGAAAACAAACAAACCCAAGCCTTTCATTGGAAATATTTTACTTGGCTCTGCTTGCAAAGCATCAGGTCTGACATGGTTTTGACTAAGATAAGAACAGTGAGTACCCTGTGTGCAACTGATGTTCATATCAGTTGAATTCTGAGCTAAATCTACATTAGATAAACATTTTTGGCTGCATTTAAGACCCACCTGTTTTCATGCAACTGTGAGGACCATGGGAATTAACATTTAAACATCTATAATACTCAGTAAAACACAGGTCTTCTATCAGAATTTTCTGAGAGTTTCCATGTTATCTTGAGTTTGCTAATTTTCCTTTCCTCAGATTGCTTTCATTTGCTTTCTTCTCTGAGTCTGTATGTGTGAAGTCCTTATTTCATTTTTCATATTATTTTATAAATAGAATCAGTTGCTTATGTTCTAGGTAGAGTAAATGGGTATTTCTGCAAAGAAAAATTAATATTCTTTGAAATTATGAAGTGGAAGGCAGTTTTCAGTTAATATTTCACTGCCATCTACTGTACATGTTGGAAAACTGCACCGTGGGAAATTCATTGTGATTCAGCAATGTAAGATGACTCTTATCCCAGCGAATTTGCCCTGAAGTTGAGGGAATATCCACTGAACTCTCAATAGGCTCTGATATGTAAATTCCGTTCTTTGTGGAGGAATCAGTTTTCCTTAAACAGATGACAATGTCTGATGATACTCAATATGGTCCAGAATGAAAGAACATCAGATTTTAGTTTTCCTTAGTTATTAGTCAGGCCAGATGAAAAGTAGATGTGTGCTTATGGGGAGGAAAAGAGTACCTCCCTTTGCTTATTCTTACCCAAACCTTTAATTTCTTAGTGGATGTCTCAAAATAAAAAAAACCAGTAGGATTATGATACAGAAATTTGGGATAATTGGATTATTTTTTTTTTAGTTGAGGAATTATTCTTTGATTCTATCAAATTAGCTTTCTGCTCAGTAGCTAATGTCTGGTTCTATTACACAAACACCAATTATATGCAATGTTAAGTGTTGGTTGGGTTATAATCATTTACCTGAAGACTAAATAGATAAGAATGTGTGAAAAACATCTAACAATGCATTTTACATAAGGAAAGTATTTTTCTTAGTCAATTATTGTAATAGCTTTTTTAATTTTGATGGGCCAGGAATGCATATAATTGTACTATCAACTATTAGTATTGCAAAAGAAAGTACAAAAGAAGACCAGTAAGCCTGCAAAACCAAACACTTTGAAGCTGAAGTGTCTTCATTTGCTCCTTCTTTGTATCAATTGTGATAAAGACTGTAATTATGAGGGGGTTTTTTTCTATTTTTATTCAGTAATTGTTCTAGAGCCTTCACCATTTTTGAACCATTGCTAATTCATAACTTTCCTGCATGTCCATTGTTACCATAAAACCTCACCTTTATGAATTCTGGTATTTTGGGATCCAAAGCGGTGTTTTGGGCAGCAGATGTACTCTATGTGATCATACCATCCTTTCTGTTGTCTTCAGAGGCAGCAGAGGGTGGTGATGCCCGCGGCGTGCCGTTTGCTACGTGAGTAAAGCTTTTCATGTCCTCTTCCTGTGGGTCACTTGTCAACATTGGTTTGTAAGTCATGCTTTAGGAAGAGGTTGACTTTGTAGTGGTGGGGAAATTTTTTCTTTCATTGAGCATGTATAAGATTTCTTAATTTGTGCATTTCTCTGGCAGTTTCAGAATTCAAAATTTTTAACCCGACTGAAAGACTCAGGAGATAAATTATCTCTGGACTAATTTCATTCAGTGAATAATTTCTGGACTGAATCCTTTGTTTGCTTGGTTGTTGGGTTTTTGCAATCACTGTTTATGTGTACTTTGATGTGTGTTGCAAGCAGGGAGCAAATGACGAGGCATCTGGGCATTTGTGCAGGACAGAAGTTGTCCTGCAAGAGGGCTCCTCCAGAAGCTCACATCTGCTGACTTTCTTTTGGTTTGATCTGACCAGTTAATGATCGAGTATCTCTGTCATCTTTCCCCGCTGTCATTAGTTCCCTTGGTGCTTGCCATCCTTCAGTCACACAATTTGAGTGTAATAATAGGAGATGCTGCCCCACATGGGATCTGTGATAGAACTGCAGCTGTAGGAGAAGAATGACATTTAGCTCCTAAAAGGACAAATGAAAGGGAAGAAAAGATGAAAAGGTGTATACAGCAAGGTCTGCTATTATCCCAGGACACCATTGTGCTTTTGCTGCTAGTAGTGAAAGTTCTGCATATGAAAATCTAGGGAAGGGAAGCAGGGAGACACCTTTAAGTACCATTATTCAGTAGTAGTATTCATACAAGAGAAAAAGTTTTTAAATAAAGAAGGGAGCATTTAACATTTGTTGTGTCTAAAATAATAATTTGTGTGAAAATGCTGAAAGTCTGTGAAGGAATTACACAATGAAGTAAAGCTGCAGATACTTGTTGCTTTTTTTTTTTCTTTTATTGAATGTTTTAAATTTAAATCCTTGCTGCCCTCCTGTGGATGTATTCTGTTTTTTTCTCCATCTGCTGAAACTATCAATGGACAGATTTTGTTAGAAGAGCAGTGCATATAACATTTTATAAACAGTATTTATACAGCAGATGAAGGACAATTCAGCTGCTGAGTGATGCTGTCTGTCTGAGTGAAGAATCTTGAGCAACGTGAATACATTTGCTGCATTTTAGTTCTGGAGAACCAGTAGTGCCCTGAGTGTTAGGAATCTGGTGCCCAAACTCTGTCTGGAGAAAGCTGCCTTTGCAGCTGACAGAAAGTGATGAAGGCTCCTTCTGAACCAGGTAATGTGTATCCCGAATTGACCAGGTGGGTCCATCCAGAGGGAACACGCAGTATTTCCACACACCTCAGTGTGTGAGACAAAGCAGAGAACTGAGCACAAATCTCTAATGTACCAGCCTGTAGCTGCTGTAGGAGCAACACTGATAAAATGGTACAAAATCAATAAAAAGGAAGAAAAATAATCCAGCAAGAGTGAAATCAAACAATTGTTTTTGTAGCGGTTACTCTCTGTTGTACAGACAATTGCTGTGGATTTATTAGCATAAATAATATTTTTTTCAGGAATCCATGTTGGAATTACATTACTACCTATATATTATTGTACCATTTCCTATATGTTATCATACAGTTAGAAGTTGTGGTACATTTTTAGCTAACTATAATGTTTCATTGTGCGGCATATTAGTTGCCCATCCACCTCCCAGAACCAAGTGGTCCAAACACAATTTTAATGAATATCAATCACTGGGATAAGTTACTTAGAAAATTACTCATTGGTAATTTGTAAAGCAAATAGCAAAACATTGCAATACAGGGTAAAATAACCCGGGCAGAAATATGAGATACAGAAGGATAGATAAGCTTTTAAGGCTTTTATTTGCTAGATAATTGAACACCGAATCCAGATGGGTTTCAGATCTTTCTTGGGCCCTGTACATTTCAGTGTGTACACAGGACTTCACAGAATATTAAACAAGTTCTAAAAATTATGTTCAGAGCTGACTCTGCTAATAAAAATTGACAGCCAGCGACAAAAAATGCTTTTCAAGGAAAAGATAGTTAGCATGCAAGGGAAAATGCAATCAAAATAAAAATAGGAATACAGTAACCTGAGCAGTGCTCGGATATCCTGCTCTTCGCATGAATTATTTGTATTTGCTTCCATTGCTGTTAACACCAAGGGCTATCAAAACCAGACTGTCTGCAGAAAATAACGATTGAGCATGGGACCTGATGTGGAGGCCCGTGACTTGGAGAGGAGAAGCAAGTCGGGTGGCCACCTGCCAGATAAGAAACAGGCGAGTTGTCACGGGGAAAGATGTAATGTCACTTAAAGAGTGGTCCTGGCTGTGGGTCCCAGGCGGCTGCACTGGAAAATTTACTCACACGGATGCTATTTCTAATCAGGACAGGTTTGTGGGGTAGGTGGATTAGACTTAACATCTCAGATATTGTTACTTTCTGTGGTAATACTATAACTTGTTACTGGTAGTGAGAAAACTCCTTTAGAAAGACAGAGTCCTTTTCCTCTCCCTTGTCATTTGCTTCAGCCAGGAATTGCTTTCTGTGTGCAACAAGTTCTGGGCTATAATACACTCCTGCTAAAAATCCACCCTTTTTCAACTGCCCCAGCAAAGTCTGCTTCCCACAGCGAGGGAGTTTGGGGTCAGGCCCTGCTCTCAGGAGCAGTGAGGTGGGAAGGTGCAAGGGAGGCCATATGAGGATGGCTCCCTGCCCACCAGGGTCTCCACACCCAACCCCTGGCACTGAGTGGAGGGAGCCCCTGCCATCCTGGCCCCGGGGAAGCATCTCCTCCATCTGCTCTCCTCACCCCACTGCTCTTCAATTGGGCAACTGGAAGAGTTTGGCTCCCAGATCCTCTTTGAGGATCTCCTTTTTGTATCACAAAATCATGTTCTTCGAAAGAGGTCTGTAGCAAGATATTTGGAGGTGACTTCTGTTCACTGTGCTTCTGCTGACAAAATAAGCACTGTAATTGAAATCTGAATTTAATAAAAGTTTTCATGTGTGGGGACTTCAGCAGCATACTTTGAACTCTCTAGTCTTTAGAGTAACTTTTTTCTTGCTAATCTCTAATCTCTATTGCGCTCTAGCAGCAATATGGGAACCTGAGGTTAGCCCAAAGATGCCTTTTATATTTAGTTTTCTGGTTAAAATGGAAGTTGGAGTTTGAGACTCTGTTAGCCTCACCAGCCATCTGGATTTTCTCTGTAGTGTTTAGTATTGTCCTGAAAATAATGAAACATATTCTGTACCACAGGGAGCTTGGAAATATAGTGAGCAGCCAAGGATCTCACTAACAAAACTAGATACCAGGTGTCCACAGCTCGGTGGTACTGCCTCTGCATGGGTTGGTACTCGTGGCACAAGTAAAAGAAGGTAATTTGCATTTGCTGTGCTGTGGGTCAAAACCAGGTGTGCGGATGATGGCTGCAGAGCAGCAGAAGCACAGTAGGGTGTTTTTTTGCACAATGACATGTCAAATCACAGAATTCTAGTCTAGTTTATTTCTATTTTAAGGATATTGTATGGGGGGCATGCTGATAATATACTTTGAGGCTCGTTATGTAAGGGTCTTATTTTGTAAGGGTTAGACAAATAGCTACTAAGTGGATTATGTGTATTTTATCTGTGCTTTTGAGGGGAAAAAGAATAGAATCTTCCTTAAACTTACAGTAAGCATGTACCGTAGTTCTCTGGAGGAGATCATGGAGAGAACTAGATGTGGCACTGACTGGAGTTTATATTTCTTTTACTAATTTGTCTGTACAGTGAAAAACATTGGGTTTTGCTGAGCAAACAGGATAGCAAAACTCCACTAAAGCTCTAATTGACTGTGCTTCTGATGAGCATTGTTGTCACTCATTTCAAATTGTTTTACCTGATCTACTTTCTTAAAAAAATATTTCATTCAGGCTAAGAAAATGAGAATATTTAATGTGCAAGACAGACTACTATACATTCATCCCAGTTCTGTTACCTTACAATATACCAACTAGTAGAATCCTATAATAAAATTTTGATATGGAAATTTGTATAATTGAAACTATTTTGTTGTAATGCCACTTTGTGTCAAGTATTCCTTCCCTCTGACCTCATTAGGTGTGTGTAGTCATTAGATACCGTGTTACTAAAGAGTTTTAACTTAGAAGCTGCTTTGATTAATGATTGGTTGGACTGAGATTTTACTGCGTAGGATTAGCTAGATTTAAAAATGGCAAAATGCCATAGTAGCATTAATGCCAGACTTTAATGAGAAGCAGAAGTGAAGTGCAAGTACCCTTATGATTTCAATATGGACTGAATTTATGTTCTCATTACCTTAATATCCTGTCCTATTTTATATATGAGTATTCCAATAATTCCTAGAGAATAGTAGCCTAGACTGCATGTTACAAATATGTAATCTGAAGTATATAACCCTCTATTTTTAATGAATTATAAATTTTGGTAATTTTAGAATTTGATTTATTCAGTGTTATTATCAAATAGAGAAAAATGGTTCATACTGGCTTGGGCCTTTTTAGTTAAGAAAGAATATGGAAGTAAGACAAAACCAGACTGGCGAACATTTCTCCTAAACAGTAATGTACTGACATTATAGATGAAAAATGCATTTTTCACATTTTTGTGTTGTCTGCTACTTGAATTTCCTTTTACTGTCTTAAGTTAATTTAGTTCTCCTGAAAGTTTACAATGCTGGCACCCCTAGATATTAATAACCTTATTTTTTCACCATTGATCACGTATTTCAGTAAATGATACTGCCAAGAAAACCCAGACTGTTCTCACTCCAGACAAAATTCGGTCGTCTCCTTAAATCCTGCTAGAGTTGATAGGATTTAAGCATACACTTAAAAGGTAATGCATTGCTGAATGTGGGCCTTTGTATGTAGCATTTTTTTCAGTCCATGGTATCTTTGCTGAGAGAATCTGATTTATTGTTAGAGCTGAACAGGAAAAAAGTTACCCATACCAGGAGTCTGAGAATTTTTTTACCTGCATTGATCCTGATTGCTTGGTTTTGGTTATTTTTCAGTGATCTACCAATAACAGAGTGTGTAATGAAATTTTTGTTTCTGCATAGTAATATGCTGTGAGAATTAGACACAGTGTACTAGTAAGCAATAATAGCAGTTCTTCGCAGAAGCGGCACTGTTTCTGCCAAAGCACGTAGAACCACATTCAACCAAATACTTGGGCTGTAATACCTAACCTCTAGTAGAAATCACGTATATATTGGACTTGACTTAAATGGGATTACTCACTCAACCAAGTTTACGCAAGGCTCTAAGGCATGCATCCAGCTTTCACTGAGTTAGGAGTCTACGTACTCATTTGGCACTGAGCCCCAGGCACTTGCATAACTTTGCTTGCGTGAGTTACCCTGCCCGAAGTGAAACCTACATCAACACAGTTACTCACACCAGCAAAATCGTGCCTGCGGACGAGTGATGACAGTCAAGGATCCTGCTTCCTCTTCTAACGCATCATTGAAAACTTCTGTTTTCACTGACGATCAAAACTCATTAGCCATTAGCATTACCCTTGAGCTCTCCATCAATAATTTCTGTGCCACTGAGTTTTTCAGCTGCAGTCTAATATCACTTCTGTATTCTTTACTTAATTGACTGATGTTGTTTTTCCTTTTTATTTTAGGAAGAATGTCAGCAAAAACAAAGGAAAAGAAAAAGAAGAAAAAGAATTTGATGGAAAGGGCTCAGAAGCAGCACAGCATCTTCTTAGCAACAGATAAAACAAGCCAGTAAAGACTTGATTTTCTTTAATATATATTTTTTTTTGCAAAGTGCACAAAAGCTGCTACGTGCTCCTGCCCATGGATGCACTACGATTCAGCTGCTTTGACAGTATTGGTAGCAAATAACTTGTGAAAAAAAAAACCACAAGCTTGTTTGTTTTATTTATATATTTTTTATTTTATATTTTTCTTCTCATTTTTGACCTGAAGACTTCAATTTCAGGAGAGCACTGAGTTGAATCAGTGGAAGTGGTGCTGAAGCACATCAAAGATTTTGTTCCGAGTGTGCCGTCAGCGTGTTGACATGAAAGGGAAGCAGGAAAGAAACCTATGTACCACCATTAGGCGGACTTGTGCATATTTAAATAAAGTTTAAAAAAAAAAAAAGAAGTCTTGGAGGTGTAGGTACTGTTGCATTTATGGCCTTTGTTTCCTTTATTTGTACATTTCAAGAGTAAAAGGGTGTGACTTACCTACTTAGTGTTAATGTCCGTTGTTCTCAACACCTGTTACATTGAAGCAGTTGTATAATAAAACTGCTTTAAAACAATATACCATAGGAATTTCTGCTTAGACTTACAGAAGCACAACAGACTCTATGTGTACATATTACTCTGTCTACGTATAAATGAACATATTTACTGTACATCTATGCATTTTTATGTATAATACTTTATACATTGTTTAAAGTTATGTCCTGTTGGTTCTAGTAATATACTTTAAAATAGTCCAGTAAATGTTTAATCTTTACTATGTTCTAAGTATCTTCTGATATTTCTCAATAGTTACAAACTGGATTTTTTTTCTCATTTGTAAAGCACATTCAAATGGCTAAACTACCTTGTATTGACCCTCGCAATGGAGTGTCAGCTCTGAGATATAATTGCCAGACTAGTAAACTGCGAGTCTTTTCTGTACACCTATTCTGTACTCCTATCTCAGTGTATTTTTGTCTCAGAAAAAGAAATGTAACTTTTTTAAGATGAGGCACAATGATGACATGTTTTAAGTGTCAGGAGAGAAATTATATGGAAAGTTCTTGCTATCTAAGATTGTATGTGTAGTTTTTTCAAATATAATGCACAATGTTTTATTTCTGTTAGTCCTGATCCAGTCAGATATGGCAAACAAATACCTGAATAGGGGAAAAACAAAAGAACAAGCTGAGTTTGGTCATTCAAAAGTATAGCAAATCCCAGTTAATGTCCCAGTATTACCAGTTATTTGTACAAGTTCAGCAAATTTAATCTGCATCTGTTATTTGGTTTGGGTTTTTTTGGGAGAGGGGTAGAAATAAGTATCTGTGTAGGATGTTGAAATGACTCTGGATGTGTAATTTGATAATCTAGCATTATTGGGCTTGCATTCAAGGAGATTTTTTAATATCTGCTGGGAAAAGCCCACAATAAATGGCTGTCATTTATGCTGTCACTTAGAGAAGTTATTCCAGTTATAGGACTAAAACTTGACCTACACAAGGCAAGGAAAAGGTAAAACAGAGCCCAGATCCCTACAAAACTCTTTTTGACATATACTTCAAAAAATCCCACAAATCTCAGTTTTAGTCTTATGGGTTATATGCTTTACAAATAAACTAGGGAAATAAAGCATCTATAAGCACAAATATATCCATATTTATCTAGTAAACGTGTTGCTACAGAAATGTGCCGTGGTTAGGCACATATGGATGTTCCATGAAACTGCTTGTGGACTTCCACAAACCATGAGGTTTTCACCATCTTTCATTTAGAATATGTTCATATTTACCTAGAACATAATAATGTTAAGGACGGTAGGTTTGTTCTGATAGTAGGCTGCTATTCCGGACATTAAATACTCACTTAAAAAAATTAAATAGGACAATAAGAACTGTAGCTGCCTCTTTGCTTACTCGTTATCAAATTTGGCTGTAAGTGCAGTGAATGCCCTCATACAATCCTTTCAGTAGTGGTTACAAATATTGTATTAGGATGTCATGGTAAGAATGCTACAAATACAATAAAATTATGTCACAAGCTTCTGAGTAGAATATTTTTGATCCTTTTAATTCAAAGAGTGTTTTGCTTTGCAATAGCATACACATAGAAGAATTGGAGCTCATGAGTGGATGCAGATTTTCTCCCATTGGAGTGGAAAATTTGGGGCGTTTTCCAGACAGATATTCGAACACGTTGGAAAAAGCTATACATTAGATATACATAGATTTCTCTTATCCCAGTCATCTTCATATTCAGAGTTTCCTTGAGAGTGTAGATACAAAAAACCCATCCCTAAGCAACAGGTGCTACCAAAGCTTCCTCTTTGTGTTAGACATCTGTTTTTATTCTGCCTTTGCACAGTGGATCCTATAAATGTATTCATAACACTGAAGTTTTCATAACATCATAATTCTGAGGTTGGGAAGGACCTTGAGAGATCGTCTAGTCCCTATCTGTGCTTAAACCAAGGCTAACCTCAAAAGTCAATCAGATCTACGTAAGGTAGAAGATTTCACAGCCTCTCTAGTCTGTGTTTCAATGTTTGATTACCTTCACAGGTTATTTTGTTTTCCTTTCATACAATCAAAACTTTTGCTGTTTCAATTTGTGTCCGTTGCCCCTTGCCCTTTTGCTCTGCACATCTCGAAAGAGTTGGGCTCAGTCTTCTCTCTAAGCCCTGTTCAGGTATCTGAGGACTGTCACTAGATTTCCGTTTAGCCTCCTCCAGGCAAAATACTTGCAGTGTCTTTGCTCTCTCTTCAGATGTTGTGCTTCACACCCATAAGTGGTTTAGTGACCTGCTACTGGAAGTCCTCCATCCATCCCTCACACCAAGTACCAAAACATGGGCATGCTACCTCAGTGGTGGCCTCCTGAGTGAGGAGGTTTAACCTCTTCCATATTACTTCTACCTTTTGGGGTTCTAGAGATGATCCTTAAAATGGTAACTTTCATCCTTCTGCTGGGAGGCTTGGAGAACAGGGGATAGCTCTGGGAGAGGACTGATTTTTGCTACTACTTCAGGATCTACAGACACTACTGCTTGATAAAGTGAAGACGAGCAAGTTTATCAGATATCAATATCACAAGAAGTCGGATATCACAGAAGCAGCCTGTGACACTCTGCCTCTTATTTCCCTTAAATTTTATTAGAAGCGGGCTTATAAAGGTCTTAGTTCTTTTCTGGTAAGCCTTTGGTCAGGTGCAGATACCACCTTTTTCCCCCTTTCAGACCTGTCATTAACTTTCAATCTAATTGTTTCCATCTCTTCAAATTAAAAACAAATCCAAAATCCCCCCCCAAAAGCAGGTGCAGGTTTAAAGCAATCATTTTGTGGCTGACTGGTCTTTACTGCATCTCAGCTGTTCTTGCCGGTAAGAAATTATTGTTACATGTCTCTTTTCTTATTCCTGAAGGGGGAAAAAAATGTTGCATTCCACATTATGGCAACGCAAACCTTCCATATTACAGTATTAGGAAATTGTTATATATAGTCAGTATTGTTATATATATATACTATATATAATTGTTATATATAGTCAGTATTAGGAAATTGTTCTCCTCTTACACCCATATGCTTAACATAAAGAAGGCTATGAAAGAAAATGAATACTTGGAGAACTTATATGATATGTCACTTTTATCAGTACAAGTTTATATTACAGAGCAGAAAAAAATATGAAATAGATTTCATTTGAGTTAGCTGAAAATAAAGTGAAAATTGATTAAATGACACGTTAATTTATTTTTTTAATGAAAATAAAAATATTGGTAAAATCTTGATTGAAAGCTTACAAATTGAGAAGAATTTTCCACACAGATTAAGATCAAAGTTAGTGCTTTAACTTTGTTATGAAGATGAAATAGGATATAGACTAACAATAACTGGATACTACCGGCACAAGTGCCATGCTTTTTAAAGTTGGTACTGAAGACTGATGCTGCCCCTTACCAGAGGGTATGAGAGATTTTTGAATTGAAACTGCACATCTCTCTCCCTTCACCAACAAAATGTATTTGTCTCTTGACAGTAGTTCACTTTTACTGCTGCTGCTGTAAGCCAGCATAAATTCCAGTAAACTTTTGACTGTTATTATTTTGGACTGACACCAACCAGAACAAAATGTACCCTTCTGAAAGTGTAACCCACAAACCACTGTCAGCTTTTTGTTTAGGTCTTTTCGGAAAGCTCTATGCTGAACCTGCCATGGCTTCTTTCCTGCGAAGCCTCTGTCCAGGAGTGAGGAAAGGAAATTAACTCTAGGAAGTATAACAGCAGCCTGACCTACAGGACACCGGAGAGAAGGTCAGGACAGTGTTCAGGGTGTGGTTCCTCTTAGGAGTGAAAATGCTGTAAGGAAAATATGACTAGAAAGAGCATCCTAGGTGATCCCAGCCTTTAGCCCATTATCTAACTCTTCTGCACTTATCTGTTTTTTCATGCAAACTAGCTCTGTTTGTGTCAATGAGCATATGTCCTCAGCCCCAGTGAAGTTGGATCCCTACTTAAACTGGCCTGTAGTGTATCTGTGGTCATGCCAGCTGTGAAAGAGCTGCCCAGCCTCCTTTTTTTCAAATTGTGTCTTCAGTGACACTCATGTTGTTGATTTTTATTGGGCAATACCAGTGAAACTATTAGTTCGTAGACCACAAATGAATAAACACTGAAAATGAGGCTGGTTTGTTTTTCCTCAGTTACTTCTCAAAATAGATGTTCAGCTCAAGACAGCAAACAGTGGCAGTTAGAGAATATGTCTTAGCTTGCAACTGCATCTAAGCTTCCCTGTCAGACTTTAAGGGTGCTTTATGGGAAAGATAAGAGTTGTGTTTGGTTTTTGTTTGTGTTTTATATTTTCCCTGAAGTACTCTTTTTCCAGAAACTTTGGTGAGAGGTTACATTAGCTTTCACTTCTGAGTGGACTTGGCGGTGCTGGTTGCAAGCTACAGAAACTAAGGCGCTCAGCTGCAGGGGGCTCCTGATCTTTGCTCCAGAGTTGTTTCAGTCTTTTATCTAGTTTACGCTTAATGATATATACACAAAAAAAAATCGCAGGGACATAGAGTGCAGCCACAAGATTGCTTTGTCACAGTTTGGTACTCTCCTTTTGGCCTTGTGTTTCTTGTTATGCTGTGGCCTGGCTTTGATGGGAGCAGTGAACGGCCCTTCTACCACAAATGTCTTCTAGTCTGTTTATTCTCTTGACTCGGGCATGTGAATTCAAACTCTAAGGCTCATCCTAGTAATTTATTTTGTGATTAGATATTTCTTCTCTAGAGAGTTGAACAGAAATTCATGGATCAAAGGTCTATAAACAGATGATGAGAGGAATAGGTAAGTATTTATGCTCTCACATTCATATCTAAAACAGAAAAAGGTAAGTATATAGGCAAGCATAATGACCATCCCTGATCCAATGATTGCAGATGCTGAGGGAGTATGAGATGAACAGATTGCAGATAATGGCTCATGTGCTCATCTCCCACAGTATTGCCCATTGCCACTCTCAGGGGCAGGCAATTGAACTATTGGTTTGACTCATTAAAGCCTCTTTTTAGGTTTTCATATAAAATGTACAGTGTTTATTGCTCTACTAAGATAGTTTAGAAAATTATTTTTCTACTTTTTTTTTTTCTTCATCATGCATTCATCATGAATTTGTAAATGCAAATTGGTTCAATCCCAGTTCAATGGGATTGTTCAAAATAAAAGTCTTCGATTGTTTCTGTGGAGAGAGTTGATAAAGACAGTGGGTGACTGGCAGGGAAGGTACAAAGTTCTAATCACCTAAAGGTATATTTGACTTTGAGGTAAAAGAAAAATGAAGAATTTTCCAGTTTATGACAAGGTGATGATCCATAGAAGATTGGCAACAACAAGAACGAATCTGGTAGAAACATTTTCAGTCTGAGTTTTGTATGCAGTTATGATAATGATGCATGAATCCTGAATGACAACATTTTAAAAATCTGTACTGAGATGATCAAAATTGTATTTCTTCTGAATATAAATGAGCTGCAGCTCTACAATGCTGATTAGTTGAATGAAGTAATCGTTCTTCATTCTTACTCCCATTTTGTTATTATTTTTCCCTCATGCAAACAGTGCAGCACAAGGACTTTGGGTTTTTGCCTGCTCTTCTTTCCTCTTCCCTCCTGCTCCCTGGTGCTCCCTATACCATAATTCAAGGAATTCCCATGAGCTCTAAGCTGCAGATGCTTTGCAATATGTAGCTAACTTACAGATGTTCTGGCATGTATTTCCAAGTTACACAGCCAGCCACTCCGAAGAAAATCCAGATATTATTTAGAGAAAGAAAGTAGGTAGCACATGCAATCTGGAGAGATTATTAATTCTTATTATATTTCTGGCCAGCTTCATTTTTTTAGGTGTAAAGTAAAAAGAAAGGGCAGGTGTTTTTTCTGGGAAGCTTCCAAATCCACTTCTTGGAAAGTGAGATCTTTCCTCATACTGACACTGAAGAATATTGGTATGTTTTTAAGCAGAATGCTGGCATTACTGTGCTGAGTATACAGAAGAGATGGAGGACTCAGCTTTATGATGGAAATTCCTGCCACAAATAATCTTATCATAAGTTCAAATTACCTTTTCACTATTAAAATGGCTGAGAGATATAAATATATATGAAGGCTTCTTGAGAATTTAAGGTGATGGACCCTTTACTAATGATGAAGTTGTGATGTGCTTTTCAGCCTGGACTGTTGTATCACCAAGGCATTGAAAACCAGCATATATTTCTTAAGATCTGGACTAGGACTTGAAACCCAGAACAGAACAATTTTGATTCCTAAGCAGATTTTTTTTTCTGTGGAATATAGCAGGTTATACAATATAAATCCTGAAATGTGTGTTTCCCTCCATCTGAGTTAGTCTTAAAAAGAGTAAGCCATTCATTCTCTCCACGTCAGGCTTCTGGTGGGAGTGCCTTCCTTCAGCCTGTGTTTACCTCCCTAATTATTCCAGCAGCAAAATTGCCCACCAGCTGTAGCCCATTTTGAATGCTACATTTTGCAAGCAGAATTGACTTTAGTTTCATGTAGAAAAATTTATGTCATCCTTGTCGTCTATAAATAATTTAAAGGTTGTGTGAGTAGAACATGATCTTGAGTGCAGCAGTCCTGAGGCTGATGGGCAGCAATGAGGTCTTTTGTGTGCACAGTACTGTGTGTCCTTTCTGCCTTCTTGGGAATTCACAAGGGTGGGTTGGTTAGTCAGATTGAAATGTCCAGAGAAACCTGGAATGAGTGAGATTTAGATTGTGGTGGTGCTAGTTTCAATGAATTTCTCACTTATATTCAATGGTAAGCACATGTATCTTCTACTCTGCTGTCTATGTGCTATTCTAGTTCTCTTCTGTCACACTAATATGAAAATCCTCTTATGCTGATTTTTGCTCTGTATTGTTTGTAAAAATGCTTTTGCTAAGCATTCACTGAAGAAAAGAGCTGTACTGAAAGTTCTGTTGATGAAAGATCTCACACAGGATCACACTGTTTTAAACACGAAATCCACACATTTTCCATGAGACATCAGCTATGCAAAGTGCACCTGAATCAGCAAATCAAAACTCTCAAAATTATACAGCTGCTTCTGTATGAAATGAAGAATACATGCCCAAGTGAGATTTAATAGAAAATCCACCTCAGTACATATATATAATCCTGACTTGTTAGAGCTTTGCTTAGCCTGGCGTAGCCTATTAACAACATTTTTACCATCTGTAGAACAAAAGCAAACTAAGTGTGAGCCAAGCCATTTGTAAAGGAGAATAGCTACCTGAAAGGAATACATGATACCTCTGCACGGAGTTATTGTTCTGAAGCACTAGATGTGCATATGGCCAGAGAGAAGGACAATGTACAGCCAGTAACTGATTTTTAAGTCTTGTATATATGTGTCTGTACAGTTGAGGTGGTACTGCTGGTGACTGACTCACAAGACTTTTTTAACTTAAGGCACTTTGGAGTTCCCACCTGTCTTCTCCAGGGGTCCTCATTGGCAGCCTTTCTCCTCATCTATGCTCCATGAGAGCCGTGCATATTCGTCTCAATTGAAATAGAAATGTATCTGCATTTAGGAGGTTATAAATTACAGCAGTTCAGAAACAGGCATTCTTCCATCTAATATACTCCTATGTTGCATTGATCTTCAGAGTGAAGCTGAGAGAGACGTCTACATGCAGGAGCTTTGTCAGACCTTGCAGCCAAATCTTTAGATCTTGCTGCAGTGAAGCTATCAGATACCACTGTGTTCATCTGAGTTCCCAGAAGGCCCACAGAGACTTTGGTGAATCATTATGACTCTGAGCAGGCACAAATCTGTAAAAATACAGACTAAAATATCCTATTTTTTTTGAGAAAATTCATATTGCTATTCAGTCAGATGCAGATAAAGACAAAACCAAACACATTCCAAAATTTTTCTGCCCAAAATGAAGAACAGTATAATCTTAAGTTAGCAAGAGTCCTACCCTTACACTTTTTGGAAGTTAACATCAGATGTAATCAGAAGCACAGGTTCACAAATGCTCTTTGTCACTGAAGTCTCTCTGTTGGTAGACACTTTTCAGCTTCTGACTTTCAAAGGAAAGTATGTCTAAAATTTGCTTTGTACTTACATCTTTAATAACTGTTTAATAGTATCAGTAATGAAAAAGACATAATACTGTGTATATATTGAACTAAAAAATGGCAATTGCACAGGACACTGAGATTTTAACAGGAAAGGAGGCCATCTCACAGGCTATGCCCTGCCATTCGGGGTAGCATATGACACACTTAGACAAGTATTTGAAGATCTGATACATGGATGAATCTGGGCAGTGTTTTATTTGTAAATGGGAACACAAAAATACTATTTAAGCTTTAAAAGCCAGCCTTGTAGATGAGATCATCTTTAACTCTTGCCATTCAATGTGTGTAGGTAAAGTCTTCTGGTGAATAAACCCTTTTTCTGGTCTTTATGAAAAACTATAATTACGAAGGTAGTTTTTCATTAGTGGGGGACAGCAACAACTGAAAAACTAGTATAAGCTTCATAAGCCCTCAAAATTCTGAAGATGTCCTCGTTTTTTCCAAGAGTATTATTTTAACTAATCCTGATATCTCTGGATCATGGGAGAGATAGAAAGCATGTGTGCAAATACAAACATCTCAACAGCATGGGAAGCCATTGGCTTGGATCCAACGTCTTGCATATTCAATGCCAGTTCAATGCCTGTTACGCAGATTTCTGTGTAGAAGACTGGGGTCTTCATAACTGTTACTTAGATTTTCAGAGAAAATGCCAGGCCTTTAATTTTTTACTCTTTTGTTTGAAAAAAAAATAAATAGAAAATACTATTTCTTCCAGAAGTTGTTTATTTCAGTAAATGATTCAAAGGGAGATGATTACAAGTTGCTAACCAGAACTGGGATACGATTGGTACCTGCCAATTGTCAAAACAACTTTTTAAATAAAAAAACCCAAACTTAAATGTCTATTTTTTAGGAAATTAAAAGGTCAAAGAATTTTTTTATGAGAAATATTTGGTAGTGTGAAGCTTAAGAGTATGACATAAATATCTGAGGTATTAGAAATTCAGTGCTATTTTCATAATACTTTGTCAAATGCCACCCTTTTATTTTTCTGCAAACACTATTTTTTTCTGAATTTATATTTGGCATATAGGCAAGTGGGCATAAGTTACAAGCTTTAAGTCACAGGCGGAGGCAGTGGTGACCAGTGTGGAGAGGCCACAAACTACCCTGTGATGGTCACAGATGCTTCCATCTGGCTCTGAAATAAACATTGTCAACAGTGGGAAAACCCATCCCTGATCAAAACTTTAGCCAAACCCAGAAGGCCCCAGAGCTGCTACTCAAAAATATTTAGAAGGATGATGGCAACTACCAGGATCTGGAGATGCACTCTTGGAGCAGGAGACTCTCCATGTTGAAGGAAGTATGGACACACTGGTGGGCCTGTGAGTGACCCATGTGCAGGGTTGCCTGAGGGACTGCACCTGTGGGTGATCAATGCCAGGGTAGAACTACCCCTGAGAGACTGTGGCTCACCATCTCACCAGATATTTTCTGGTGGATTTAGTATAATCCATGGCACAAAGAAGGAATATAGAGACTGAGGATGGAGGCGGATAAGAGTTTTACGTAAAAGGGGGTATTTTTTGTGTGTGTGAATGTTCTTTTTCTCAACATCTATCTTGGCAAGCAGAGCTTTGCATTTGTTGACACTCCAGCAAAATTCCCCAAATCTAGACTTCTTTGTCCATGACAGTGCAGGTTGAAGTAGAATGGTAGAGCTGATAGTACTGGGGTCCCAGTTTCATACACAAAATTCTTCTTTATGTATGTATTTGTTTTGTAATATTACAGAAAACTACTTTTCAAATTTGTTGAGTCCTTGTGGGAAACCCTTAAGGCAGTCTATTTAGAAAAATAAGTGCCCATCCTATCAAAAGTGATTCATGAACCTTTGTCTTGTGGTGTTGCACCAGCTTGGGAAAGCTCTCAGGATTGGTCCTGTGGTGCATGGTCTCTTACTTAGGGTCAAAGAAGCAGAAATGTATATATCAAAAAAACCATTGCAGGAGAAAAAAGGCAGGTTGAAGTAACACTGATACTAGAGAGAGAATTGTGGCAGAATGTTTTAGTCCGTCATATTTCAAATGAATTGAGCACAACTGCAGTTTTAATTTGAAAAGTCTTCATACTCTGAGATTTTGGCATGAGAAACAGTGCCAAGCTGAGAGAACTGCTAACAGCATTCAGGTCAGAAGTAATAAAAAGGTTCTGAACAGATTAGAACATCAGACAAGACAACATTTTTTTTTACAGTCTGAAAAAAACTACATAAAGCTACCTTTACAAAGAGGCAGTAAAGGAAATGAACTGTGTTGGGTTTGTTGGCAGCTTAACATTTATTTTGGTTCTTTGCTTCCTTGAAATTGTATCAGTGGTTGTGTGCAAATATTTGCAGGTAATTTAGTGTTTAAAATTATGCATTTGGCAAGAACACTGCAGAAAAAAATTATTTTCAATCTCTGATTGGAAATGTAACAGCAACAGTAAAAAAAAAAAAGAAAAGAAAAAAGCAGAGAGAATGAAAGTGCTTTTTATAAGGAACTCCTCTCCTTATTTAGTAGTTCCATTTCATTGTCTCTTACTTTGTGTCAAATGGTGGCTAGCAATATTTTTTGCAGACAGTAATGGAGACCTCTAATAGAAACAGATGCTTCACTTCACAAAAACTGATGTTCTCAAATGCCCCTGTGTTACAGGATCTCTGATGGTACCCTTCTGTCTCTTAGGTAACAGCCAATTCAAATCCATTTAACGTATAAGCCAGGGTTTTTAAGGGAGCCCTTGGCTGAACACACTGTACTTGAGGCATACAGAACAGCAGAGCCAGTCCAAATCGATGCTTGAGCAGTCACTTCAACAGATGAGCTGATATTGCAGGTCTTGCTGGCTCAACAAGTAGGAATTACTGTAACTTATTGCAGCTGTGGGGTATTGCAGTGTTAATCCTCTTCCCAAGAAAAAGTCACTTGGGTGAGCACTTAGGCTACAGTGTTCTGCAAGGAAACCCATTTGCAAAGAGCTGGTATTTTATTTAACAGTCTACATTAGAAAGCAGTTTGTGGAGAGGTGTGTAATTAGAGGGAAACAGATGAGGGAAAGTGTTTTTCCCATTGTATAGATTTTCACAACTGGCTTTCTTCCTCAGCTCTGTGGGTGAGATTTTGAAAAAAACCCAGGACCTAAAGATTCATGTGACTGTCCCAAACATTGTTTTCTAGCACTCTTCCAATTGCTCACTTGACCTCTGGTGACTTGACCTTAGGTGACTGGGTGTCATCATTCTGACTAAAAACTAGGAAAAAGACAGAATTTTCTCTCCTTGGTGTTAAGAAATAGTAACATCACAGCTCTAGTAGTGCAGCCATTCTCTCATCTTCCACTACTTCTGTTGAGAACCCTTCAGAGATCCTGAGCCTAGTGCCTTCAAGGGAGAGACCCATGTTCAACTTTAGCTGTAGCACTGTCAGAGAATGCTCATGTCAATGAGACACTTTCTTGTCATGAACTTGCAAAGAGAAAGGGCAGAGACAAAACTGTCCTAAATGAAAAGGTTACTGGCAGAGATAAAGATACTGTTCAATAGAAAAAGCCAAAGGAAGATCAAAGCAAGACTTCTTGTCATACTTCTCTCTGCCCATGTGATAATAAACTAGGGTGCATCCTTGCATGTCTGCAAAGAGGAAGCGGGTGATCATCAAAATGTCCTATATAATACTTTTCATAACTGAACCCCCACCTCCCTATTCCACGCTGGAGATCTGAACAAGATCATACTTACCTAAGCAACCAGGAATGTTTGAGCAAACACACAGCTTGGGCACCAGCACCGTACACCCTGTAGAGGAGGAGTTCAGCCACTCTGGAAATGCTGAAGAGGGAATCCTCTGTTCTGTTCACTCCTGCACAGGAGACACTAAAATTACCCTCTTCTGGATATCAGCTGCCCACTATATTACTTAGTAATGCTGGAATCCTTCTGTAGGATTAGTATCACATATTCAAGCAGCTGCCAAGTCTGAAGAATTTTCAAAATCTTCAGTTTCTGCATGAAATCCTCGATCACAGCTCATGTTTGTTGCCTTCACGCATTTTCCCTGTCTTGCTGTTTACTTGTAAAATCCTCCTACCCCTTGCTGTCCTTTAATTCAAACTCTCTGCACAAAACAAGTAGAAATATTCAGGCATTGCGCAACAAAAATGTTTATAATACTGGAGATACCAAGAGTGTAACTAAAATGATGGCAAAGATGTATTAGCTCAAAGATGCATTAATACATTTAATATTAAATAAAGCTGAATCCTCAAGAGGTAAATATTTAAATCAAACCACAAAGATGGCTTAAATTGTATAAAGCTTTGAGGAATTGTGAAGTGTTTTGTTGAACACAGTTCTGCAATGCGAATGCTAAAATTTGCATTAAACTTTATGCAGATTTCTGTGTATCATAAAACTGAATAGAAGCCAAAGAGGATGTTTTGCTTTGTTGTGTAAATTGGAAGTCAAAGCAGCACTTGGAGGGCCCAACTGACTGTTGTTTGCCTCCATGCCTATAATAAATGCTGTCAAGTGAATAGCAGCACTTCATTTCTTTCTAGTTTGCCCAGGCCTTTTTGGACAAGACCCCTGAAAGGAAAACCACCCCAGAGGAGAAGGAGGGCAATAGCATTCCAAAACTCTGAGTAGAAACATTTTCTTCCTTGTTAGCATGAAAACTAAGAGGATCCCAAAAAGTTCTTAGGCTTTTTATTATTTCCCTTAGCAACTGAAGAACTACAGCCTGTGTGAAGAAGGGAACTGTCACCCAGAGAGACACTGACGAATCTTCAAAGAAAACTGGAAAGGGAACAGAGGCTTCTGCTCCATCCCTGCAGAAGGCCACAGACTGTCCAGGGACTTTTGTGGACCATGTGACTGGAGAGGGGCATGATGCAGACGGTGCAGGCTGGAGCCCCTTCGGTTGCAAATGTCAAATACTACCTCCAAGAAACATGGGAAAAGATTAATTTTTAAAAACAGTCCTTGACACAACATTTTCCTCTCTTGCCTTCAGAGAGATGGAGGAGGGGACTGCTTTGAGCATGTCCCCTTGTAGGATTTATGCGTACCCTTTTGTCTGACTCAGTTCATCTGATCTTAATTTTTACCATAACTTTATTTAATTATCACTCTTTTATTTCAAGAGTAATATGTTGCCTGCCAGTTTTGTATGAATGCAATAGTACTCTATTGCTTAAACAGTTGTTTAAAAGGTTTAGTATTTTACTGTTATTTTCCAGTCTGAGCAAGCAGACTTCCATGCGCTATTTTCCTTACTCACAGCCATCTCTGTTTAGGTAGGAATAAAAAACACTCAGGTTTTTGGGTTTCCTGGGATTTCTTCTTCCTTAGTCTCAAGCCCTATGAATAACACTGCTGTTATTCATAATCATACAGAGCCTATCATACAAGGCTCTTCATGAGAGATATATTACCTTTAAATAAGATATTATCACCTACTCATTAATAGCTCCATTGTTTTTCTGGCCATTGCACAAAAAGAAAACATGTTCCACTGCCTTGCCTAAATTTCCAGTGGAAACCTTCATAAACTGGGTGTCACAGAGCAGGAACTATGCTGTGCTAATACTTCTGGTCACCATAGCAGTAACTTAGGTTTTGCCAATATTGGGAAAGGGGACAAAATAATATCATAAAATTTTCTGGCTTGCATCTGTGAACATCATTGAGATCTAGGACACTATGTATGTTAGCATATATGACTAGTCAACTTCGTTGCTGTCACATCCCAGTGAGGGATGTCCCATTTTGGACAGGACTTCTCCTTTTATCTACTTGACACATGATTTTATTTGAGCATAGATACAGTGATAGATTGTCTTCTGCACACTGTGATTCATGCACCCATGGGTTCTGCTAAGGGGCAACGCTTACCAACCTTTCTTTTCCTGCAATATCATCAGGGTTGTCTAAAGCTTCTGGTCTGTGGCTTGTGTCCATGTCACATGACTTAGGCTCTAATGCCAGCTCTGAGTTGCTCTTGAAATACCATGTTACTAGATATAGTCCTGTCCTGTCCATTTCTTGTTAATTGCCCTGATTTTCTAAATAGCCTTACATCATACGCTTTTCTGCATCAACTGCCCTCCAGCCCTACTGTGCTGATTCGCTGTTATCTTCCACAGGGGTAAATCAGGACTATCAGAACTGGGGAGGAAGGCTGCTACCAGTCTTTCATGTTTAGTTAAGAGAAGTCAATTACTTTATCATCTTCACCCCATCTGTAATTTCTAAACAGTCTGTCACTGTTTAGCAGGGTATAATAGAACGTTATTATCTAACAACTATTATGTTCATGTATGACTTCTTGCTAACATCCTAACAGTTTCACATCAGAAGAAGTCTAACAGATTAGATTTCAGAAAGAGCCCACATCACACAAATCTTCAAAAAGTCTTCTCAAAGGAACAAGAACCAAAATAAACAGTTCTTGAAAATAAGGCAGTTGATCAAAATGGACCATTTCTTCCTTTGAAAGTACTCAAATGAAGGTTTGTGGGTAAAAGGCATCCTCTGGAGGGAGCGAGATTGTTTGATTGGTTTTTTTTTTAAATGAAAATATATCTTTAATAAAGAATTCAAAGCACTTCGTTCTACCTAAATTCAGATCAGAAAAGACCCTTCATATGCATGTAATAATGACTACAGAACACTTTTCCTCTTGTTCTTCACATTGGAAAAGGTACTGTAAAGACAGGAGCCACATAAGCCAAAAGTGGTTTAGACTTCAAATTTTTTGCTATTTCAGATTCAGTTTATGTACAAAATAAAAGACAGTTTCTGCTTCCCTCACATTAAACAATACCTGGTTATTCGGGTAATATTTGACTGAAGAAAAATGGTGTGCATCATGGATAGAGATGAGAGATTTTGCTGTCATAGCTTTTAGAAACAGAATGGTGTCTCGTTTCCAAAACCTTTCTGATGCAGAACTATGAAGGAAATGTTAGATACACTAAACCTAGAAGAGTTCTCAAATAAATACTAACAGTTTTTGGCTTATTGCCTGAATAGCATTTTTATTTAAAAAAATGACAAAAATTATCCAAGAAAGCTTGTCTAAGGAACTTTGTCCAAGAAAGTGTCCAAGAAACCAACATGCATATTGATGTGTCAAATACTTTTTTCTGTGGATTAGAGTAAGAGTAAAAGCATTTTTAATAAGAAGGAGCCTGACTCTTCAGATTTACCTCTGAACAAAATCATTACAGTAGTGTGTGTGTGTGCATGTTTGTTTTAATATTCTCCTGCAGAATTAGGAATGCTGAGTTACTATGGGAAGCTGTTCTCTTGGCATTTCCCTCTTGGCCAGAGCCAAGCATAAGAGTTATTGCATAGATACTGTACAGCTCTTTTGTTTTCCTTTAGTTTTCTAGGGATACTTGTAAAAATCATACAGATTTAAAATCAGGAGTGGTTTCTGATGAGAAATGGCCCTGAGGGGTAGGAACAAACAGGTTGCAATTCTCAGGAGCGCTTTCCACCCCGGCGGCGGAGCGTGAGCGCCGCCCCGAGGCCTCCTCCTTCTACTGCTGCTCCTGCTCCTGCTGCTGGTGCTGTTCCTCCTGCTGCTGGTCCTGCTCCTGCTGGTGGTTGTGGTGGTGCTGCTGCTGCTCCGTGTCGGGAGCCTCGCCTCGGTACACCGGGCTGTCCCACTGTCCATGGCTCCTGAGAGTATGCCAGATTTATGGAGGCCTTTCCATCCCTTAGAATCCCAGTGTTCATTTTATATGGGTGAGGCGAAAAGGTGGCTTTCAAACTTTTCACATATCTCCATCTTATCAGGCAATGGAAGAAAACAGTGCTGCAATTCATGCAGCAGCACTTCTGCAAGGTGGGGAGAAGGACCCTTTACAGTAACTTAAGGCAATATATGAAGCTACATCCTTCTTTATGAAATGTAAAATACTTCACATCAAAAAAAGAAAAAAAAATCTTTCATAAACGTTGGCTTCCTGATTTCTAAACTGTTGATTACCAAACTGTTGATTTCTAAACTTAGCAGCACAGCAGAAACATTGAACTAACTAACAAAATACCCACTGCAAATTGCTCACAATTCACAAGTATGTCTCTGCATTTCAACTAAATTAATCAAGATTTAATATGTTAGATGGCGAGCCTTGCTTCTAACTGGTATTTCGTTTCTTAGATGAACAATGTAAAAATGTATGTGCAAATACCTCCACAAACCAGTGACGATAAATAGTTGACAATACACAGTTATAAGAAAACATAAATCATAGAAACATTTAGTTTGGAAGAGACCTTTAAGCTCGAGTCCAAACGTAAACCTAACACCGCCAAATCCACCACTAAACCATGTCCCTAAGCAACATGTCAACATGGTGCTTCCTAAAGAAAGAATGCAATCCCAAAAGGAGGCAATATTTCATATCAGGGTATTTCCAATACTCTGTATGATTTATTTTTTTAGAACCCTGCAGAAAGCACGAGGAAATTTTAATTGGGCAATATTGCACAGTTGAAACTTTTCTTTTTTATTTCCATCTCTGGATGGGGCCATATATCCTTCTCTGGATAGGAGTTGTTTTTTCCTATATATCCTACACCGATAATACCTATTTCTTGGAGAATGTGACATGAATTTTTCTCTGATGGGTATTCTCATAATTGAAAAAATGGTCAGAACCATAGATTTTATTATGTTTCAAAAAACATAGGCAGTTGGACTAGATGATCATTGTAGGTCCCTACCAACTCAAATAGTCTAGTCTATTCTATTCTGAAAAGAAAATCTGTCTAAAAGGCTGAACTGAGCTGAATGTTGTTTAGAAGGTAAGCTATTTTACTGTTAAGGAATATGATATTCAATATGATAATTTTTAACCTCTGATTCAAGGGGGAGATCCGTTCTCAGTTCTAACTTTGACTTTCCTTCTATTTAATATTACAGCCAAATGAGACCTGGCATGATAAGATTCATCTTATATAGTATTCTCACATCTTCTTTGGGTGTACTGACCTGGCTTGTCCTATACACTAAAAGGTAAAAAAACCTGAGATCCTTTTCTGCCCTTCTGATGTTGACTGTGGTCTTTATATGAGCAGAGATTGTAGGTGAAATAGTTAAAATAAATGAGTATCGAGATTTGGAAGGGAAAATAATTTCTTTGTGCACCAAAGTCATCTAATGAAAAATATAAGCCTTCTTTCCAAATCTTAGCCATTGTTTAATCTATAAATACATATAGGCCCATGACAAGACAGTTTGTTATCAAAAGACTTATTTTTTTGTGTGTTTTACAATGTGAGAAAAAAACTACTACAGCTAAAACCAGCATGTTTGCAAAAATTTCCTTTATTTCAGTTTGTTCCCATTGCTTCTCCTTTCACTGCACATTACCCAAGAATCTGGCTCTGTCATCTCTGTCGAGTGTTCCAGTTCCTTAGTTATATTAATGGTCTTTTACTGGAGTCATACCAGTATGTGTGTTTGTTCCTTTGATGAGGAGACAAGAGCTCTGGATGTGTCTCAAGTGCTGCATAGAGAGGCAGAATCATCTCTTTCAAACTGCTGTTGATTCTTTTCCCAAGGTAGACCAGGATGCTGTTGGCCTCCTTTGCTGCAAAGGCACATTACTGACTCATGTTCAACAGGTTGGCCACCCGTAATAAAGTCAAGAGCTACTGTTCTCCACTCATTCTTGCAACGACTCATTGTAGAAACTAGCAGGTTGGTCAAGCATGATTTCCACTTCATAAATCCATGTTGGTTTCTCTCCATTATTATTATTTCCTTAATACATTTGGCAATGGTTTTCAGGATTATTTGCTCCACCACCTTCCCAGTAATTGAGGTGAGCCAATCTGTAATTGCCCAGATACTTGCTTCTCACTGTTCTTAAAGATAGGAGTGACATTTACTTTCTTCCAGAAGTGACACATACTTTTTTCTGGTCCTCGGGAATCTCCCCAAGTTTCATCCATTGGTGCCTCCCGTCACATCCCATGGACTTGCATCCCATTTGTTTAACTGTTGCCTAACATCCTCCTCTAGGATCAGTCCTCTAGGTCAGTCTTCCTTGCTCCTGACTATCCCATAGGTTGCAGGGGACTGGGATTCCTGAAGGTTTGGCTTACCAGTGAAGACCAAATCAAAGAAGACATTAAGCACCTTGACTTTCCCCAAGGCCTTTGTCACCGGGATCCCTATTCCATTGAGAAGTGGGCCTACATTTCTCCTAGTCAGTTTTGCTACTGATAAATCTGTAAAAGCCTTTCTCGTTGGTTTTCACATACTGCACAGACTTAACTCCAGATGGAATTGTCTTTCCCATCCCTGTATGCTCAGACTGGGTCACCTGTTCTTGCTTCCACCTCCTGTGTGATTTCCTTTTATGTTTGAGTTTTATCAGGACCTTCTTGTTCATGCATGCGGGACTCTTCTAAACTGCCTTTGCTTAATTCCTGTACATGAGGATGATCCGTTCTTGAGATTGGCAGAGGCAATCCTTGAAAATCAACCAGCTCTCCTGGACTTCTCTTCTCTCCAGGACATTATCACACAGGATTTCTCCAAGCAGATTTTTGAAGAGGCCAATGTCTGTTCTCCTGAAGTCCAGAGTTGTGAAACTACTAGATTTCACTGGGTGATTCTGTTTTGTACCTTGATCTCTCCTCTATGGAAACAAACCAAACTTGGAACAAAGGGTAGATGGATCCCATGCTGGTTACTGGATAAGTCTATGGTACCAAATTAATATTTATTTTTTGGTTATCTCTGTCCATCTTAAGATCTTTGATTCATCTACAGTCCAACTAAGTTAGTTCTAGATAATAAAACTACTATACTTTTTCTTAATTAAAAAAAAATACATCTATGATAAATGATGGATGAAAGAAACACCTTTTATAAAATTTTACATCCTCATTTACTCTAAATCTCAATTCAATTTCAAAAGCCAAAACCCCAACACAGAGGTAAAATAAAAAAGATTACCTTTCTCTTTAAAATGCTGAGTTTATTCTTCGCAGCCTGACACTGAGAGCTGTCTACAGAAGACTGAAGTTGATGCTTTTTCTTCATTTTCTGCCCTCTTGACTTTTGCCAAAACCTGCAGTTTGTTCATACTAGTAACTCAGGGTGAGTCTGGAGGGAACACACGTTATATACATTAGATAAGCTTGTCCTTTCAAACAAGAGCAGGTGGATTGAGCTGCTCTCAGTAGCTGACAATGACTCTGATATGCGATGATGCATATAGTAGATAACAGGAAAGATGAAGTTTTCTTTCAGACTGATCAAGTTTGTTTCCCTCTTGCTTGGACAAGCCTGTATAAATGTACTTAAGGAAATAGAAAAGACCCAAAAGAAAGTTGAAAATTCCCTTTCCATCTTCTCTCTTTTTCAGTATCAAGGGTATAAGAAAGTCAACAGGGGAAAAAGAAATCTGGCTTCAGACAATGAAAAACCTTTATTTAAGGATGCCTTTTTCATATTTTCCCTTTCAAAATGTTATATAAAGCTGAGGTGAGAACATAATTCCTCCTATACCATGCCAGAAACAGAAATAATCAAAAGCCAGAACCCAGGGAGATTAGGAGTCTCAGAGTAACTGGCCAAGGATATTGTTAACAAAATCATAGAAAAACAAGAGGTTTTCCAGAGCTATGGAAATTTGCTACAGTGGTGTGGAAGAGCCAAAGAGATGGGGAGCAGGAGGCCAGTTAACTATTAGAGAAGAGGCAGACAACCTGGTCCTAAGCAAGCAAGAGACAAGAGGGTACACTTAAGTGTTAAGTTTCAGGGTAAAAATAATTTTTTCTTAGAGGACAGGATAAAACAGATATTGCAAATACACCACCTACTTCAGAGACAACTCCATCACCTGGGTGAGAGGATACTGGTCAATTATGGAAATCCTTACAGCCATACATCACACCATGGGATGTGATGTTTCCATAGAGGAACAACTGGCTGATGAGAAGCACTAAGATATAACATCAAAGAACATTTCTAATCCCTTGTTTCAGCACAGGAGGAAAAATTTTGAAAGATGGAAGGTGTATTTCCTGCACATTTTGGTCCGTGTCTCACGCCAAGCAAATAGATATTTGTAGATATACTGGCTAGCTTCAACATCTCAAGGAACTGGACTAAGTCACAGCACAGCCCTTAACCCATCTCCCCATTAGAAAGTAGAGCCATGACTGTTCCTTCCCCCTTTTATTATTATACTCTATTTTATATATATATATATACACACATACACACTCTTTCAATCAATTTCTCTTCAGATTGTATTATTATAGATTGACAAGGGGATACTTCCTAGCTCTGCTGGAAGTGTGGCTGGGACAAATGAGATAGGTTGGATTCTGAAGTAATAGCTTTCCATTAGTTACTGGCTGGTGAGAGTCTCAGAGCACCAAATGTGTAGGAAGATATGTATTAGAAGAGTCAGACAGGGTCTTTGTCCCCATAAGGTTGTTGGGAATACAGGGGACAAATATCATAGGATAGGAATGAGAAAGGCAACCTGAGTCTGTAACTGAGTAAGACAAAGTAGGAGAGGAAGAAGGTGGCCTGCAGACTCTTTGTACTAAAGGGTAAAAGATTGTCTTAGGTCAGAGAAAGGAAGCAAAGAACCCCAACTCCTGATACTCACCAGAATTACAGTATGCTTCTACAGTCTGGGAAGCGAGCTGACTCTCTCCTGTGAACTGGCCATAAAATCGTTGAGAAGCTTTGTAGACCATTAAGTATTGTACTTGTTTAATTTTTCTTGCACAGGCACTTCTCTGAAATGTCCCAGAAACCCTAAAGAGAGCACCCTATCGGGAGAAGTGCAGATCAGTGGCTCAGGTGCACCCAACTGGATACCCCTTAGTCAACAGTGGGGAGCCAGGTACTGCAGGGCACGGGAAGTTCTTTTCCTGTGGCAGGCAGCACTCCCACTGCCTTACTTCACCAGAGCTCTTCTACGACAGCTTCATGCCATCATGCTGCCCCTTAGAGAAATAGCTGTACCTGCTAAGTACAAGATAATACACTGCTGGAAGCTACCAGGTGAAAGACAAGTTGTATGGTGAGAATAGGGTTATTTGGGGTCATTGCAGTAGCATGAAAACCCTGGAGCTTAGCTGGCTTTACAGAGCCAAGTACAAAAGACACTGCTGTAGGCATGGCCTTGTTGACAGATTGAAGATAAGTGTTTTGAAAATATTACCTCATTGCCAGCATGCAGCTAGTATTGGTGCGTACTCTGCTATTATTACCAGATTTTACTTACAAATATTTTCTTGATGATGTAGCTACATGCAGAGGAGGCAGCATCCTCGCCAAAGGCAACTGAAACAAACTGCATTTGTTTTGTCTAATTTGTTTTCATTGACTTCAATGAGCTTTGCATTCTACTGTGTTTTCACTTTACGCGTGTGTCTGCTGTTACAAAACATTACTAAGATGGGCTTTTCTTGAGTGAAAAAATCAAGACTAGTAAGAAAATATCAGAATAATCAGTAAGAATAGTAAATTATATTTAAAACACAAAATGAAGAAAAATGTGCAATTCCCAATAATAAAGAAGTCTATTTAAATAGTTTTAGGTTGTGTTATATCAACTTTCATATCAGCTTTAGAGACAAAGCAATAGTTAAATACATGCACTGGTTTGGATGGGATAATCAGTATCTGCTAGAACTAACTGTATAAAAAATAAAACAATATATACTGCATCTTAGCTGTGTTTGTATTCAATGATTTTGGTTTGTGCATTTGTAATAAATCTTCTACAAACTCTTCAAGGCGTAACTTACTGCTCCTTTCTTTCTTTCTTTAAATAGTGATCTGGTTTCAATTGTAACATTAAAGTGATATTCATCCTTTTAATTTCAACTAAACTGACAGCTGACTCCAATTTTTGTGTTTATAGGAGTAAATGAACACAAAATGTGCTCTTCAACAGCCCTTCATGGTATAAAGTGCTACCCTGCTTACATCAGAATACTTTGAGGAAAAACTAAATCTTACATAAACAATATTGTACTTCTATAATATAATTGGGGGATCAGTGATGTTAAAGCAGATACCAAACGAACAAAGAAGGGACATTTCTGATGTTCCAGCCCCAGTGCAAATGCTGTTGATGCTCTCCCACAAGTGATGTAAATCCCTTTTCCAACAGTGTGCTCTGCGCGGGTTTTTGTGAGTCTTTCTTGATGTGTTGACTTTCAGAGCTCAAACCTCCTCCTGGTCTGCTGGGGTCTGGCTCTTCCAACTTGGGATTGTGTTCAGCTCCATTAATTTGTGGTGGTTTTTTTTTCTTCTTTTTTTTTCTCATTTATAAAAGTCAGAACTTCTCAAGGACATCTCACTTTAATGAGATGTTACTCATAGGAAATCTTTTTTTCTTAGGTAATTTAACAGTGGAAAAAACTGGAAATGTCATATGTTAAATGAAAAGCATTTGACATTTTTGCACAGTGGTTAATCGAACAGTTAGGCATTTTTTCCCTCCTAGTTCTTCTTGTTAGTTTTAGGACAAAATATAAAAATATGCAACTCTTTTGCTAAAAGGGGTTTCTTTCTTTTTTTTCTGGGTTCTGTGAATGACTTAATACCTGAATGGGAAAAGTTTCACTTTTTTTCAGACTCTGAAAACACTGGCAGATATTGCATTCACAACACAAATCTGATGTAAAACATGCAATGTTCTTTCCCATTACATGGGTAATTTTTTTTTTTTTTAAAGCACAGCTATTGTTCTTCTGGAGCATAATATGGGACACTGGAAAAGAATATGTTGTTCCAAAACTTGTTATCCTACAATTCAAACTCATTGTCAGAATTTCACATCAGACAACAGAGTGAGTTAAATCAAGCTGATGTCACTTCTCATATTGGCTTACCATGGAGTTAGAGCTTAGCTAGCTTTTTAATATTTTTAGTATAGATTTCTGTTCCACCCGTTCACCCATCCATCCCAGGATGAAGTCTAACAAATTGGAGGAGGAGGCCTGCTGATGAAGGCTGTCTGAAATTTCTTGTTGCTTCCCTTTTTTTCCTCAAACTGATATTGTGAGGAAAAATGCTCAAGTTTCTGTTATGCCCTGGTCCCTCCTTCACATGTAGGTCTCTCCATCTTCTCTTTTCCTATTGGGTCTTTGGAAATAGACTGGTAGCATATGATGCTGGTGCTTAGGGGTAGGAAATACCAAAAAATAATCCAGTGAAGACAATATTTTGAAGCAGCAGTGGTTTGAGAGTTGTTTGCGCAGTTTTGTCACTCCCTATGCCCCAGCTAATACTTGGACAAATTGTTGCAGGCTCAGATTTACTATTAAAGAGAATGGAAACTTTTAGTGAGAAAACAGATCTCTTTTCTTAGATTACAGTTTTAAACTCTATAGGGAAAATACAAAGACAAATTGTTATGCAAATGAAGAATTAAAGAGATTAGAATATCCAGCACACTTTAAAACTGCTTTAATTGTAGATTGTTGATTACCAGCTGCATGTCTTACATAATTCTTTGAGCAGTATTAATATTACAAAAACTACAAAGAGTTTGGAGACAACAGGGAATATAACACTTGCATGCAACACTGACAGCCATGAATAGCAAGAATTGTTATAGCAAGTAACCAGCCCATGCGGTTAACTCCAACACCCCTAGACGTTTTTTATTCCCTTCAGGAAGCCAATGTATGCATTCTTTTTAATGCAAAATTGTATGAACACTATAATTTCTCCACATAGTCTAACAAGAAAATAACTGATTAAAAAGAACCCAGATGTGCAGATGTATCTGGAACATCCAAATATACTCATTTAAAACACATACATAATTGTTAGGAAACTGCATTTTAGAGGGTAACTAGCCCCCAAAGGAGAAAGAATACAGTTTAGAATGGATTTTAGATCACTTCACCGTGGAGGAAGATCTTTACTAGTGGTATGTTCCATCCATGTATATTCTTTAAATACCCATTAAAAAGTAGAATTAAAGAAGTAAAGCACAATGGTAGTTTTATGACAACTCATAAAATCACCAAAAATATTTCAGTGTTTCAGTTGCCAGTGTTAAGGCTTTCAGCAGTGTACAGTTTCATCCTATGTACTTTATAGGTCTTGAAAGAGTTAATTCAACTCTTCTTGATGCACCCTTAAAAATTACACTAGATGTTGAACAATATAGCATCTAAGGACTTTCTGGTCTTCTTATATTCCTCCATAATGTCAACGAATTTTCACAGAGAAACAGACAAACATGAATGAAGCTGGCCATTTGGGTTTCTAGATAATTTTTCCAGATGATTAGTGTATTCTGAATTGGGAACAGTTGCATGAGCATGAAACATACTTAGAGACTTTTTCCCTCTCACAACCTCCCAACTTTTGAATAATTAGCTGGTTTTGTAGGTTCCTGCCTAAACATTAGGTCTGTACAGCTATGTGAACCTTTCTGAAAATATCAATCTTCAGGCTTTATTATTTATTTATTACCTATTCATTTAATTAGCTACTGACAGGTACTAATACCGTGACCTCAACTGACGTACCAGTAAGTCATTAAACGTTTTGTGCTCTTTTTTGAGTGTATAGAACAGCAGACTAAAGTTTTAATTTATCATTGCTTTTCAGGCCCCAAGTCTTCTGCTCAACAAAAAGAAAGCAAACGCAGAATACTCCAGTAATTTTGCAGCGCAAATTGCTGATCCACCCTTCCAGGAACAATACAGGGACCTGTTCAGTACAAGAAACGGTACGATCTTCAGACACTTTAGGAAAAAGACGGTAAAGAGTGTCCACAAAGAGGTTATGTTCACGTAATTCTTTAAAGATAGGAGTAAGCTGTTTTATGTTTCTGATGAAAATAAATTTTTGCTTAGTCATCTGTACTTTGCTCTTTTACAAATTAAGGGAACAGTGGATGGAAAAGTCATTGGATTTACCACAGATTTTACTAATTCTGTTAAATGGTGTATTTATCATATAATTCACTGCGTCTGTTCAACTCAGACCTTGTTAACTAGAGCCCTGTAAATAAATGTCATGTTTGGGGACAAAATATGATGATTTTGAGACATCAACTTATGTCAATAATTTGACAAAGAAGTTTAATTGGGGATTTTCAACAAGTAAAGCTATATAGAATTAAAAAAAAAAATCAAAGCATTTCTTTGAAAAAGTAAGAATAGATGACCTTTTGAAGCCTTTTTCCTTTTTTTTTTTTTTTTCTGAACGAGGCAAATGATTTTTCTTGTTCGTATCAGAGACTCTATGCTGCTAAACACTCATCTCATTCTAGTGCCAACTGCTATTGCATATTAGGGTTCACTAACAGAGGAAATGATCAAGAAGAATTAATTTACTTCAGGAGATATAACCATGTCCAGAATGGATGGTGCAGAGTTTTACAAATGCCTGTGTTTGTTTCAGAAAACTCCTACTGCTTCTTGACTCAGACGTGTCAGGAGGACTGGACTCCTCAAACTTATTGCACCACTGAAAATTTCAGTTAATTGTCCAGGAGATACCCCTGGCTGGCCAGTGCAGGACAGATTGATGACTCCTAGGGCAATTCTTTGTGTAATGTAGATGTATCATGTTCAGATAGAGATATCTAGAGTAATCACATTGTATTGTTTAGTGTAAGCTTAGTGTAAAAAAAGGTGTAAGAGCTTTACTTCCAATGAAGTCATAAAATTCCAGTCACCAGACTTTACAACAGAAAGCAAGTGTGAAATTTCCTGCATCATGCTAATGTATGCTTTGTGAATTACAAGTCCCAAGAGACTTTACTTTGTTTATGGATTTTTTTTCAGTTTGTTCTAACATGAGAGGAATTAAGCTGTCACACTAAAAGAACAGAAAAAAACTACACAAGATATATAAAAAAAATCAAAATAAAACAGTATGTCTATAAATCACAGCTCTTAGAAAATGTTATTCTGTACTTCAAAGGCTGTTGAAACACCAAAGGAACTTCATAAAATAATTTAAGGGTTTTAGCTTTTTTTTTTTTTTTTTGGTGGCAAATTGTTGGGGGACATCTGTTGTAACATCTTCTAGTAATAACACTTTTTATTTCTCCAGTAGTTCCTCCAAACATTTAAACATGTTTTACAAATAGCTTCTTAAGAAGTTAATCCAGTGGGTAACAACTGTTTAGTGCTGATGTTTCTATCACTGCACCAAAGTTATTTTACTATGCAGACACAATATTTTTAAGGGTGAGGTGTGTATGGCTCCAGAACATAAGTAAGAATTTAATTAAAGAAGCAGAAAGAATAAAAAAAAATCCAAGACAATACTTTACTATAATAACGGCTGTAATATCTGAGGATCACCTTAAGAATAAATTCAACATTATTTTTTTTCTTTTTTTTTGATGGTTTCATACTTTTTTTTTATCACTGATGTAGAAGTATGGAAGAAGGGATGGGTTATTCTATGATTATGGCTAAATTTAAATAAAAAAAAGATCAGTGAATTTAGCAGCACTTCTGGAAGCAATTTGCTTATTAGCTGCGTATTTTTCTTTGTGAGAATTTTTCATAGTTTTACCTGATTTTTCAAAAGATTCTTTGTCCTGCTATTATGGATTCCTGCTTTGCTTTGCTCCAAGGAATATGGGGATAAAGTAGTTAGAAAAGAGATGGTCCAGTTCATCCCATAGCTAGCATGTACTTCAAAAACATGAAAGAACCCTCTTTTACAAGGTGGGGTACAGAGTTGGGCATTAAATTTTTCTGCCAATAGCTGACATTTGTTTATGGTTCCATTTCACATAAGCAAATAAAGTTTGAAAACCTGGTTGCAAAGCATATTAGTGAAGTTTCACAGTAAGTAAATCTATGTATTCTTCCAAACTATCTCATTCCATTGTTTTCTCTTGCAAATGAAAACAGTAATGTTCTATTTTATTGGTTTATTCCTGAATAATGCATGTCTGTGTCTCCTATGATTTTATTAAATGTATTAATTAAATGTATAGATTTTGTTTCTCTCCCTGTAATCTTTCAAAAATTCCATGATTTTAAAAAAATATTCAGCTTCCCTTTGCTCAGCATGGGATGATTTAAGAGCCTTAGCTTTAATTTGTAAAGAAAGAGGTTGGTTGGGTGCTTTTTTCATTTTTAAGGTAGTAGAGTATATGAGATTTACGGCTATAATTTTTAACTAATTTCATTATTGTTTGTGTCTCAATAACTATGCACTTATCGAATACTTTTAAGCTGGCATTTTCCCATATCAATTTAATGTGTGTGTACTTCTCATAGAGAAATACGTTTCTGGTGCTTGTTTTCCATGTACTTCTAATTACACTAGTCTAAAATTCTAAAATAACTTTATTGTCACTGGACACAACAGAATGGTCAACTCTGTTGAACTAAAAGCAATCAAAGCAAAAAAAAACCAAACCAAACCAAACCAAAACCCTCAGCAGACTATCAAATATTTATACGCTGTGGAAGTTTCCATAAAATCAAAACTGTAGCAAACTGGAAGTAGTTGTTTTGGTTTGTTTTTTTTTTTTAGCACTAAAGCCTGCCACCGTGAGAAATCACTTTAATTTAGGGTTAAGAGTGACCTGAACCTAAAGCAAAAGAAACTATTTTTAAAACAAAAATGATAGTGCTAAAGTTGCCTTCTAAGATACCATTTCATTAAACTAGTGCAACTATGGCTTCGTTAAGTCAATGTATTCCCTGGTATTTTTGGTTTACAGAGTTCTTTAATAGTTATAGTTCCTTATAGCTACTTATGTACCTTTAAATCTTAATAGCATTTTCAGATATAGTCACATTTTTATCTGCAAAATGAGAGTCAAGGATCTTGTTGACAAATAGAATTCTTTCCTACTCCCTTCATAAGATTAATTTTTCATGTCTCTGTGTCCAAATGTTCCATATTAGGTCCTCGTTTTGAGGGCTAGATGGAATGCTGAGGCAATCCAGCAGTTTATAAATGGACATTTAGTACATAATAGCACTTGCCTTTATCTTGAATATGTGGAATTTCTTATGCTTCCAATTGAAAAGACTTCAGTCCCCTGGAGAACTTAAATTTAAATAATACAGTTTGTAAATACAGAAAATGATCACCATCTATATACAGTAAGGGAAATGTTGTTGAGTGTTAAGTCTCGTTGAAAATAAACCTGTACCAGGGGTACTTCTTGTATCTATCTGTAGCATTTCCCTCTTTCACAGTGAATGAACGGATAAAATGCATAACAATACTGTGTTTGGGGATTGTCAGCTGTTTCTTGATATAGACAATTTTATTATCAGCTCTGAAACAGAAGAAAAATTTAAGTATTCCCCTGAAAGAAACAGCTTTTTTATGCCTCTGACCTGTTGTATATCATTTTATTACAACAGTCATTGTTCTATCTGTAATAACTTTGGGCTCTGAATGTATCATCAAGAACAGTATCTGCACTCCTCGGATGAAATGCATAGCCTGTGTCAATTCATCTCTCAGCCCTCATCTTATTTTTGTGTAGATGCCTTGAACTTGTCATCATTAGCGAAATAAATCCACGTTCTTTGGCTCTCAACTACAATTTTGTTGAGGATTTTCTACTCCTGTGCCTTTGACGAGCTTTCTAGGTATCTGCATGCTTCCTGTATTACCACTGTTTTCTTTATTCCTGAATGGTATTTCTTAAATTCCATGAATATATTTAGTTAGTTTGTATCTTCTCTCACTTGTTTTGAATTTAATGCAGTGTCTAGCAACATCAGTAAGAGTCTTTCTGTTGCCTGTAGTGGGTTGCTCCAGGACCTTCCTAATGTTTGTTGGGTATAACCAGTCTGCTATGGCATTTGCATTGCTATAGCATTCTCAGAGAGTTCGGTTAGTTTCTTCCAACTTCTGCTTTCATGAGTAAAGGAGAGGGATGGATAAACCTGTAGGTAGAGTTCAAAAGGTATTGAATTGTGGTTTACTTCTTTTTGTATGAGTTAGTAGTTTGGATGACTAGAAGCTATATCCAGGAAAGGAGCTAAGGGCCTAAGGGTTAGGCCCTTGTTTGCATCTGTGCGTGTAATTAAATCCGAATGTTAGGGAATGTGTCATGGCACAATTTACATTCATACAGTTAAATATTCTTTCTCCTATACCCTATGCTATCCCCAAACTGTTCGCAGATTTTCTAAGAGAGTGCTCTTTGGCTTGAAAAAAGAAATGTGCCAGGAAGTTTGCTAGTGATTAAACAACACGAACAGTTGTATGTTCTATCCGTAACACCAGATTTTAGACAAAGAAGGCAAATTGTGGTAAATGAAATTCAGAAACAACATGCATCATTATGCAAGGCACTGGAGAGATTAGAACTTCTAAAGGATGGTCAAGAAATCTTGGTTTCTGAGGAATCATTGATTTGTAGAACTGGCATAGACTTTTATAAGGGAAATGGAAGGGCATTTTTGTTCATTTAGGAGCCAGAATGTGAAGTTCTCTCCTGAGATTATATATCTGTTCTTTGACAGAACAGAATAGTGTTTAATTTATTGTAGATCAGACAGCAGAGTTTGTGTTTCCTGACTTCTAAGCAACACTAAAATAGTTAGAGCTCCTGCCAGAAAGTGGGAGTCTTACAATCAATATACTTTTCCAGTCTGTTAGGATTCAAATCCACAGGATTATGCCTAGATTCTGAGACAATAACAATGTTAGTGAGTGGAAAACATCACTCACTGAATCACAGAATCATACAACAACTTATGTTGGAAGAGACATCCAGAGGTCATCCAGTCCAACCCCTTGCTCAAAGTAGGTCCAACTTAGACATGGCTGCTCAGGGCTGCATCTGGAACATCTCCAAGGATGAAGATTCTGCAACCTTTCTGAGCAACCTGTTCCAATGTTTAATAGAAGAGAAAGTTTTCTAATATCTAATCAGAATTTTCTATGTTCCTAACTTGTGTCTCTTGCCTCTTTTCCTATGACTGTGCATTTGCAAGACTCTGGCTCCATCTTCATTGTGTATCTGTCCTCTAATTAGGTAGTTGTAGATAATAGTGAGGTCTTCCCTTAATCTTCTTTTCTGAAGGCTGAACAGGCCCAGTTTTCTCAGCCTTTCCTTGCACATCAGGTTCTCTGGCCTATTAGCGGTCTTAGAGGTCCCGCTCCAGTGTGTCAGTATCCTTGTACTAAGGAGCCCCAAACCAGACACAGTACTCCAAATGTGATCTCACAGCTGTTGGTCAGATGACAAAGACATGCACTTTATCCCATATTTAGATATATAAGTCTGATTTCAGAAGTCCCAATATTTAGAAACTTTGCAAATCGGTGGGATTTCTCTCCTATAAAGCTTGAACTTGCAAAAACATATCTCTGAGACTTGCCATTGCCATGATATTTGTTTTGTTTGCTGCGAATCAGAAGGGTTATATATATGATTATAATCTGGTTTTTAATATCTCTCAGGCACGTTTAGAAGCTAGTTTCTATGTGCTCATCTTGAAAGATGGAGAAAGGTTTGTCTTCCCCTGAGGAAAATGATTGACAATACAGAGCATGAGTTGGAACAATGACTCTAACATTACATGGACTCTGGTGTGGCAGAAATAGATGCACTTTTAAATATTCATTAGATAGTCTCTGAACTGCCTTATACCATAATAGATACAACCACATCCACTTTGAACTCTTACAAAGAAGTACATAGAGTGGTTGTGAAGGGTCAGGCCCTGCATCATATTTTAGTCTTGCTACTGATTTCTACTCTGTCAGTTTTACTGAAATAATAGTCTAAATTCATTGTTTTAGTATCTACCTGATAGACTTAAAGAATATTTACAATGTTCAAGAGGTGTGAATCACTCAGTCTATAAATAATACTAAAGAAGCCACTTATTTTCACCTTTTCCTTCAGATTTTCCAGTAGACTGAATAAAAATCAGAGATGCTGCCACTTCGAACAAATAAGAACTTCTCTTTATTTCAAGATCTGTCTGTATTCCATCTTTTTGTAAGTGACAGGGACACTTTGGACAGGATTTAGCCATGTTGGAATCTTATTGTGTTGGACTAGTGTATAAATGGAAAAAAAAGATTTACTTCTGCACTGTGACTCATCTAAAAAAAAATCATTATGTATGGCTGTAGCTATTTACTCTTCTGAGTTTGACATGATACAGAACTGAGATGTGTCTTGAGGAGTCCTGGATCCCAGTGTCACATATGTCAGATCTTATAAATTTGCTTTTTAAATAAATCAAAGAATAAAATATAAAGAGCTTCCACGTGCCCTTTCTGTTTGGTCTGTCAGCAATTAAGGATGGGTGAACTTCTCTTTTCAGAAAGGCAGCCCTTTGAAGATGTTTAGACAAGAAATGGGGAGGCTGAGATCAAGGACCCTAGAACCTATTCCATGTAGCCAGTAGTATTGTTCTTGCACATCTGGGTCAGTTCAGAGTGTTTCTTTAGAGGCAGAGAATCTTCTCTGTAAAGGCAGAAAATCATCTCCCTCTCTGCACACTGCATTCTCTTGAATGTATTATGTGAATTCAATGTTAAATTGAATTTAATTGGTAGTGACCCTAAATACACACAATCTTAGACAAAAACTATGCTAAGCTCAAGTTAAGGTTACAAGATGTAGTTATAATTTGAAGTAATAAAGATAGCCAAAGGGCATGCAAAACAAATACAAGAAACACAAAGATGTGTAAGAAACCTAAATGAGATGAAGAAAATGCACAAGAGAGTTATTCAAACCTCCTCCTACCCCCTGCCATACTCCATAGTGATGCCATGTGGCAATAATTTTATTTCTTAATAGCAGCCCAAATATGATTAAACTCTTTTAAAGAAACATGTTTCCTTTAGTGGTTCCATCCAGGAGATCTGAATCACCCTAAATCACCCAAAGGTTTTTCTCACTAGTCCTCTATTGCCAATGAACACTAGACCCTCTCTTGTTACCTTCTCTCTAAAAAAACCCAAACATTGACATTTTTATATTTTCATGAAGAAGCAAACCAATAAAATCAGCAAATCTGCATGTCTGTATAAAGCACTCAAAGCAAAGAGAAAATGAAGCAAATTGCATTTTCCAATGAGCACTACTGAAAAAGAAACCTCCTTTATTTGGGACCTTCTCCACCTGCTCAGAAGGAAGACACTGTAGCACATTCTGAAGGTCCACAGTCACTATGTTGGGCCAGCAGCTGGGCCTGTCTCATGCCTTACAGCCACTGCCAACCAGTGAACCTAACTACCCTTCTGCTCCAGTTAAATCAAGTACATCCAGCCTCTCCCCATCATTTTGTCCCAAATAAATTTGATTTGCCCTCGTTGCCAAGGTCAGAGATCAGCTGCCTGATCAGGCAAGCAGAAAATCTCTGTGAAGCTCTTTTGGGCTGCCGCTACCCACCTGCTCTCTCAAAGTCATACTGGAGTCTGTATGCTGTAATGCTACAGCTGGCTCTTATATCCACTGTTTTGAGACAGGCTAGTGAAGAAAACTCTATATAAGGGATAAAAATGATCATTTTGATAGGAAAGAGGTGATTTTATTTGTATAGGATGGAGGGCCTCTTCCCAGTGCAGTAAATCTTTCCCTTGATTTCTGGAAATACTTGTCATTCCAGGGCCACCCTTCAAGAGCTTTAGCACTGAACTTTGTTGAGACTCAAGAAGCACCTGGATTCAGTTTAGTTCAATTATTTGGGTAGAACAGTCCCTGGATTTTCCGAATTAATATATATGATACCAAATAATAGTATATCTATAAAGGAGATGTAAAAGAAGAGAAGTCAGTATTTCTTGCCACATTCCCAGGTCAAATTCTCCAAGCCAGGAATTTCAGCTGAGTATTCAAACTTCTAAGAATTAAATTTGAGGCATTGAATTGAATTGGAAATTATGTTACAACTGCAAGATTTGTTCCTATAGCTGGCGGTTCTCCAGGAAAAGTAAGAATTTTGCACTCATAGAAATCAAGTTACATTTCTGAACTTTCTAAATTTGCTCCTTTAGGAACTCCTCTTCAGAGAGTTTCTACTTCTCTGAAGTTATCCTTTAAAATGAACACAGGTTTTAATAAAAATACAAATGTCTGTGCAAACCTTTTTTTTCCTATTCTAGTCCCAGAACTCCCTCTCCCAAACTCTGCCTTTTACAGCCCTGTAAAACGTGCCTTGTCTTTCTAACCTTAAACAGTAGAGGGCAACCAGAGAATGAATATCCTAACTTCCTACAGTTTGAGATGCTGTAAATCTGGTGGTTTAAAAGCCATTACCAGTTACCGGTATGTTAAATACATGTTAAATAATTGCAGTATTCAATATTGATCGTAGCTGTGTTAAAATTATTTGATTTTTCAGTGCAAACGGAACTTTTCATTCTAGGGCAATTGACTATGAGATCTCAGTAAAAGAGTCACACCATGCTCAGCATTCCCATACTTAAAATTTATTTACAAAATAAATTTTGTAAATAGGTGGAAGAAATGAATAAATATTAATGGGGGAATGACAGAATCGAAGAATAAAAACTTCTGGAAATTTCCAAGAATTAAAGAAGGGTAAAACTAGTATAATTTATAGAAATATAGATTTTTGAAGAAATTTCGTAACCATGGCTTATAATTCTGTGTTTAACTCTACAGACTTGAGTAAAAATTCTGTATTATTTTCTATTGTAAAGATCTTGAAACAACATGCTCAATTTAAGGGTTTTTTACAGTCTTTTCTTAAACTTAGTTGAAACTGTTATATGCTCCATTAGTATGCTATATTAAATTTAGTGAAAGAAGAATATACTTAAGAGATAGGGAGACACCAGAAGACATGAAATGAGAGCCCAAGAGAAAAGAATTAGCATAATATTAAATAACACCAGTGCTTGGCAGCAGGGATTGCTTTGTTGCTAGTAGCCTGATCCAAATACTGTGGCAAATTTATTTAAGAGCCACCCTTTAGATCTTGGAAATCATCCTCCTGTCACTATATAAGAGAGTTTATTTATATTCAGCTTTATTTCACTGCATTTCTTTAAACAAAAGTTTACGTTTTCATACACAAGTTACAATAACATGTGCAAAGAACATTTGCTACTACTGTTCCTCTAGGGAGCCCACATATGTTCCCCCCAAGTTTCTCTGAGGTTCCACGGGACTCATCCCTTAATCCAACTTTTATTTTTTGCTCCTATGCATCTTCTTCAGACACAACTCCAGCTGTCATCTGTATGCCAATGAGTCACAGGTTTAGTCCTCCATTCCAAGTTAAATTCATTTTCCAGTCTTCTCAGTACGACTCAATACCAGGGAAAGCCTCAATGCCTGAAACACAATTCTTAATCATCTCCCTTCTGTTTCCTTTGTTATCTTTGCACAATATCATTACTGTCCTTCCTGGGCCTGATGACTCTAAGATGGGGATTGCATTAATGTCAAACTTCTTTCCAGAGCTTCAGGTCCCATCTCTGGGACGAATCTTTCCTTTCCATTCATGTGGAAACAAATCTTAAGTTTTAACTATCATATCTTTGAAACATTCAATTTATAACCATCTAAATTGGTACTATTACTCAGAATTTGGTCCCTAATACATTTTGTACCTTCAGATTGCATAGCTTCCCCTTCTCCTGATAACAAAACACAAACTGCCTGTTTTCTATTGCAGGGTGTTTTCTTGCAACTCTTACTATCTCTTCAGTGATTCTGAGCTTCTAAAAGTGTGTGTTTTCTGTCGGTGTTTCCTCTCATCAACTCATTGTTACATTTTTTCAACCAAGTATTTTTATGCCATTTGGTATAAATTAGAAGCAACTTACCCATTTTGAGTCATTTGTTGTGGTTAATGCTAATGAAAATCAAAAAAAGATATTGTAATCTTGTCTTTTCCCAGTATTTTTCAAAGCATGAACAATATGACAAAAATAATTTTGATCAGAATTGGCTTCTTCATAAAAATCAAGGCACTATACTCAGGTAAACTGTTCTGTGTGAGGTGATGGTACAACATGGGCAAGAGCTGGATGAAGCCCTTCCATTACTCTGCCTTGCATCAGACGCTGAGCCTTTAGAATTTCAAAGGATCTGCATTTCCCAAGCATTGCCATTCAGTCTGGCCTACAGCCCAATCACCGTATTTTTTTTAAATGGAGGAATTGAAATTCTGGGATTCACTCTGTGTCAGAATTATGCCACGTTTTGGTTCTTTGCTAATTTGCATTGCCTCTGTCTGCATATTTCTGGGAATATTATAACTGTTAATATGTAGCTGTCTCTGTTTCTCTGGAAAAGCAGTTAAGAACATACCAACTTTCAACTGGTCCTAAATTAGTACACATTTACACAGTCTACATGACAGTAAAGGGAAGGAAAAAAAGCAATAAACTCACTAGATATGTTTATTGACCTGGCTAGACTCATGACCTCAGTATTATCAGTTGGTTTTTTTCTTCCTTCTCCTTTTCTGTATGTTCATGTATTTTTACTGTTGTCTTATAGACTGTTATGGCTTCATGATAAGGACAGTGTGAGACTATATGAGTATATTTGGGTAACTGAAAGCAAATAATGATAATATATATCCATTATTTCACATGAGAAAGAGTGAGTCTCTGTCATATGAAATATGAATGTATTCCAGAGGTCTAGTTATTAGTTTGTTTTCTTTTTTATCCTTCAGTATGAGATACTGGACAGACATCACTTTTCATAAAAGTCTACTAAATGTTTGCATTTCTTAGATGTCCTTCTTAATATAATATTGGCAAAACCTATCAACATTCTGCAAAAATATTGGCAAGGCTTCCATTGGCACAAGTGTTAAAACAATATTACTTAGCTAGAAAGTAAAACCGAGTGAGGGATTAACATGAGGGATTAAAATAAATTTTTGCTTTAATTTGTCAAAGGTACAGTCGTTATGACCACCAAGAATTTTTCCACCCACTTTAAAATTGTGTTAAAAATTAACTATGTCAGGCCTTTTTGGCATAAAGCTACAAAACATGATGGATTTTGAGTTGCTGTAAACCAGCAAAGTTGGTCTAACCTCAACTAATCTGTTGTGCCACAGTGTTTATTCTAGCTGAGGTTCTGGCACTCTTGTCTATATTGTGTATTATTTTCACCAAACAATTTTCTGATCAGAAATTACTAGTTGGTGTGTCCAGTTGACTTTGGTACAATTTGACTAACATCAGCCTGCCTTACCTGCCATTAGCTGCAGATACAAGACTTGGTTTTACCCATACGAAACTTTTTCTGCTCTAGTTCTGAGCCATATGTCTTGGTGGTGACTGCCTTCTACTGCCCTCCACTGCCATGGCAAAAAGTTATTGTAATAACTGTTTGCAAAATTCATTTCTTCTCCTTACCACTTCCCCAAAACCCAGGAATCTGGCAGGCTGCCCCTTTCCCCAGGAAACACGGTCGCTCTGTCTTGCCATGACCGGGGGCTACGCTAGTTGTAGTTGTAGTCCTGGGAACCATCACCAACGGTGACCGTGCCTAGATACTCTGTGATTCAACACGGAACCCAGGGCTCCTCAGACTGCACAGCTCTGCTCACACTGAAGTTATGCCTTTACCTTCTAAAACTCATGTCTTCAGGCTTAATATTTTTAACTCCATGGTTATTAAAAAGCTATTTTGAAATTAAGTCTTGTTATTCTTTAAGATGTGTTATGGAAGAAACAGCCAAAGTATTTTCAGTACACGTTTTCAGTTTTACAGACATTTAAGAGTGAAAATTTTCAAAAAGCATTGAATGTAGCCTTATCTCAGAGAGACAAAGGGTATTTGTGATTTGGGTAAAGTGACTTGGATGGATGATGAATTGTACTCTTATTCAGAATGACCATGTTTTATCTTGTTGAAGAAAAGGTTATTTATTTTTACTGGACAAGAAAACCATGAAGATTTTTAATGAAATTCTGTGTGGAGTCTTAATTCACTGGCACCTTCTTATAAATATTTAGTTTTATAGGAATATTGCAATATAAAAAATTAATAAAATACAATAATAGAAACAGACTAATGCCAAAACTGAGGTTGAATAATTTCTTCCTGAAATTCTAGTAGTTTAGAATATATTAAAGATACTCTTTCCTTCTGTATTTATAGATTCATATACTAGAACGCCCAAATATTTTTTTCTTAAAATATATAAATATATTCAGGGTCCAGATACAATGTTGGTGGGCATAATGTGATCACTGACCTATTGCTTGCTTCTTGCAAATGTGCCTCACTAGTGGTTTGGGAGGCTAGAACTCCTATGGGGTAAAGCAGAAAATAGGGGTTTATGCTTATTTAGTCCTATGTTTTTCACTAGCTACAAATGTTTATCGCAGTGTATCGACTTGTCCAATAGAAGCTGAGCTAACAGCATTGATTTATGGCCTTGCTTCATACCTGATTGCAGAGAGAGGGGTGAGTGGTCACTGTAAAACCAATACCAGCGATCCGGTTGAACACAAGGCAACAAGAGTGGGAGCAAAACATAAAGTAACCCCCTGTACCACCAGCTTACAATGTCAGAAAATAAGTTGGGATGTTGAAGTGCAGATTTATGGTGATCAAAATAAAGAGGATAAATGTATTTGTTTGGGCTTACTGTGTTATTTTTGTTTTGTAGCTTTTCTGGAATAAAAGATTTCTGTTTGTGTATGGGCTCCAGACTACAAGTTGATGAAGTGCTACAGGGAAGGGAAGGGAAGGGAAGGGAAGGGAAGGGAAGGGAAGGGAAAGGAAAGGAAAGGAAAGGAAAGGAAAGGAAAGGAAAGGAAAG
>JAOTQQ010000012.1:134225679-134253965 GCA_026546715.1 Gallinago undulata | reverse complement strand
AAAGAAAAGAAAAGAAAAGAAAAGAAAAGAAAAGAAAAGAAAAGAAAAGAAAAGAAAAGAAAAGAAAGAAAAGAAAAAAAGAAAAGAAAAAGAAAAAAAATTCAGACTTGACCAAAAGTTAAAGCATGTTATTAAATAATGTCATTCAAATGTTCCTTAAACACTGACAGGCTTGAGGCATTGGCCACCTCTCCGGGAAACCTGTTCCAGTGTTTGACCACCCTCTTGGTAAAGAAATTGTTCCTAATGTACGGTCTAAACCTCCCCTTGGAGCAGCATTGAAACATTTCCATGTGTCCTATCACTGGTTGACAGGGCAAAGAGATCAGCACCTCCTTCTCCACTTCCCTTCCTCAGGTAGAGAGCAATGAGGTCAACCCTCAGTCTCCTTTTCTCCAAACTAGGTAAGCTGAAAGGTCTTAGCGGCTCCTCATAGGACATTCCTTCCAGCCTTTTCACCAGCTTTGTTGATGTCCTCTGGATGCATTCAAGGACCTTTACAGCCTTCTTAAATTGCAAGCAGTTCAGTGAGGCCACACCAATTTTGAATATAGCAGGATAATCACCACTTTCGACGGGCTGGTGATACTGTGTCTGATGCACCCCAGGACGTAGTTTGCCCTCTTGGCTGTTAGGGCTCAGTGCTGACTCCTGTTGAGCCTGCTGTTGACCAGCCCCCCATCCCAGACCCCTTTCTGCAAAGCTGCTCTCCAGCCTCTCCTTTCCCAGTTTACATTTTTTGCTCAGAGTTACTCAGTCCTTTGTGCTGAATCCAGCATTTGGACTTGTTAGATTTCACCAATGCTCCAATCTATCTAGATCCCTCTGCAGGGCCTCTTGTTTCTCAAGAGAGTCAACACCACCTCCTAGTTTGGTAGCATCAGAAAACTTGTCAATGGTGCATTCAACTCCCACGTCCAGATCATTGATAAATATATTAAACAGAACTGGCCCTAGAACTGTAACCCCGAGGAACAAACACCACTGGTCACTGGTCACCATAGCCCCATTCACTACATTCCTTTGACCTTTGCCATTCAGCCAATTCTTTACTCAGCACACCATGAACCTGCTCATCCTACAGATAGACAACTTTTCCAGAAAGGTGCTGTAAGGGTCAGTATCAAAAACCTTACTAAAATCCAGAAAAACTATACCCACTGCCTTCCCTTTATCCACTAGGCAAGTGACCTTACCATAGAAGGATATCAAATTAGTTAAACAGAACTTTCCCTTTATGAACCCATGTTGACTGTGCACGATGATTGCATTATTCCTCAAATGCCTTTCAGTAGTATCTAGTATAACTTTCTCCATAATTTTTCCAGGAACAGAGCTTAGACTAAAACTAAGAACTCTACGTTTACTTTTGCCTGATATTTTACAAGCCATTCTTGTACAGTTAACAAGGGGAAAGCCCTTGCAGATGAGAGACACAGTCATATATCACTAGACTTAAGCCTCAGGTCTTTGAAGCACTTCCACGCATCATATTCTTGCTGGACCCAGTTGTGTGTGCTGTATCCCTTGTCTACCCTGTACACCCTTGTTTCCATGTCAGGAAGCTCAAGTTGCTCATTGGAAAGAAGATGCAATTTGTTCTAACTAGGTCCTTAATATGGATGTTTAGAGTTCACAACCCTTGTGTGCCTGCCACCTCGTCCAAATATGTCTTTCGTAACTTTAACTAGTCACAGTCCATGTGTGGGTAATAGCTTGCTGAAGGATCAGTGGTTGTGTGGGCCACAGTATTCACAGAGAATTTCAGACAGTCCTTCACCATGAACTCATATTTACGCTATAGCAGTATGTCAACCAAAAATAGTCTAATTTAGCATATATATTCTGCATGCATAAATGTCTATTTATGATAACTGCATCCTCTCCTAGGATCTTTGGTATATTTCATGGGATGTGTTTGGAACTGAAAATTTAATTAAATCAGTGCATTGCTTGCCCTTTCTGTTTTCAGATCCTTCAGATTCTATAAGCTTCATTACCTATGTGGGGCTTGCTGTGGAGGACTAGGAAGAACTAGTCCATTCTCAGTAGAATGATACTTCAGTGAAGTGTACACACCTCTACTGAAAATTTTTCATATGGTCATGGTCTCAAATGAAAAGAAAAAAAAAGTTTAAATACCATTGGACTACCTAGAAGTATATGTTCTGCACTCTTTTCTCTTACTGCCACATAGGAGAGTGCCACCAACACTTTGCTGTTTATTGTCAAAATCATATACAAAGTTGGGCAAGTGCCCAATTTGTGCACGTGAATCATCTACTTCACTGTATGTTACAGTCATACCTTCAATTTAAGACACCATCTCTTTAAATAATCTTTTCTATGTTTCATTACTGGAAAACAAAACATTGCAGATCTAACACCCACCTCCTTGGTGGCACTTGTGAGGTCTTCACACTGATTCATATCAATGTAACTATTTTCAAGAAAACGGGAATGCTTAGCAAGAACTAACCTTAGTCATGTCATTGGAACCATCTTCCGTTTTCCCACTTGCCTAAAGCAGCGGGTGGCCTTTCTGAGGATTTCAAAGGCTATGAAAACAGAACTGCAGGGGGTTATAATCTTCAATTTAGTAAGGTAGGTTTAACTAGAAGCCAGCTCTGAGGTCTCTGAATATGAAACACAGTAAAATCATGATAAGCTTAAGTCAGAGTGTCACCAAATTCCATTAGAAAGAAAATTATACTGATTTCATTGTGGATAAGGTCTTTCTACTAATGTTCATAGTCTACTTAACATGAACACTTGTAAGAATAGAAAAAAAAAAATTAATTGCAGTGGTTTTACTGATCTAGTCCAGATGATGATGGTGATGATGATAACGATGATAACGACAACTACTATTGTTATTGTTTACATTGATTTGATATTTTAAGTTAACTAAATCACTTGCATTGCATTTTGAGGTAAAAGCTGCAAACTTTCCACTGTACGTAGTAAGGATATAATTTCAGGTCAAAGTGGCACAGTGGGCTTCTGTGCTAGTCTTTGATGTCTGGAGAGTTGAACTCACATTCTGGCTTTGATCTAAAGTGAAAATAAGTTTGGTGGGTCTGGTTTGAGCCTCTGTTCTCCACAGTTTAAGTGCTCCCACAGTTCAGTACAATTGTCATACTCTGTGTAAGAGAGGCCCTAGGCACAGGGTGTTGTGGGGTCAGTGCTGACATTTGCTGGCAAAGCTGAATGGGGATGCTTGCATAACAACTTGTGTGATGCCTGGTTTATATTTAGAGCTGCAGTACAAAATACACTTACATTATTAATATAAAACAATATAGCTGACAGATAGACATATCTCGGTTCATCAGTATAAAACATTTTATTATATTAGGTGTTTTTAATGACTTTTTTCTCTTCACTTGACATGCAGGTTTTTAAATGCACATTTGAAAACTCTCCATTATATGCTCCATCTCACAGTAACCCCCTGGTAAACCCATCAAAGCCTGCCAAGCCCACACACACTGCATAGTTCTACCTAGAGACAAATGCAGTGAATTACAATTGATTCTGAATGTTGTCATTTTCCAGCTTTGCATTTGCCCTATTTTTTCAATCAATTCTTCACAAGTTCTTCTCTGTCAGTTTCTGCAACTAGTTAGTCTTCAGTTGGTTGCTGAGGATGTGGTACATGGCCAAACGTCAATTCCCCAGGTTTAGGAATGGAGAATCTTGTTTTATTGTGCATCTGTATAACAGCAACTAGTATAATTTGGCTCTCCTGTTAGGTGCTATTGCAGTATATAATATAAAAAAATACTGACAAGCAAAATATATAACTGCAATACACTACAGTTAAAAACTAGAGATGCCTTGAAACTCTCATTGTAGAGTTTACTCAGCAATGGAGAGAGTTAAATACAGGGAGGAGTTTTGTGTCTGCATATTTCACAGTTTGTTTTGATATTTGCTGTGATTCAAAGGAATTTAACAAAATGAAAATAAAAAAGCAATAATGAAGATCTCATCCCCTTACCTATTGCTTAATAGATCAAAAATGATCCTTACTCCAAACTGGTTGATCTGTATAACTTCCCTCTCAAAAGAAAGTCTGCATGTCACTGTTATCCTTGTAATCATTTTTATTGCTCAAAAAATGTGCAATACTTCATTATGTGATATGAAATTAAGGCTGCCAACTCCAAATTGCATGTCTTCCAATGTACTGCAGAGATGCTTATTTAAACTAAATTGATAAAACTGAGGAAACTCCAGAATATGTTTAAAGTCCATCTTCCACAGTTTCCTATTTTTAATACTTATCTGGTAGTGGATGCTTCCACAAGAAAATAAATAGAGGGTAAGGTATAGGGTGGATATGTTCAGGCAATCAACATCTGGAGTCTTCTTGAGATAGAGGTTGCATGGGAATGGTCATGTTAATGGCTACTCTAAAAATTCCCTTGAGTTCTGCCTGAACTCATGCCCCACATCTTCATGCTGTTGACTGAGCAACTTTGGAGGAGGAAATACTGAGGATTTTTTTTTTTACTTTGATGACATTGTTTCCGTTATGGATACAGCAGGATTCTAAGAACAGGGAGTAGGTTTTACTAACCTCAGGTTGGGAAGCAGCTGCCAGTTAGCTTTTCTCAGGACCACGATACCACTGCATCATTGTCTGATACATTTTTCTCCCACTCTCACTGAATACTTCTTGCCTTACTTTTGTAGACATGTAGATCTTCAAAAAAGAACATCCCATGATACTTCTAAACTCATCCGTCCCTCATGTTACTTGGGCTTTGTGTGATGAGCTTTTCTTTTGTTGTGGTGCCACCTATTTTTTTCAGTTCTCTAGTTCCAGGTGGTACCACAGTTGCTTCTCCCATGGACAGATGAAATGCAAATGAAAATCAGCAATTTTATTCATTACTTTCAATGAATTTTTTAACCCATTGTGAACAGCCTATTTGCCTCTTGTGGTTAAAAATTGATTTGCTTGCAAGTAGTAAAGCAGCAACCTGTCAGAAAGCAGGAAAATAAACAGGCATGCCTCATCCCTTCATCTTTAATACACAAGCAATAGGTTAAACAATGACAGAAATCTGAGGGATTAACTCTGTCTGTAACAGTTGCTGTAAAGTTCTTGCCAAGCAGGAGCTTTTCCATTCATTGTAAACATCTGCTAAGGACACCATGCTCATTTCCTAAGGAATAAGATGTACAATCATTCACCTTTTGCACTTAATAATAAATACATAGCTTTCAACCAAAAGGCTATTTATTTTCATAAAGGGTTTTTTAAAAATAATTATAAAAACAGGTATCATGCTAATTTCCTGACACTTGATTAGAGCAATGTAAATGTTTAAGTAGTTTAATTCAATCTATTAAATTTTTTCAAATCATGTAGCTACCTATTAGCAGTTAATTATAAAAAACTGTGTGCTTTTATAGTATCATTATAACTAATTTCAAAGAGTTATTCTTGTAGAACAGGGAAAGCAACCATCCAGATTTAAAGGCTAATCAGCTCTTTGGCATATTTTGTGACAGAATGGATAATTTTTTTTAAAAAACAGGAAGTGTCTTTCTCTGAATATCTGGGATCAGGAAATGTATCAAAAAATAGTCGTTAAACCAACACTTGAACTCCAAATAACTGTTTATACTTCAAAATATTTTGGGCTCAAATGTTTCTCACCTTTGCTGTGTAGACATGCCTGAAGCCTCTGTACACATTATTGTTGACACAGAGTCCCTGCATCTTGGTATTAATTTATTTCTGAGCAACTAAATCTTCACTTGGCCACATAGAGGAGCAAGAGAGTTTGTTAGATCTTTCGTCTCTCTCATGGGCTACTGGCTTTCTGAATCCCAGTGTGAGCAGCAGGAAGCATGGCTGAGCCTTCTCTTGTCCTCAGTGTTTGGGAAGTGCAACAGGTCTGTCAGACCTGAACCCACAGTTCCCTGCAGTTCCGCAGGGCACCAGCTGGTTGGACTGGCCCAAAGGGGTGGCCAGCCCATGGAAAGGTGTTTACTGGTAAGTGTGGGAAACGCAGCAAAGTTTTACCCACATGCCACATCAGACACAAGCAAGCTGTTTCAGGAGGCATGTACCTGTGCTAGTATCACACCATATTTTGGAGCTCCAATCAGAAGATGCACTATCACATTTATTCAACTTCTAAAGCAGAGCTGTCTCACCCAATGGACCATTTATATCAGTCTTGGAACACAGAGAGTACTGAGGGCTATGGTGTGAGTTAATCCTCAGTTCTCTGCTTTTTCCTCAGAGCAGGTAATGGGTTGATAACAGAAGATTAGTGTGAGCTTTGGGAATGGTCAGTTCATTTATCTCAGCATCTCTTTCAAAACTCAACAAGCTATTTCTCTTTTTCCTTTCTTTCTTTTTTCTTTTTTCTTTTTTCTTTTTTCTTTTTTATTTTTTCTTTTTTTTATTTTTTCTTTTTTTTTTTTTAATTTATTTTAAACTTGTGATTTTGGCTTGCTTTGAAATTTACTTGAATGCCTCCTGTCTCATGTTTTCTAACTGCAGAGTTGACATCCCATCATGTTGATGAATGTTGATACTTGCAGAATATCTGAATTTAACAAGAAGGATTAAGGTGCCAGGGAAGAAAAGACTAGGAAACAAAGGAGAACCTGTCAGCCTGCTGGAAGGAGGCTCTGCTAATCCTCTTTGGGAATATCTATACAGCTTTTCAAATAACTTGTTTGCGGTAGGAGTGATTTTGTTAAGGATAATATATAAGGCAATTTCTCATAAGCAGTGGGTCCAGTGAGACATAGGATAGAAACATAGGAACTAACCAAATAAACATTAAAGAAGGAGCACCAACTAGTCAAAGCTGAGACAATGTATGACCTGGTAGCTTCATTGTTGGTCTAAATTCACAAAAGTTACGTCGTTTCCCTGCTCCGCCAAAAATTTCCTGTGTGAGCACATGCAAACTGCTGAAACCAGGTATTACAAGGTGATTATAGTTTACAACTTATCCTTAGGCAAACACAAGCTGTCTCTGAATTTCAGAAGAAATTAGGTACTTAATTAGGACCAGTTGTCTAAATATCTTTGTGAACATTGCCTCCAGCATCTTTGTGCTCAACTGCTGAATGCACTTCTGTATCTCTCAGAGGTACTGTAGGAGTGAAAACGTTAAACAGTAGGCTGATAGGGAAACACATTTTGGGCACACACCTATCTCAAGATGAAATGATGTTTTAGAAGTGCTTATTTTTTCCATGGGCTATAATGGGAGACTGTATATGTCCCCCTTTGATGTCTATAATATACATGCCCAAGTTAGGGCACCTAAGTCCTGGTTTACGTAATTAAATCATTCCTAGAGTTTAGTATGAAGTCTCCATGACATTACTGTCAGAAATGAGTAATGAATAAAGCCTAGTGATATATACCCACCAAAATGATCTCTGTGGAGTCCACAGACATAGCTTACAGAAGTCACACAGAAGCTGTAGGACATCCATATTTTAATAGGATTTCATCCCCCTTTTTTATTGCTTGAGCATTAACCCTGAGTAAATGCAATTGTTTAAGCAGAATTCTAGGTGACTTTTTCTGTCATTATAACTTGGATCCTTTTTATTGCCTGTCCGTGCAAGCAGTGGGTGGGGAAAAGTGCTTGCTGCAGTCTCAATCCAAGTGAGGATGTCACTGAGCTGTTGCTTTACCCCGTTCTTTTGTTAGCTTCTCACATGGAATTCGTCTTGTTTTCTATATGCTATACACTGAATTAAAATTAAATCCATGCAGTTCACTTTACGATGACAAGTGACACAATTGACAAGTTCAATTAACATGGGAGTGTGTAGCTATGCCAAGGTTGTTATTAGAACATTTGTGTTGCCAGAGTATAATCTTGTTCAAATTTAATATCCAGCAGGACTATCTCTGACAGACCCGTCTCTGACAGACCCAATCTTACTAGTGTTTTAGGTTGATTTGTACAGTTGTCCTCATCATCATGCCTGGCCATAGCTCACTGGGACAAATATACACAAAGTTTTTAGGAGAAAAATCACTCATTATCTATGAAGAGGACGTGAAGAGCTAGAACAATGGAACAAATGTTATATTAAATACAATAATATTTCAAAATCTTTGTTGTGGATCTACAGGTTTTTAAGTTACTTAGTGGACATACACTTGTCCATTAGTCATGGGTAGTTGTATCCCGACAGACACACACGTAGGTTCTGTGTGTGCATCTGTATGAAAATTGGTTCTTTAAACCTGCATGTTTATTGTTTCCCACTTTAATGGCCACTCACAACTTTCTTAGGAGAACAGTAATTTCCTGTTTAGTTGAGTGCCAGGTTTCTAAATTCAGATCAGGATTTGGTAATGAAAGTAAACTCTACCCAGTCCACACTAATGGGTTCTACATTTCAGATTGCCAGTACTTCCTTGGAGATGCATCAAATATAGAACATCTATTAACAGTTCTGGCACTATAATTACATACACCCCCAGGGCTTATAGATGCATGTCTGTCAAAACCAAGCATATAGAAAAGCCTAACTTAGGAAGGGAAAAGATTTGGTAAAAATCAGGTGTTATTTTACCATGAAGTCCAAAACACAATGGTACCTCTAAATTATCAGTTATGATGAAATTTGGGTGTTTTGACTATTCCAAGAATGGTTAATTTTTCGATATTCTTTTCTGAGCATTACAGTATAATAAATACTTAGATGTGGATAAGAAAAATATCACTAAGGTATGTTTGTGGTAATGGTTGGAGTGTGTCAGACCTGTCTCCTTCAAATACTTAATAATGTAAAATGGGACAGACATTTGACCGTTCTCTGCTTGTTGTAAGAAATGAGCAGCTACTGTAACACCTTGACTTTTTTGTATTCTCACAGGTAAAACTGAACATAGAGTTAGTCACCTGCTAAAAGGGTTTGAAGAGTGGTAAAATTGAAGATGGAAAGGTATAGAAAGACAAGGATTAAGACTGAAGTTGCTTAAGTAGAAAGTATGAAGAAATTTACATTAGAAAAACAATATCACTGCTCTAAGATCCCCAACCAAAAGATGTATAAAACAAAGTTATCATCCAATTTTTCAACAATTTTATAACCCCAACCAACATAAATTTCAGATAAATATAGTAACATTTGGGTACTCCACAAATAAACTTGGATACTGCATCTGGGGGAGAAGGAAAATATCTGTCTTAAATTTTTATTTTTAGCCATATTTGTGTTTTACTGTTTATGAAGTAAGTCCTTCTCCTCCTAGACAAAAAAAGAAAAATGTGTACCTTATACTAAGAATCAGGACATATTTAGAAAAAAAGTCAGGTCTAAGGGGTATAAGCATTTATGAGAAAACTCATTATACTTTCTATTCCATTGTAAACTTTTGTGGTCAGAGAGGATCTTGGTAGGAACCAGAAGAATTTTACAAAAAGCAGACACTTTCCCTCGTGTCCCACTCTTCATCATGCCAAGAGGTTTTAAATATATATATATACTCTTTGCTTAAAATAACACTCTGTTTATTTCACCCTGACAAAAATGTGCCAACTGTTTTCTCCTCCAAAAAGATTAGCAAAGTCTGCAAGTTGGAATCAGTAGAGAAATCTGTAGCAATTTGCTTAGATGAAATAGCGTGCAGTTTTTATTTTACTTCTCCATCTCTCTCCACAGTCCCCATCTCCCACCCCACTTCTTTCTCCCTCTCTCTTTTAGAAAGGTAGTCCTAAGCATTATTATATTAGCAGAGGTAAGAGGCAGTTGCTGTAAAGTGTGTTTCTACCGATTGTGCTATTGACATATACATGCGATCAGTGTATTTTGGCTAAACCATACCACAGCTGGAAACTTTCAGATTCTGGACACTTGCCACATTGTAGTAATGTCATATAGACATATCTACAAAAACATGTGCACATACATGCACATACATACATATATTTTCATACATATGCACAGTGAAATGAGGACCAGGGTGTATACATGCTATAAGGTCTTTTTACAGATCATAAATCAATTTACTATGAGCCTTTCTACTTCCCTGTTATGAAATGGAGCCAAAAGTTTTTAAACATAATATGATGTGACTTAAGCCAAACATGAAAAAAGCATAAAAAGAATGTTCAGCTGGGGGAGAGGACCAAACAAGAAGTGCTTTCATAAATCTGCTTGCATGTATTAGGATGAAGGCAACAAATTAAAGTTCTGTTCATGTGTAACAAGGCTATATTTTGCACATGTAAACATGGCATATCTTCATTGTTAAATGGTGATATTAAGGGGAAGAAGTAAACAGTATCAAAAATAAACTTATCCCAGAGATGATGAATGTAACCACAGAGAGGTAGACTGGGGTAATGCCAGTGTGCTGGGCTCTGTTGTGGTGTCTAGAGCTTTCTTCAGCCTGCTGAAGGAAGGTGGAAAGGGAAGGGTTAGTGAAGGCTCTGCGAGAAGCAGAGACAGATGAAGAGCAGCAGCAGTGAGGTGCCAAGTGTGAACATAACAAGCCACCCTTTCCTGCAATACCAAAAACCATTCACCTCAAAGCAGGGACTGCTTTGATAGATAAGAACTTTAAATGTTCAATGGGAAAAAATGGAGTTTAAAGAGCTGAAGTGATTTTCTCAAATCTGCCAATAAATCAGGCGGTGAGACGGAGCTGAAGGTCCTTACTTCTAGACTTACATTTAAAATCCTCAAAAATAATATGGAAAACACCTGGAAATGTTGAGCTTATGCTCAAAGTGACCCAAAAATCAGGTTATGCAATGTCAAAAAGTTTGATTTTTCAGATGAAATGCTCTTTTTACTTACAGTGTGTCTGAAGTTGGAAATGCAAAAATATCAAACACACACAAAATTACCAATTTTTCTCTGTTTGCATTTACTCCATTTATATAGAGACAATATTAATCAACATTCAGAGAAAATTCTCCAACATGTGGAAAGCAGATTAAAGTACAGTTTCAGTGAGGGCAGTAGATATTAAATGGAAAATACTGGGTGATACCTTGAAACCTGCTTGAGGAACGACATGAACAAAACATGGGCAAATAGTTGTGAAACATTTTCCAGAGATTCTTTCTTATGGTGTGAAATGCAAAAAGTTGCTGAAATTTATTTACTAATTTATTTATTTTCCTGGCAGTTTATGACTTGAAGGAAAATTTTAAGAGTTATAAAGACTAGTAAGTTTGTTCAGAGACATCAACTAGTGGAAGTTAAGGAAGAATGACTGTCTTTAGATCAGTACCTTCTCTTGTCTTTTGAATATCAACTTAACTCTCAGTAAGACAGAAAGATCTTTTCGGTCTTCTGTCACAGTGCTGAGGGACAAAAAAAGTAGCTGGAATAGGGAGTATACCTGTACACTGAAAAATATTAGAGTCACCATTGCTTTAGCCCATCCCAGATACAAGATACTGTTTCAAGACACAGTGGAGAATTCTGGAAACGTAGGGGAAGACATCTTACTGACAAAGTAAAGATCATAAAGAAAAGAGACAACAAATCACATGAAAGCTTTCAAAAGTATCTTGAAAGGTTACCTCCAGAAAATGGGTTGTTATAACTACTAGAAGTTTGAGAATGTTTGCCTGACTTGGATTGTGTAGATTATATTTTGCCTATATGAATTTTAATGTTTACTTTCCATTAAAAAGGAGTTAAATAAATTGCCATTTTTTAGTGATTGAGAGGCTAGTGATTGCAATAAATTAAAAACACAGGGTTTAGGATAAAAATGCCTTATTTATGGGCAGAAGACTAAGACTCAACATTTTTAAATGGCTTAACTCACACTTAAGGAGTAAATTGCATAATTATTTCTAAGCAGCACTTTCACTATATGAAAAGACAGGCTCTTTTCATATATGTGTGCTTAAGTCAAAGGCCACTCAGCTTACTTCCTCAGTTCTCAAGGTAGATCTGGTTGCAGAGAAAATGAAAGGATAATTCTGTAAAAAGGCAGAAGAGCTAGTCATGAGCTTTTATGTTTTAAAGTAATACCCTTAGTGGATGTTGGCAGCTTTTTTGTGGTTGTGTGCAATATGAACACCATTCATTTACCAATTAAGAAGGCCTTGTGATGAATTTTGGTAGCATTTTTTCAAGTCTTAGTCTTTCCAGTGTTCTAAGTTTCATTTTGGATCCATAAACTTAAAAAAAAATCTTTACTACAGTAAACTGGAGGAGACTACAAATAATCTGCACTTTGTCCCTTCTGGCTCTAGAAAAAAAGTCTTAGAAATGAGTAAAAATACACTCCCTGTCTCCTCTGCTTCCGTGTTCAAGACTCCTATCTACATTCTCACACATGTTATCAATCACTCCACATCTATCTTAATAGAGTCAAACTTCACTCTCTTGCCTTTCAGCACTGTGCATACTCTACATATTCCTGTAGGTCATCAACTTTCCTAACTATCTTGGAGCTTAAAACCTTCAGCTGAAATACACTTAATCGAACAATGGCCCTAACAACCAAGCCAAGCAGAATTTGTTAATGTACTTCTCTTTTTATTATAAAATTAATGTACTGCTCTTTTTATTATAAAACAATAAATGGTGTCAGGATTGCACATATTTTTTGAAACAACCAGTAGAGATTATACTTGTCTACGTCCAGAGGAGCTTTCTAAGACTAGTTTTCTTGCCCCCTTCTGCAATATGTCTGAACAGATTTAAACATAACATTGTCTGAAACATTTTAGAAACTTAAGGCTCCTTGTGTAAATTGATATTCTTTAAATTGCATTATACACATCATGCCATTACAAGCAACAACTGATACCATTCTTGAAAGGTGAATTTTTTATGCTATGCTTGAAAGCTGAACTTTTTAAAAAGGGGGTTTGAGAGAGCCAAACATCTGAAAATGTAATTCTTTTTTTTTTTTTTTAATTGTCAGGTGCCATCAGAATATTCCTGTGATCCTGCAAGTGTTCCACTGTTTAGGCTACAAGAGGAAGTGCACCTTCTAGTCCATCCTTTTTTGTATTATTCCTTGGATGAACTATTTCCAGGCAGAATTGTTTTTGGATAAGTGAATCTCTCTTTAAACAAATAGTACCTGATCTGCAGGCACCAGCTTGATCCCAAGGTCTTACTTGCTGTAATCCCAATATTCTACTTGTATCAAAAATAAAACCTAAGAACCAGAACAAACTCTTTGCTTTATAAAAACAGCAGCTGTCTGTTTATTCACACCTTCCATGGGTTGTTTGGGCCACCCAGATGAAACAGTCACAAATCAAAATGGAACTCCCATCATGCTGTTAAACACTCCCCAAAGATAAGAGCAACAGGCCTGTAACATCGATTATCTCATCAGTAAGAGACAGCAATGGGATTTCACAGTATCTTGTTCTTCTGACAGTTTGCGTTAAAATAAAACAGGTTACAGGACAAAAAAAAATTCAGATGTTAAAAAATAGTCAAATCTTCATGGTTGTTGTGCATAAAAACAGTGTAGATGTGACTATAACACACTGAAACTGAACTGATTCTAGGGCTGGTTAACAACATGGAAAATGTATCTAAGTTTGGTGATGGGCTTCTACTACTGTAGGAAAAAAATCTCTTAATTACTTGTGGGGGGATTTAAGTTACACATTAATTTGCTTTGTGTTCCCAGCACTGCTTTTGGAAAAAGGAAAATGCCCCAATTCTTTCCATGTGAATTAGAAGTACCTCCCCCAAATCGATTTCTTTGGAATGTTGTAAGGTAAATCAATCTATTTAATTTACTTGAGAGCTAAGCAGGAACATCAAGAAAAGAGTTTAACTGCTTGCACTAATTAGCATAAAAGCCTATGCTTTCATTAGGCCAAAGATGCAATCAATGAGTCTCTAATTCGCCTGGAAAACCCTTCCTGCGTCACCTCCTGAAAGGGATCAATTTAGCCCTGCCATCTACCTGCTGCTTTTCCTGCTGTGCACTGTGACCAGTATTCCAGCACTTGGTACAGGCCTCAGCTGGGGTTCTAAATTGCAGTCATCTTAACTTGTGTCTTGAAGACCAATAGGCTGGATATTGGCAAAGGTTTCATAAGGCCAGTGTGAACAATATATACTGTCATTTTGCTTTATTCAAAAGCATTTAGAGACAGAAAGTACAACAAAATGAGACGTTACTCTATGGGTCTGCCTTTTCTTATTTTTCTCCATCGTGTGTACTGGATGCATTGTCATATGTGCTGAGAACTCATATATTCACTGTGTTGGCAGTAATAGTCCACATTAATGTTATAGGACAGGACGAACAAGTTTCCAAATACTTGGGCAGAAATACACCTAAAGTCATTGACTTATGTATGAATTTATACATACAATGGTGTCAATGGTATTTCTACTTCCTGTGAGACTCAGCCAAGAAAATAGTGTACATTGCTTTTTTTTTTATTTTATATAGTATTTCTTTCAATAGCAATTCATTGCTATTCAGTAGTAACAAAAGTATCCAACATCATCCTGTGGTGTATGGCAGGAGTATCAGTATCTAATACTGGATACACAAAAAGTTATAAATTCATCAGTGTGGCAAAAATTAATTAAGAGACTAATCGTTTCCTCTCTTCTTTTTTCAGATAAACATAAACCCAGGATGAAGAAAGGTTAGAAAATTAGTATTGCATGTTCTATTTTAGCTTTTCCTTAACCAATAAAATGTCCAAACAAATAAATTTAAAGTAACTTCTACCTTTTTTCATCATGTGGAAAAAATAAAAAATAGTATTTCTGATGTGGCTAAGGTTCAGAAAACAGAAAGTAAGTAAAAAGAAACCAAATATTTTCATTATAGGAAGGATTCTGAACTGGGAATTTTTTGAATTCTCAGCATTGCTAGAGATGCTTCAAAATAATAATTGACACACAAATGCTCCTTTTAACTGCAGTTTGAATAATTTACTGTACATGATCTAAGACCTAAATTGCAAGATTCCATCATACCTGGAATACTTTGCTTTTATCCGTCTTCAGTTTAACAGGGTAGAGGGTCCTTTGCATGAATGATATAAAAAAAATCTATAAATAAGATAATAATAATGATACCAAATGGAATTGTGACATTTCTTAGAAACGTTGTTTCTTCTTTAACATCTTAAAGATTTTCATCTCAAATAATTATTTGTTTCCAGGTGTGACCATGGTTGTAAGTGACAATTTTGGCTGGTCTCTGGCTTCATTCATAGTCTTTTCTAATGGGTGTGCTTTCCCTTTCCACTCTTGTGTAGGATTAGTAAGATTTCTTTTAAAAGAAGGCAACTTGACGCTGCAGATCTGGCTAGAGGCCTGCATAGACTTTTGGAGCATTTGTTCTCACTTGTCAGAGTGATCCTTACCATCCACATTTGAATCCTAGCAGTCTACATGGCCTCCAAAGTCACAGGTTGCTGTCCCCAGACATAGTTATAAGAATCATACATGAGGAACAACCTCCCATGTTTTTTATTAAATAATATGATAGCAGCATTATCTTCTTTTATTCCTTCCCCCCCACCCCAGGGAAGCTTTCATAAACTTCCTATCAGTGTTTCTAAGTCTGCATAACACTAGACAGCCGTGTGTCTCTCCACTTTCAATGTGATTTTGAAGGCAGGGTCTGGAAAGTTGATAACATATTTCACGACCTTTGTGTCTGGAAGCAGTTTCCCTTGATTGAAGTCATATAAGTTCAGCTAAGTTGGAGTGTGCTGTAAATATTTATCTGGCAGTCTGACATATAAAGTTGTTCTGAAATTACAAAGTACATTCCTGTCTTTCATGTATTATTACCCCTTTTTTCAATACACTTGTGAGTGATATTATTTAGAGAACCTTCTATAAGTGACTTATCATTGCTTGTTAAAGTTCTCACACTCTGTTGTTCAGTCACTTTTTTAGGATGGTAGCTCTTGAGTTGTATCACTTCCCTATCTTTTAAAACATAAATGTGAGATTATTTCAAAAGTACAACAAGAATTTATGCAGTGAGGTAAGCATGGTTGGCACATTTCATTTTAAAATCTGGTTTTGTGGCACTTATTTCCACATAGGGCTCCAGATGCTTTCTATTGCTGGCAAATCTATGGTGTTGACAACTTCTCTAATCATTAGGTCGTTTGTCATTACCTATCAAATAATTATATATAAAGTAATGCTTCTGGGTAGAAATTCTTTCCCAGAGACAGAATCAATTCTGTTCCAACTTCTCCTGTATTTCCTTGGGTTTTTTTCACTCATCTTCTAAACTGAATTTTGTGCTAAACAAAATTGTATATCTGAAATGTACATTTTTTTTTCTTTATGGAGCTATAAGGTTCAGTAAAGTCAGTGTTAGGATGAATCGTGCACTGTTGCTGAGCTCTCAGTTGGAGTCCTTTCAAGGCCAAATATAATTTTGTTTTTTGCAAGTGTATTTTGCAAGGCTTTTTAGCGTGCTTAGAAGTGAACTGTTTCTCTGAGTTTGTGAATAGCTTTCATGGAAAGAGGAAGGAAGGAAACTGGGGTGACAAATAAGCTAGTTTCAGCAAACAATTCTAATTTGTACCATTTCAGTTGAAGTAATCAGTGCTGGGTTGAAATGGCTGTGGAACAGCTTCCTTGCCATGTTGTTTTTCCAAGGCCAGAAGCTATTACAGTCCCCCAAATCCACATTACAAAAGCCTTGTCACTGAGAGCACTGAGTTACTGACTGTGATGTGTAGTTCCTCTCAACATTGTACCTGGAGGTAGTTTACTCTCATAATAATTAATGCTAGGAAGATATCCCTGGCTTACATACATATGACAAATGCTGGCTCATAGTAATGGGTTAAGATTTTGTTCTGGTTTATTATTGCTGATTTTAAAAATAATTATTTAAATTACATAAAAGCCAGTAATTATTCGTAGAAGCCTACCCCAGGCTAAATGGGAAAAATAATTTCTACTTCAATCCTGACTGTTAGCAAAATATAAATTAATCTGGAAACATTAGGATTGTAGATTAAAATGTACAATAACTTTCATTTAGTTCAAAGCATTCAATGTAGTCATTAATGCAAATGCAACCTAAAAAAACATAATGTACAAGGAAAAATTACGTGATAAATTTGTAAAAAAAAAACCCAATACACCAATAACTCTGTGTAACTAGAGCATAAATTCACATATTGCAAGTTTAAAACTGATTAAAATGTGGTTAAATACTTCTAAGACAATTTAAGGCTCATGTTTCTGGAGAAAACAAACTAATTGATTGTTTTATGGTAAGTCTGTGTGCAGAAAAATGAGGACTTTCCTTTGGTCCTTTGCGTTTCGGCAGAGGGAGAACTGAATAGCTGCACAACTAAACTAATTTGCTAACAACTATTTGGACAAACCAAATAAAAAATTGCTTTCTACAGTTCAGAATGGTTGGGCAGAATGGTGACTGATCCCCAAACTTACAGAGACTATGGAAACAAGTGGGGAAAGGAGGGAAAGAGTCTGAAATTCTGTCCTTGTTTTGTTTAACAGCAGCAACATAGGCACTTCTGAGATAGTATCATGATATTCGATATTCCAGACTGATGTATAATAGTGTCATTTGATGTTTTACACTCTATATTGCAGGGCTTTGCTATTCTGGATTCTTAGGCAAAAAAAAAAACCTTAAGAAAACCACCTGCTGATACGTATATAAGTAGATAATTTTTTGCCATGTAAAAGAGATTGCCTTTGAGAGAATGCAAGAGTCTGTCTGTCTTCTTAGCTGACTGCAGTCTTTTGGGAAATTTACATGAAAATTATGTTTTGATTAAAAAAAAATCTAATTATGCATTAAAGTAGCATAAACTTGCTACTTTTCAGCATTGGTACAAATTACACTTGAATTTTAAAGGAAGCACGTGTTCAGTAATATCACTGCTGAAAACCTTAAACTCTCAAACAGAAAACAGTATGTGTAAATATGTGTAATGTGTAACATGCTATGGCTTTCTAAAAAGCTGTGCATTGTCAGGGTGGTAACTCGCCCATGTCTGATTCTGCAAAGGGAATCCCAGTAATGACACCATTTTCCATCCAGATTTTTTGTGCTTCTGTGGGGTAAAGCACACTTGATCAACTGATTTTCATTGGAAGCAACAGTGTGTATGGGAGGAGAACAGACTGTCATTTGACCCAAACAAGGACAAACCACCAATATGACCCAGGTAAGCACATGGTCTCATATGAATAAAAGTTGAAACCTCCAAGTATATATCTTAAAGGAATTCAACACAATATTGATTCTGTATGTTGTGGAAGTTTCACTTTTCATGAAGGTATCATTCAACAACATGAATATAATCACATTAACAAGACCACAAACTGCTTAAATCAGATTGATTTGTATTGATTTTATACCCAGCAGAGATGTGATGTAGTTAAAGTTATGCGTAAGGAAGACAGGTTAAGAAGTAGTTAAATGTTAAAACTGAAGATTTAAAACTAGGATCTTGGTGGTGGTGTTGATCTGTTACAGCGTTGATATGGGATGTTTGACCAGTCCTCCCCATGCTTTTCCTGCACCTTTTGTTACTGAGATGGACTGAGGTTTTATTTTCTCTCTTATCATATTTGACTGAGGTTTTATTTTCTCTCTTACCGTGTTTATAAAGTGTTTTGCAACTCTCAAGAGGGAAAATAAGCATTACAAGTGTAAAGTTATAAGGTTATAACACTATTTATGTAATTCTACCCATTTATTTCAGACAATGAAAAGCCTTAGAGTGTAGCACTAAGAATTTTTAGCTGAGCTAGTAGATACCATATGACAGGCAGAATATGTTTGATGCTGTGATTCACATCTATCTCACTGAAAATATCTGATACTGCTTTTTGTCAAAAACAGATTATGAACAAGATAGAGACAGTTACATACAAATGGTTGATTTCTGTGTTCCAAAACACAGTTTTGTGTTCACACAGTGGTGGGGAACACTAATGCAATAGATGGTTTTCTTGACTGCTGTTATGCTACCACTACAGTATTAACACTATTTCAGTTTAATCACTTTGCAGAAGTGTAACACGTAGAAGGTACATCCAATAAATCATCTTTGTTTGTGTTGTGATGTATTGGCACTACTATGAAATAATTTTATTTACTTCAAGAAGTCATTGAAGTACAAATATTTGTACTAGGCAGAGTAAGATTTGTGTGTGATTCATAACAGGAACAGTGTTTAACAGTAAAATGTCTTTGTTTCCATCACTTAGGTCTCTGCACTTTGTCTGCTGCTAAGATTTCAAGCCGTTGGGATCCTTTTTGATGTGAGTATGATCCTTTGTTGGTCACCCTCCTTCAAAATTAGGTAATTCACTGGTTTATACAGGTATTCTACTGTTTAAAGCAAAATTTTGGTATTTTTACTCCTTCTAGTCTCAGTTAAATAATTATACTATTACAACTGGGGTTAGAGACAACACTTAAACAAAGGCATCAGGTTAAGTGCTAAAGAGAGCAATTAAGTTAGTATTTTATTTACATTTCATATATGATAAATACTTGCATATCCATCTCTACTTAAAGAGAGTCTGAGATCTTGTAATACTGCAGACATACAGAAATATATCTTTTCTTACTGTGTGCTTCTCCTGTATTGCTGTTTGCTATCCCTGCTTTTACTCTTGTAGTTATTTCATTATGAAGTCCTGATTAAACACTCTCGTCACACACCAGCACTGGTAAGGCACTGCATTCTTGTTGCACGCAGCACATAATTGCCTTTATCTTAAAGAGGAAAAGAAAGAAAAAAAATGAAACAAACAGACTAAGTAATTTATTAAGTTTAAATGTTGAAACATCTTCACATTAGTACCAGGCTTTAAAATGTGCAATCTAACAGTTCCTTGTGTCAGTAGCACTCCTGTAAATACAGGCTCCGCTTGCCCTGAGAAAACTTCTTTCATCTTGCATAACAAATGCTGCCAACATTAAATACAACAATGTTTGTATTACTCCAATGGAAAGAAAGATACTGTTCTTATCACTTTATTTCTGTTTATATTCTACTCTACCCGTCGTTTCTGTTCCAATAAACAGCTCCTGATATAAAACGTTCTTCACAAAGATTTAGTAAAACTAAATTAACATCTTCAAGATTTTATGTAAATTCATTAATATTTCATTCATGTCTCTAGTCCTCAGCGTTAGAGAAGTAATCAGTTAAGAAGGATAATCAGTTAAGAAGAGGGACTGTATGGCGCTCTTGAGTTCTCTTAACCCTTTCAAAATATATTCCACCTTAAAATCAACAGTCTTATTACATTTGAAATGTCAGAGATCTGAGATTTGTAGCAATGTAGGTGGGCACTCCATTTCAGTAGAAGAAAACATAATCTATCTTCTCTCTGTACTTTCTGAGAACCTGTCCCAGCTGGATCTTGGCAGCATTAAAGATATCCATCACTCCTGACTATGCTTGTCTAGAAATGGCACACCAATCTGCCTATTTTAGAAGCCTTGATTTAAACATTTCCACTTCATCAGGACACATGAGTCTCCATACACAGAGTCACATATGTATTCCCAGCCATGCACTTTGTAATCTGATTAGTGCTGCAAACTGACAACAGTGGACATGGCTGTGTGCCTCTCTGCCAGCATCTCAGGAGGGCTGGCCTGAGCAGGTTTTGCCAGATACAAGGAATGTTGCTGTGAACTTCGTAATTGTTACTCCAAAAAATTACAAACTCTGGCTGTCAACCAAAATATAGCAATTTACTTCTGATGACTGATGTTCGGCTAGGAAATTGCACATACTGTATTTTGATTTACTGTGATTATGGTATGTCTCCTCCAATGGCTTTTTCCTCATTTTGAAGGAGTTTACAGGTATGCTTCTCCCTAGATCACAGCAGTGCAGCTGTGAGCTGGACAGACATATGCATGTGATTAATCAGTGAATGACGAGAAATCAGTGCCCCATTTCATTATTTTACTGTGATTAAATTACCGTAGTTATTCATGCAAAGAACAGCTTTGAGGTGTGTAGAAAATTCAACATCTGGATAACAATGGAGATAGCTTAGTGGGGATGAGGTCGTTTAGGGGAGCTTTTGTTTTAGATCTTCTTTTTAGAGAAAATGAAAAGTGGGGCTCTCCTTTACAACAATAAAGTCTGATCCCACAGCCCTCTGTCACAATGGCTGGTTCTATCAGTTCCGCCAAAAATAACTTTGAGGGCTAAAAGAATTAAAATATTAACTTACCCAGAGAAAGAAAAATAATCTGCTGTTTCTACAAACAGCCTTTCACTATCTCTCTGCAGCTGCCTCAGCAATACTCAGTAGGGTAAGAAATAGGTTTTAGTGGCTATTAAAGACCATATGAGAATATATGGGGGAGTGTCCTCTGAAATAGGACGCTGATTCATTTTGGTTTGTTTTGCAAACAGAGATGAATTATGCATCACTGTACAGCTTCTGAAGTATTTAATGGTACTCTTTACAGATATTTAGAATTATCTGACAAACATATGAGATGTATAAAAAATTTTTTTCTTTTGGAATGTTTAAAGCTGGAGATGAAGATTTAAGTGCTAAATGCTAAGGTGCTTATCTATTAGAACACAGTGATCCATGTATTTTAGTGCTCCTGTATTAGTGATATGTGAACAAGAATTAAAATATGGGTGTCTACTTTGTGTGAGATGCATGTTATTTATTCTCAGCTTGTGTTTGTACATATGTTCTTACAGGTATGAATGAACGGGACTTGGAACCTGGCATGTAGTCAGGAAGATATATAGCACAAGCTAAACCTGCAATTAGCAGTGTTTATTGTTTCTGTCTACTGCTTCTCTCCTATAATAGAGATAGGTAACAGCTGAATGAAATGCATGGACATGATTAACCTGTTTTCAGATAGAGAGCAATGAGATTGCTGGAATTTAGGAAATGTTGCTTCAAACAGTTGTTATGTTTTATTTCTTAAAGTTTAACTGTCTTGCGGAAATAAATATATGATACACTGTGACACTCCATCTGTGAATCTGTCTGTGTCTGGAGTCTTTCCCAGGACCTCCTTGCAAGAAGATTTTCTCATTACATAGCTCTAAATATTGGAAATATATTCACCAAATGGCCGTAAGTCATGATATTTCATCGTTACTATCTAACAGATGGTTTCAGGAAAATCTGGCTCATTGCTTTCCATCAAATCAAGTTATGAGCAACAGCTAATGAAAATTATGTCTTAAGAGGTCTCAGGAGCATATACTTTTCTAATTAGATTGATGCTTAGATAAATTTAATACTGAGGTGGCCAAGCATTTTGACTAGCGTGCCTACACAACTGCTGCACCAAAGTTAGGAACTTGCTTTCCTCTCTTGCTCTCTGACTGGGGCAGTGCAACCTCTTTAACCCATACTGGAGACAGAGAGATTTGTATGACCATTGTCTTTGTGGTTTGTAAAGTATGGCAGGCTAAAAACCTCCCAAGAATGCTGCAATATAGAAACAGTGTTGAACCCTGCTACTGGAGAGAAACTGAAAGGAATGAGCAAGACCTGTGGGGCGTCTTGTGTATAAGCTCAGGATAAGAAAAGGGGGCCACTGATAGAAATGGTGAACAACAAATGATGATTTTTGCCTGGTAGAGTAGAAGAAAAATAAGGCATAGACATAGAAAATGGCATAGTACAGGTTGCCATCTCCACAAAACTTGTGCCTGTCATGGCACTGGAGTCTCTGTGTTGCTGAAAGTAATAACCTAGACCCGGTATGAAAGGCTTCTACAAACATACAAAAAGAAGCAGAAAAGATATTTTCATAATTCTGTACTCCCTGATTTGCAAGCAGATCTGCACTGATCTTTCTCTCTGTGGATGAGGATTTGCTGCAGTCTGGTAGCTATACTTTTACTGGCTTGTTCAAAATACTCCACAGTCTTTATTTTCTTCCCACGAAGATCTGTTGTAATATCTATCCAATTGTTGCATGAACACAAATCACCAGTGTCTGGTATCTATATAGGTGGTTTCTATCCCATGGTGAATCTGGAGATTAAGGAGGTACAGGAACATTTCTCCACTGCTGTTAAACGCTATTTTTAGATATCTCTAGTGTGTTAAACTCTGCATTTGGACCCACATCATACTTGAGCTATTCCTGCTCTTTAAAAAATCTTGCAGACTGGACAATCTTTAAAGGTTTTAACCTGTTAGATGTGGCTGGCTTCCAGGAAATTATGGCAAGGCATACTTTGGAACATGAAAAATGTCTTCTGAGGTGGAAATAAGTACTCCAGGGGAAAAAGAGTGTCACTACCCTGTAAAGGAGTCATCACTCTTTCCCAGACTTTCTAAGGGACTCTGAAAAACAGGATATTGTTTCTAGACTGCTACACGTAGAGTCGGCACAGTTTGCAGCAGGGTTTATGGCACCAGAGAGGCAGATGCAGAATGCAAGGCTTCATTCAAAGAGTAGCTCGGGACACCAAGTTTAAAAAATGCTTCTCGGGATTGTGACTGGGTAAATAAATGATAAAAGTGCATCTTTGTATGTACAGGAAAGTAAGAGTGAACTTACAACACCCCAAATTTATTGGCAGAAAGGGAAAAAAAAGTGTTGGGAGCTGGTGCAGCTGACCAGCCTTACCTTCGAAGCCATGATCCTTACTGTACTGGCCATAGTCTTAGAACCATCAGACTTCAGTGGTTCTGCTACAGCTGAGCATGCAGTTTTCTCATAAGGGGGTCAGAATACATTTCCCAAAATTTCTCGAACCCGAAGACAAATTATGCATCCCAGCATTTCAGTTACAGTTAAAAAAGAATAATAGAGCAGGCTACTCTAAGCCAAAATTATTTTTCAAATGAAACACATATACTGTATTTTAGCTTCAGCTCATGACATCTGAAGGTGGAAAATAGATACATTATTTTCTCAAATATGTGTAAAAACCAAAACCTGATTAAGAGTTTCAAATGAAAGACTATGTTAATACATAAAAAAGTCACTTTCTTTCTTTTTTCCATTGAAGTTTTTACACCGTTATTACATATTTAAAATTAAAATATTGGAATAACTACATAAATTTTAACAAACCTCTAATTTCCATAAATATAATTTCACAGTAATGCAAGGATTTTCTTTTAAAAATTTATAATTTTAAATGAAATATAAGTATTTTTTACTCTTAAAATAAAACAACACAAATCTGATTTTTTCCCCGTCTTATTTCCCCTTTTTAACAAGCAAGCTCAGTAATCCATAAAACCAGTCAGATCATAAAACTATTGGATTAAAACACTCATTATGGACTTCAAACCTGTAACTGCATCTCTAGCTATCTAGATTTTTAAAGAAACAAAATTAATTTTCCACTTACGCTGAAGAACACAGCTTGCATTTCTCTAATCAGGGTAGGAAACATTCCTGAGGACAGGTGGGATGTCAGACCTTGGCAGTTTGCACTTTCTGGGTACAGCTGCACCTGTACAGTAGTACATAAATTTCATGACAGATGCTTAATGTTCATATATTAAAAAATCTTCACTATTAACTACATAAGAAGTTTCAAAAGGTTTAAATAACATGCACATTGTTTCTGCAAAGGCCTTTAGTTTGTAAAACATTTTTGTATTTTACAGTTAGTTCTCTATGTTTCAGTTAATATATCCAGTTTTCCAGAGCTGGTTCATTTCACTCTCATTCAGGCTGCTTCTCATGTGCTTCTTCTAAAGGTACTTTGCAAATAATAGCAGTAAATCCCAAAGGAATGATATATACTGAAATGGCATTTCTGTAGCAGACATATGTTTGAAATACACTGTAGACTGAAATAGTAAGCATCTAATTTGATATCTACAAAGACAATATCTTTTTGGTTATGGTTCACAGACTGCCAAAGAAAATACTACATTCTCATAGTGCAGCCTAAAAAATCTCTTGATGCTTGTAAACAGAATTGGACAAAGACAGGAAAATCCATTGCTATAGGGTTTAACATTTGCTTCCATTTGAACTTGAAATAAAAACTAAAAATTACAAAGGTCTCCATGGAAAAAAGAATCCGTTATGAATTCAATTTCAGACTATTTGAATATGAATTAATTTTCAAACTATTCAGTTTTTTAAAAATCATAAGTTAAATTTAGAATCAGTTTAAGAATGAAGGTTTTTATAATTTTGAAATATTTCAAGTGATTAAAATGGTTTTATTCTAATTTTTTATTACTATTATATATGCACATTGTGATTTTATATTAGTTCTTGTTTTAAATTTATTTATTTACATTGATTTTTTCAACTTTTTTGAATCTTATTATAAAGAACAACTGCTTCTGACATAGCGCTTATGCTATTTTTCTCTCCAGAGTTTCTTTTGTTTAGATTTTTCATAGAAGACTGGAACTTTTAACTAGAAAATAAGATGAGCCCCCAGCACAATTTTGATAGACACCTGTTTTTAATATCTGGATGGCAGCTTGGTTGCATTTTGTTGCAATAATAAAACAGCAGCTACTCTAACTTGTATTGTGTGAGGCACCTTACTTTCTTGTTCCAAGTATTTCTTGCCTTATTTGATGTTACAATGGAGCAGGTTTACATATTGATTCAAGGTGTCAAATTGCATTATTACTTCAAAGGAGGTACTTGGAAGAAGAAAGTAAAATAAAACATTAAAAAATGTTATTCAAAGGTTCTATTTGGAGTGCTTGAGATATATTTGAAAATGTGAAAAATAAAAAGTGTGGGAGCTGTGATTTAGAAACTGCTGAAACCCAGAGGAGCTCATTCCTGGAGCAGTGCAAAGCACATTAAGGGCTATGAACTGCAGAATCGCAGCTGTGCTGAGAAGCTGGGATTCCTGTGGCACCCAGTTTCCCAAGGAGGTGGCTCCTGATTCCTGAAAGTCAGGCAACCCAGCTGGTTCAGGAACTGGTTCATTTGCAGAGAAGGGCTATAAACTGTCAGAATACAGCGTTTCTCCCATTTCCAACGGAAGAGATTGAAATAGATGCATTCCTGCATACAGATGTCATTCTCATAATGATTCAGTACTTTTTCATGGGAAAACATTGTTTCCCCTTCCTAGGTCTCTTAGCGAGGTACCTACCTCACCTCTGTAACACACATCAAACTTGCTTCTCCACTCACATCAGTGTAAAGATCACCCATAATTCCTATATGCTCATTTAATGTACTTCTCTGTTTACAGCTCATTACTGCAGACTGTTGCTAGGACTGAAGTCAACACCATTGGCTAGCTCACATAACATAGTGAACTCATACAATAAAGATTGATTTTTTTTTAATTTAAAAAATTAAATGTAAAAATTTTTAATTAAAAAAATAAAAAATTTAAAAATTCATGTTTAAACCTGGTTTCCAAATTATTTTCCTCAGAGTGAAACTGAATTGTCATTCCTCTGAATAAAAAAAGAAGATTCTCTGTGAGGCTTAGCCCACATTTTTAGCTTGCAGAAATCATAATAGTCTATTATGTGCTCACTGAAGAAAGATTTCTGATATGCAGAAATTTAATGGCAAGCTTCAATGCATTCCTCTCAAGCTCCAGTGAGCTCAACTGTTTCCTTTTAGACGCAGATCAGTTACAGCTCTGACTTTCAGAGTTCAGCACTTTAGGTCAGAGGTGCACTATTCTAAATCTGGAGATAAGTTTGGATTCTTGGTGTCAACTGGCATTGCAATTGTCACATAAATATTAACAAAAACTTTAGTTTCAGTTCACTTGCTATTAGGACTCGGTATCAGCCATGCCTAAATACAGCTATTGTGATTTTCAAGCTCTTAGAAAACTTTCAATATAAGACAGTATTAATACATAGCCAAAAGGTTAGTCATTGTATGCAAAACCCACTGCTGGTTTTATCACTGCATTAGCAAATGACAGATTACCAATTATCAATTTGGTACCAAAAATAATGAATAATTTGATTCAAAACCTCATATTCCTGATTTCTTAGTAGCCTGGTTCTTTAAAGCAAGACAGTTCTCTAAGATGTCTCTAGGATGATAGTATCCCTAAAAAAAGACATTTTAAGAAAAAAAAAAGGTCAACCTCTAAAACTTTGGAGGAGGGGTACAGAATAATTTAATTGGAGAGAACCATTGTGTATAAGAAGAAATTTTACTCCTACAATTACTCCTTTTAATGAGAGGTTAAGAGAGCAATACAATCACAAAAGAATATCTGAATTAAAATCTTAAGTGTTGTGACACTTCAGGGAAACGTATAACATACTTTCTTGCCAATAGTCAGCCAGTTCTCCAGGCAGTCATATATAATGCAGCAGAACTCAGCTATGACAAGAAGAAAGTAATACGATTTCATTAAAAATTGGTGAACGAGACAGGGTAGGTCCCTATAAATAAAGATGCTCTTTAATATGTCATATATACATATATTTAGGACTAGAAAAAATGCTGTATTATTTACAAAGTGTCACGTCAGACTGTGAAGCCGACCTCAACTAGGCTGGAGATTCCCTCGTACTGGACACTGGGCCAAAATATTGAGACATCCTGTGACCTATCTAAATAGTGTTTTAAATCTTCTGTGTTTGAGATCTGCTTCTTTTCAGCCAGAGACAGCTGGCAGACACTGATTGCTTACTTCAGAGCAAACCTTGTAGCTATCATCCACACATTTTCATGCCAACGTTAAACTACTACTCTATGCTCTACTTCCATTTTGTACTCAACAATCTGCTAAAGAAACTAAAGAAACTTTAACTTACTAATAAGGTTGAGATTTTTCTTCCATAAGTCAACTCAGCCACTGCTATGTGATCTTTGTTAGTTTTCATCAAGATATTAAGATGTCAGTCCTGGACTATAAATGAGGGATCCAATTTAGAATCACAGAATGGTCGAGGTTGGAAGGGACCCCTGGATGTCCTCTGGTCCAACACTCCTGCTCAAGCAGGGACACCTAGACACAGTTGCCCAGGACCATGCCCAGACCAGATTTGGGTATCTTCAAGGAGGGAGACTCCACAGCCTCTCTGGGCAACATGTGTCTGTGCTCACTAACCTTCACAGTAAAAAAGTGTTTCTTGATCAGAGGGAGCCTCCCGTGTTTCAGTTGTGCCATTGCTTCTTGTCCTGTCACTGGGCACCACTGAAAAGAGCCTGGCTTCATCCTCTTTACACCCTCCCTTTAGATACATTGATGAGGAAAGGGACTTGGGGGTGATGATGGACGAGAAGCTGGACATGAGCAGGCAATGTGCACTTGCAGCCCAGAAGGTCAATCACATCCTGGGATGCATCAAAAGAAGTGTTGCCAGCAGGTCCAGAGAAGTGATTCTCCCACTTTACTCTGCTC
>JAOTQQ010000012.1:134155966-134225579 GCA_026546715.1 Gallinago undulata | reverse complement strand
TGTCCCTGTGACTGCAGGGGGGCTGGACTAGATGACCTTTGAAGGTCCCTTCTGGCCCAGATGATTCTATGATTCTATGATTCTATGAGATCCTCCTTGAGCCTTCTCCAGGCTGAATAGTTCCAGCTCTCTGTTTTTCCTCACAAGGAGAGATGCTCCAATCCTTTAAACATCTTTGTTATCCTTGTTGAACATGAGATTCTTGTCAGCCCTTTTCTCCAGCATGTTGAGGTAACTCTGGATGGCAGCAGGAACCCCTGGCATATCAGCCACTCTTCACAGTTCTTCACAGACTTCACAGTTCTGTGTCATCAGCAAATTTACTGAGGATACGCTCTGCTCCATCATCCTTAATGAAGGTGCTAAAGAGGGCTGGAGGCACACCACTAGTTACTGGCCTCCAAATAGACTTTGTGTCACTGATTACCATCTTTGTGTCACTGATTACCATAGATACCACCAGTGGGCCTGGTCACTCAGCCGTTTTCCAGTTCACCTCACTCTCTGTCCTTCCAGCCCATTTTTCTCTATGAGCCTGTAGTTCCCTGGGCCCCCCATGTTTCTTGGACCTCAGATTCCTAAAGACTGGTCTTACTAACAAAGACTGAGGTGAAGATTGAGTAAAGATTGAGGTGAATTCCATCTCCTGTGTCACCCACCTGCCTCAGCAGTGGGTTCACCTTTTCCCTAGTCTTCCTTTTGTCACCTACATACTTACAGAGGCTGCCTTTGACATCCTTTGCCAGATTCAATTCTATTTGGACTTCGGCTTTCCTGATCTCATTCCCACATGCTCAGACAGTGCTTCTGTATTCCTCCCAACCCCTGTATTCCTCACAAAGCCTGGATTTATGTTGCTAAATACATAACAGTGAGACAGATGAATGGCCAGCCATCTACATTCCTTAGTTGTGAGCATGCTTCTAGGTACTGTCTAGTCACTAATGGTGAATAATTTCCTCTGAGGTCTAGGTGTGGTTTTGTAGACAGTGGCCACCTAAGACCATCCTCCACGGGCAGCATGGTAAAAACTGCAACAGATGTTGAACTTTCACCCATATTTTCTTATGTATTCCAACAAGCTTTGCCATCTCAAATGCTTTCATATACCTTCCCAGAATACCCCTTGTCATGTAACATACACTTGCAATGCCCTGTTATGAAAAAAACCCCACTCTAGTAGGCTTCAACATTGCTTGAAGACACTTTGAATTAAAAAAAAAAGTCATGAAACTTCACATCATGTGCTACTCGGAAGCAGCATGGGATTGAGAGGAAAAATAGGGCCAAGTGCTAGGCGATGTGAATGTCGGTGGTCTGTGCTACTTGGCCTCAAATCTAAAAGACTGAAAGAAATTTCAGAGTCTGAAGGTACTTAACTATGCGAGTGTGGCCTAAGAGATCTTGAGTCCTCTCACAACATTTGGGTCGGCAGAGATGACTGAATTAAAGTTCCTTCTATAAGAAGACATAAATTGCCTAACAGGTCATTCTCCATCTGGTTTTCACACCTTTTTGCCTTAATGGGTCTGTAAACCCCTTGGTTTTTCTACTGTCAGAACATTTTACAAGATCATATTTTCTATTTAGTTTGTCAGAAAACAGTTTTATGCTAATGTCGGGCAGTATAGTGTATTACTCTGATGAAGACCATATGGACAAGTAGGTTATTTTTCATTAAATTTATTATGACTTAATCTGGAATTGTGGCAGACGTATTTGCCATTAACGTTACATAAAAATATTTCTGTTCTGTTCTAACCAACCACTCAAGAGATGTATAACACAGGTGACATTTTCCAAGACTAGGATGGAATTATTTGATATATTTGGAGATATTTTGGCATGTTTTCCTAAAAGAGGGAGGCTTCCAATAAAAAAGTTACATCAGGTAGAGGTTTCATTATACTGGTTTCATTTCTTATCATAAATATCTTCTTTGAAGGTTGGCGTTGTAAAAATAGTGTGGATTTCTTCTTTTGTCTCTTTCTGTGTTTCACATAAAAGATGTTTCCTCTTCCTTAAAGAAAAACTTCTAGCCCTGCACATGCAGCAGTAGAGTAGATCTCAGTTCTACCCATCTTATCTTTTTAACAACTAGTATCAAAGGCTCAAATCTCTGTGTCCTCCATTTTCTACGTATAAGCCTTTGCTTCCTACAGTGGCATGTGTCAAAAGCTTTGTGAAGAAGACGGGGCACCAGTTGGCCAGTTTACATTAGTGCACGTAACTGAGAAGAACATCATGACTGGAATTGCTGACTGCCTTTAACAAGCAATCAGAAAATGGAAGGAAATCGCAAGGTAATGTCAGCTGATGGGCTTCTGGACTTCCTCCCTTTTGGACTGTAAGAATGCCAAAAGGCATCTCTCACTGATCAAATGGAATTCAGGGAAGAGTGAAGTAATACTGACCAGAAAAGGAAAATCCTTTGAATATCTGGTCAAAAAATTGCTTCCACCTTCCATTGAAAAAACACAGCTGTCATTCATCAAAAGGGTGTAAAGCCTCAGGCTCTGTTTGATTCCTTGCTGACACTGGATGAGTCTTTTTTCCTCTCCAGCTGGCTGGAAAAATTAATTCCCTTCTCTCTGATAAGAATTTTACTGCAGTAGTCTGCAGTCTTTCCTGACTCCCATAAAGACTACTTTGAATGTGTGTTTACAAACCAAATGTGACTGTCATGAGCAGGTTCCAGCTAGTAAAAAAATTTATCTTTCTACCTTTCTTCTGGTTCTGACCACTGAAAAAAAATGAGTTTTGTGCAGAAGTCCATCATGGTAAGTGATTTTCTCTTCCAGTTCAAGGACTTCTTTCTGATCTTGAGGATCTCAAAGGCAATTACGAGACAGAATAGGCTTGGCTTGGCAAATTCTACAACCACACAGAAAATACCAAGTTAAAGTTGAAGCTGGGGAGAAGAGTTATTTACCAAAGAAGCCAATGCTAAAATGAGGCTCTTAAGACATGAAGTGGGTGTCAAGTCTCTCCCTCCTTAGGAAATGCTTAACTGCTTTCCTTTTCTAGACACCTCCTCCAATATATGTAACCTTACAAAATAATTTTGTTTCCAGGCTTCTTACTGTCACTTTCTCTTTCCTCCTACTCCCCCAGAAAATGTTTATTTCAAGAAGCATTTTATTCCCAAAGGAAGAAGTATTAAAGTCTTTTAGAAGTTCACTAATTTCTGCATTACTGTCATTGATTTTATGGGAAAGGTGAGCACATGCTGGGAAAAATGAAATATTAAAAAATTGAATATTGAAATATGAAAATAGAAAATATTTAATAGATAGAAATACAACTGTAGATGAGAAGGGTTTTGGTAATCACCCAGAGAACTGTGAAAATTTTCAGAGATACATAACGAGGCGGAATAAATGAAGTCAGTGGTATGGCAGTTGGATTTCAATGCTGATAAATTTAAATATATATACTATAGGGAAAAACTGAAGCACTTTAGAAGAATGTAAAATTAACAGCACCAGCTCAGTTTCAAGACCTGGATATCACTGCAGATATGTTAGTGAGGACCTATGTTCAAGAAAGCCAGATAGGAATCAGATGAAGGATAACCTGTCACTAGGGTTTACAAGTACTGGGAAATTTTACTTTAAAATGTTATTACCATTACACAATCATTGATATGTTTTTCTGGAATACTTTATGTGAAATTGGCCACCCTGTCTTAAAAGGAACAAAGAAAAATTCAGAACACAGTGTGAATCAGAATCACATGATAAAATTACTGAACTTATGGCTATAAAAAAAATTTATATCAAGAGAAATTCAAAGGCTATTTTGCTTATCATAGAAGTGCCTGTCATGGCACTGGATAAAAGGATCTAAAGAATGAAACAGAAATTGCATGCTTGTAGCTTCTGTTCTACTAGCTTTCAAAAATATGAGAAATATTAAGAAACTTGAGTGTAAGAAATCTAAAATGCATGAAAGTTAATACTTTTTTACATAGCACATTGCAAAGCTTTTTGATATAGGATGCTCCTAGCACCATCACAGGAAAAGGAAATAGAAAAGCCAGAGAAAGAAATTGGACATTTGTATTAGAAGGATTTAATGGATTTGAAACAACAGTTCCAGGATAATAAACATCATGCTTCGGTGATTATGTCTGTTTCTACTACTAGCCTCCCTTCTGTTTACTCATTACTTTTTTTTAATGTGAAGTATCTGCTGCAGTCACTGGTGGAAATATATCTGATGGAATGTTGAAATGCCTATGTTGTACATCACTTATTAGAAATCAGTAAATAATTATTGCTACAGATGGTGAACGGAAATAAAAATAAAAGCTTGCTTTGACACTGAAGATGATGTTTCTGAATACAAAACTATCTGCTAGATATATCTTAACGATTGACATGAAGTTGATAGCCAAAAGAAAGTGGACAAAATTAACACAGTAGATAAATTTGATTATTTGGTACCGTATTTGTCATTTTATCACCTCTTTTGTACTTTACACATCAATTTTATCTTGTCCTAAATGAGATTGCAGACACACTGGGATGTCTTCATACATCACCTAGCACAATAATTGATCCTGATTGTCAAAATATAAACAAGCATAGTGAACTACTTTAGTTCTATTTGGAGAACTAAAGCATATCTGAATAACAATATTGACTTTGTCTCATGTTATTGTATGTTAAAAGCAAATCTGAACTTTATCTATTACTAATACTATGATCAGATAAGAGGAATTTCCCCAGGTCCCTTAGCCATATCTGCAGATCCCATTGAGAGGAAAAGAGGAAAAATATCTCTAAACTATTTCCTCACTGTTTAATAAAACTGTGATCCAAATCTATTTATGTAGGTTTCCAGGGGATACAACGCTGCCAAATCTTTTTATTAAGTAAATTGTTCTGAAATGGTGGGTCTGTAAATAATCAAAGTGATGATATTCTCCTGTCAGTCACTCTCAGTGAGACAAATGGGGTATTTTAATTACTACACATAACATTTTTGTAACAACAAATCCCCTTATCATTGTCTACTCCAAGATCTTTTCTGAGCAGTTCAAACAAAAAAAAAGAGATTTCCTACAGTACTTGATTTTAAAGAAATAAGGGGTATCAATCCAATAAACCTTTTATGCTGCATTCCAGATGTGTAGCATTTAAGGCACAATGGGATTGCGTAATGCAATTAAGGGAATTTGATCAAGAGACTAGACAAAAAAAACCATTCAGTGGTAATGACTTGACAATGTCCTCCTCCCTCAAGCCATGCAAAATTCTCTCCCTTTAAAGGAGCTAGCTAAATAAGAGGATACCCTAGGACCGCGGTATTGAGAAGGTCAAAACCCATCTTGATCAAGAAAAGAATACTCTTCTATTTGGGGGTGTTTGCTCCAGATTAAAAAAAGATAAAAGAAAGAAAAAAAACACATTTAGCAATGGAACAGTATTTTGAAGTAACCTAAGAGGCATCACTTAGTGTTTATATGCAAGAAATTGTTTCAATGCTTACCCTGTTACGAGAAGACAAGAACCTGAATCTAATCCATAAAAATACTTTCTCTTGATTCTCAGTTCCGTTTTTAAATATTTAATTTCTTAGTCTGTTGAACTTTTTCTAGAATAAGACAGATGATGATAGCACACAGAACAGTGTTTCCTGAGGTTCTTCTATATTTTGGTCACAAATGAACTGACAAATGAAGTTCAGTCTTCACACAAAAACATATTTCTACTTAATGCTTATAAAAATGACCTGTATGCCATCAGGGCCAAATTCCATTTGAATTGCTCAGACCATTAACTTTTTTGAAGTCATTTGAGCTAACAGTGTAGGTAAGGTGGCTGGAGTTTGGTGACTTTATTACCTCAATGATGTCATCAATTATTACTTTGAAGAAGAGAGAGAACATAGTTTTTTAAACTCCCCTGGGTAGAAATAAAAGGCTTTATTTATTGTAGGAGACATTAATGGTTTTTCATGGGCTACTTAATCTTTTTTATGAAAGGATAACACTAAATTCAAACTAAGGACAAGACCTAAACATAATGTAATTCCTTATAGCCACTCAAAATGGTTGTTAAGAGTTGAAGAGACAGTTTGAAATCAGCAAAGTAAAATACAGTAAAAAGGGGTGAAGTGTTTGTGAAGAAAAAGCATGATAGTTAACAAGTTATGTCTTATGGCAGAAATTAACCTATTAAAATGGATGACAAATTGAACACAACATAAGTTTATGAGACTGCAAAAAGAACTGAACAAGTCTCATTCCTGGATGAAGGCTGTGTCTTTCATCCAGGAAGTAACTAGCAAGTTTTTTTCAGGAAATGTAAAGTTTCACCTGGACGACTGTGCCCAACTACATGCCATATTCTAGGAAGATACAGGTCAACAGGAAATAATTGAGAAAAGATAAACAAGCATGGAAAGGCATTTTGAAATCACCAACTGCTAGAAAAGGTTGGAAGAGTTGAGCTTGTTTAATCTAGGAAACAAAATATTGAGGGAGAGGGGCAGAAGAGTCTTCCAAAGACTCTTAGACAAAACGTAAAAAAAAAACAGTGATTGATTTGTTCTCCTTGGTCACAGGAGCTGGACAAATAGACATATATATTCAATTCTAGCAAATGAGATTTAGGAAGAAACGCTGAAATATTTTTTGGAAGTTTGTAAGATCAGCCTGTGCAAACACCTACTGAGAATGGTATAGATATCCATGAATTTCTCCAAATCAAGGTGTGGAAACAGATAATTGTTAATGTCTTCTCTTTTTATCAGTAATTTACAATATGACTTTGTAATAAAAAGGGCTATTGATACTGTCTCCTATGCAAGAACATGTTGAAAAGCATGAAATTGAAATTTTAAATACTCAAACCAGTGCACATCTCCTGTGGATACCACTCTCTGAAATGCAAGAAAGTGTTTTTTTCTTTTCTACCTTGTTTAAGAGTTTAAGTGCAAAAATTTAACTACTTGACTACTGATTGGCATTTCGTTCTTGCAAATGAATTTTGCTTTATCTGTGTCCATCTTTTCGTAATTTATTCACTGTATTTTTAAATATGATTCTGTTTTTTAACTTTATGAAGAACACCAAAAGTTGTGTGATAAATTTATCTGAGTCTTTCTAAAACCTTGATTTTCATGCTACAGCAAGGGCAAGTCCACAAATCTTTCACTTTTCTTAAGAAGATATGTAACTTTCTCCAACACAGGAGACATTCACAAGTTGTAAAATAAATTGTTTTATTGAGTATATAATCTTATGAACGAAGTTTTCAAATTCATGTAAAATGAAGTTATTAGTCATCTTCAAATGTTGCTGACCTCACATTTCTTGAGTTCACTTACTGTTACTATTTTCTAAATATTTACCATCATCCATAATTCTTACAGGCTGTTACATCTGAAACATCATAAATATCAGTCCAATTGTGTGAAGTGGATGATATATTCTATGTTAATCTTGTTGTCTTTTTAGAATCTTCTACTTGATTCTGTTTTGAATTTTTTATTATTCATTTTTCCTGAATGAAAGTTTAAAGGACATTTAATGATCTGCTGGAAATGGATGTTTACTTTCTATATTGGAAGACTTAGAATTCTGTGAACTGCAAGCTGGTCCATTACCTTTGGAAAAAGCCTCAGTCTTTGAACAGGAAACTTCTTATTTTAATTTCACTGTTACTATATTTTCTTTTAAGAAAAAAAATTTTAAAAAGCTACAATTTTAAGTTTTTTTAATTTCACAGTAATGATTTTGTTATATTTTTTACAATTTCTGTTTCTTGAGATTAGTTATGTGCATGTAATAGTTGAATTGAGTTTTATTTAGGATAAAATTCTGAACACAAGGATTTGTATTTGGGGATGTTTGAAAATTTCTGAAGAAAGATAACTTTCATTTTGGCTCACAGATAAGTTTGCTATAGTGTGATAAAACTGACTCTTCATACTTTGAAATAATTGGTCTGATTATTATTGTGTAGCTGATAGCTGGCCTTAGCATATTTTTTGCATTTGAGAAAGGCTAATGCATCTCCATGGTAGGAGAGATGAATTACTGTTGTGGAATAATGCTGCATTGTCAGAGGAAACTGAGTCGTGCAGCTGACAGTTCCTCCTGTGACTGGGGTGGGAATGTAGAAGAAAACAAGGTCTCATAAATCACTGCACTCAGGTGGTGAGCATGGAAGAGGTGCAGAGACTTGCCTATGCAAAACTGAGTGGTTTCTCAGCAGTCTCTCCACTGACTCCACATCCAGTATTGAAGTGAGTTTTGGTGGCTGTAATTTTTCAGAATGAGCAGCAGACTATCACCCTACTAAAGCAGGGATTGAAAATTCGTATGCAACTCAATACATTTGTACTCTGCTTGTGTAATTCAACTGCGAAATGCAAGGGACTGTATGTGAAAGCTGCAGTATATTTGGATAAAGGAGCAAGGCTGTGTAATGAGCTCCCAAAGGAAAATCAGACTGATTCATATAACAAGGATCCATGCTTCCTTTGCATTAGGAAAATGTTTTCATAACTATCAGTGACTAGGAAGAGGGGAAAAAATGCTAAAAATACAAGGCTAAATCTCAGCTCCAAGAAGTGACGCTGTTCCACCCTGTTTAACATCACATTTTATACCAGTGAAGATCAGCCTCCATAGTATGAAAAAATCCTTCTGTCTCTACCTATCTCTGTGGTTCTGCACCACAGAAGGCAGACTAACAATAAAGTAAAACAGCAAAAAACAAGGTCTGTTTTCATTTGTGACAATGAAAGGTAACATAATTTTCTTATTTTCTTTTGTTATTTTTTTTCACTTTGTCTTCACTTGGCAATTTTCAAGTTAACAAAACTTCTCTGAGTCCATTTCAGTACTAAAATCAGAGTTTTTGCAGGGAAGATATCTCCTAAACCATGGAGATTTTATTAGAAATAGAAAAAAATTAACATTAGAAAGAAATAATATCTTCCTTTGTTAATTATCCTGCTCCATTTCTGATATGAATTTAAAATTCTGTCATGGATTTGAGACAAGGAGGACTTTAAACTGTTATGAAAAAAACATCTAGATAAACTTCCAAATTTTTGAATATTTGCAAGCTTCATTGGCGTGCTCCATTTTGAGAAATCACATTGGTAAACTTGCAACTGCAGTTAATCTCCTGGGACTTTTGATTAAGCCAGAAACAATCTGTCTTTGTTTCTCTGGCTCTTCTGCTTTTAATCCCAGCTAGAACCAGAGAGAGGAGATAGTTTGAAAAGCAGCATAAGTCTTTTTCAGTTCAGCTGGGTGAGGATGTTAGAGTCAGATTTATTCTTACTTTATCTTCAATCATCTGTTCATTTGTTTTGACCTTTCTGAGAAACAAAAAGGAATTTATTTTGTGGTAAGCTTATGGCCACTGAAATGAGTAAAAGAAAACTCTTTAGAAAGCAATGGACTGCTGCTATTTCAGACACATCCCTGTAAGGATCCCTTTCTCTTTCCTTTTTGACAGTGCTTCCATTGTCTGCCATACCAATAGCGGCTACTTGAATTGATCTGAATTGTTGCCAAGTAAAGCTGTTGCAAAATAATGTGAAGTCTCCATGTGGACAAGCCTAAACAAGCTTCTTCCCAAAGTGAGCTAAGCTGAACTACACAAAGGAACTCTTGTGAGGAATAAGATTTTCCATATTCTTTAATTACCAGCTATTTTCCTGCGGTCTGCCTGGATCGCTTGCCCTCGCTACATTCACTTCTGTGGGGCTGAATCATCCCTGGCTAAATCTGGCTGTCCCTCATATCTGCCCTCTGCAATCTTTGCAGATTTATGAAAAGATATGTTTCTTTCCACCCAAATAAACAAACATTAATGACTTCTACCTACCATTATTAGGCTGCCCTGAGGATTTTAAGGTGGATTGTTAAAATAATTCCTTGAGATATCCTTCAAATGTACCTGTATATTGAGCAAGTGGTTAATTAGGCATCTTGTGCCAGTGGCTGTCATTTGCTCATAGAGTTCCAAACAATTGTGGTGTAAAAATGGAGTCTCATATGCTTGTTCCTTTCAGATTTTCTAATAATTCACTGAAAGACAACAGTATTTATGTGAAAACTGACAAACTTGTTTACATTTCTGGATTATTCAAGTGGGAAAGAAAAAAAAAATTTAGCAACTACATCTTTGGGAGCCAATAGGCTGGAAAGCAGCTTGGCAGAAAAGGACCTGAGGGGCCTGGTGGACACCAAGTTGAACATGGGCCAGAAATGTGCCATTAGAGGAAAGAAGGCTAAAGGTATCCTGGACTGCATAAGGAGAAGTGTGGCCAGCAGGTTGAGGAAGCTGATTCTTTCCTTCAGCACTGCTGAAGCCACATCTGGAGCATTGTATCCAGTTCTGGGGTCCCCAGTACAAGAGAGAAATGGAGCCACTGGAGAGAGCCCAGAAAAGTGCCGGGAGCATGATTAAGGGCCTGGAGCTTTTCTCCTATGAGGAAAGGCAGAGAGAGCTGGAACTATTCAGCCTGGAGAAGAGAAGGCTCAGAAAAGATCCCATCAATGTGCGTAAAGACCTGAAGGGAGGGTGTAAAAAAACAGATCTAGTGGCATCAATGACAGGGCAAGAAGCAATGGGCACAAACTGAAACACAGGAGACTCCTTCTGAACATCACGAAACACTTTTTTACTGTGAGGGTGAGCAAGCACTGGCACAGGTTGCCCAGCGAAGCTGTGGAGTCTCCCTCCTTGGAGATATTCAAAAGCTGTCTGGACATGATCCTGGGTAACTGTGTGTAGGTGTCCCTACTTAAGCAGGGGTGTTGGACCTCCAGAGGTCCCTTTCAGCCTCAACCATTCTGTGATTCTGTTATACATATGAGAAGTGTCACTTGGAATGGAGTTGTGTAGGATTATACAGGTCATGTTGCAAAGCTTAAACTTGATTTAAAGAAGTAGACATTCGTGTTCTGAGTATCTTGAGTATTGCCAATACAAGGGGCTTTTGTATATAGGACTAGATACCTTGTAAAATTTTTTTTTGAACCAATAATGTGATAAAAAAACTGCTCTTCACACAATTGTTACAATTCCTGTCTGAAAAATATGAGCTAGATACCTGAAAAGAGAATAAAATTGGATTTATGATAGCTGGCTCAGCTTTTAATGATTGACATGATTTGGGCTCAGCTAAGTTTTAGAAGGTTCACGTTTGCTCTGGAACTCACTCTGTTGCCTGTCCATGCTTCACAGCATATGAAAACGATAACATACCATATGGTAGAACTTTATTTTATAACTGTTGTTGACCTTTCTTTCAACTCCCAGTGTTTGCTGCAGGACAATCCCACCTCTCTTCACCAAGACAGCAAGTACTCCAAGTTGGAACTGCATACTGCACTATGGTCGTTTCACCTTAGTGTGTATAAACTATTTACAGTCTGTTTATATAGAGATTATAGAAACGCTGTGATACAGACCATTCACACATCATGAGCAGATTCTGATGCGTTTCCATCCCAGCAGTTCCTAGGTAGAAACAATCTCACTGAAATCAGTGGGGTTCCTCTTGGAGTGGTTAAGTATGACTCAACATGAGGAAAAGCATTGGGAGCTGGCTTTGTGTTTTCCACACTGCAGCTAAACATTATCTTTACTGATTCTTTTGTTCATTTTTGGGAATGGATAGTGATCTCAGTACAATGACAACTACAGTGTATTACACAAGTACTACAAGTACTGCAAGTACAGCAAAGGTAATTTTCTCCATGACTCTGCCCTCCTACCACCAGAGTAAGTGGCTCCTATTTATTTCAGTGGAAAAATTTTCATCACCCTAACAGAAGCAGATAACACTTTGGGGCATCAAAATCTTAATTATGTTCACAGTCATATATGTTGTACTTTGGTGAATGTTTTAACAACAAAAAAAAAAGATTAACCAATCACATAATTTCTATTCCCCTCTATATCAGTGTCTTAGAAATTAGTTTCCTTCCTTTCAAATTCAATTCTGAACAGATCAGTTAATGTTTTAACTGTGTCAGAAGTATTTGATGGTCTGTCTTGCCTTCTGAATGTTTATTTCATTAACCTTTTTGTCAAAAATTGATGACTATTGATACCTACAACTACAGTCATGTATACAATGTGCTCTCAGTCTTCAGGGGGATTTGAGGAGGTGTATAACCTGGAGGGCTTCCCAGTCTAAAGCATGCTCATTTATCATTCTGCTGTCCCACAAAGACAGAGATTTTGCACATTATCCAATTTAAACATCCATCTAGTACCAATCTAATTTTTATGCCTTGCTAACCTCAGTACAGAGATTGTGGTTAACTCCAGCAAGACGGCTGAAACCTAGAAAGGGTATTCAACAACAGAGCGCCAAAAATTTAACTAGATACCATTGTAGAAATGGCCATAGCAAATTCCAAACGCAAACCAAATGCTTTTTGTTGCCATGACACAAAGTTTTGTTGTAATGTGCTAAGGATGTCAATTTTGTCTTTTAATAGAGTTTGGGGAATTCAAACAAAATGAAAAGTTCAGGGATATTTTGTGTTTTTAATTTGCCAATAGGAATAACAATTTGGCAAACAAATGTACTATAAAATGAAAAATAGTCAAATTAGGACTAATACCACATTGCAAAGTCAGACCAATGTCATTTTGCCATCAAATTAAGATAAATGTTGTACTTCAATGTCAAACTAACATTTTGTCAGTTGCTGTAAGTTGAAAAGGCAACTAAACTTTGATGTGAAAGTAACATATTGTGTACAACATTGTCACTGTCATACATTTTCAGTGGGTATAGAGCTAGAATAACTGTTAAATCTGTTGCTTCTTTCATTAAAGCATGTGCCTCATTATGAAATAACTTTATGGTAACTACTATGGAGACACTGAATAAAAAAGTGCTTTCTGTATCAGTTTTTGTTTCTCTGGAGAGTATTGTATGTTATTGGTTAATTTCTTCCCATTTTACATGTTGAATCATACAGCAGAAAAGTCATTTGCAAAAAGACCAAAGACTTTTAAGAAGTTATAGAATCATAGAATCATCTAAGTTGGAAAGGACCTTTAAGATCATTGAGTTCAACTGTAAACCTAACACCGCCAACTCCACCACTAAACCATGTCCCTAAGCTTCACATCTACTCATCTTTTAAATACCTCCAGGGATGGTGACTCAACCACTTCCGTGGGAAGCCTGTTCCAATGTTTGCTAAACCTTTTTGTGAAGAATTTTTTTCCTAATATCCAATCTAAACCTCCCCTGGTGCAACTTCAGGCCATTTCCTCTGTTTGTTACTTGGGAAAGGAAACCAACAGCCACCTCACTACAACTTTCGTTCAGGTATTTGTAGAGAGCAATAAGTTCTCCCCTCAGCCTCCATCCTCTATTTCTCCAGGCTAAACAACCCCAGCTTTCCCAGCTGCTTCTCATAAAGCTTGTGCTCTAGACTCCTCACCAGCTTTGTTGCCCTTCTTTGAACACACTTCAGTCCTTTAGGAATCTTGGCATCCTGACTTCACCAGGTCTAGACAAAACAATTTGAACATGCATTTAATATCTAAATTTCTCCATGTATCCAAAACACAGACTTTATAGAACTTTCTGTTATTAATTTTTTAAATGGAAAAGCATTTGTGAGAATTTTTTTATTAATGTCTTTTTTACATTGAATTCTGCATTTACAAGCAGAACCCCCCAGATTACTGGAAAAGTGGTTCCTACTTATTTTATATTTTCAATGCTTAGTCTGTTTTCAGCTTCAGAAGTTATCTCTATAGAAACCTGAAATTTTAAGAAGGTTTCACTTGCGTTGACACAAGCCTGCAATATCCATGCTCAGACACATGCACAGTGAGGTATTGCATTTATTATTCACACTGATTTTGAAGGCACAAATCCTAGCACACAAATCTCAAAAAAATTGTGACTCTGTGCAGCATTGTGACCACAGCGGTCTTCCATACTGATTTCCTATTTCTCATGTGCCAGTACTATTTCACCTTCCTTTTGACAAATGCACCACTCTTGCTCACTCTCCTTCAGGCTGAATAAATTCAGCCTGCTAACAGAGATATCTAGATAAAGTATATACTATTTATGAGAAATTTATAGCATTTTTGAGTATTGAGATGGTTATATGCCATCCCTGCATGCCCAAGTATTTCTAGTTTAAGAAAAGGAGAAGGAAATAAGAAATAGGAAATGGGAAATAGGTGGGTAGATACAAGAAGTGATAGTGCAGTAAAGATGAATTAAAAATATTAGTAGAGCAGCTCTGAATTTCTCTTGCTCATTTCTGAAAAGTGTATAGAACAGGTCAGCAGAGTGATCATCTCATCTTTCAGTTTGGAAGATACTTATAATGTTTAAATACTAAATAGTTTGTTATGTTTTACTTGTTGTTTAGTGTTAAACAGGATGATAGAAAGTGGGTACTGAAAATGAAGCAAGTTAGACACTTTATTAGGATTTAAGGATTATAATCCTTTTTAGGATTCCTAATTTTGGGCATTCAGATGTAAAAATATTTTTAATGGAGGCTTCATTGCCTATTCTTTGACTACATATAGACTCAGATGTCTTTAAATTTGAAAAGCGAACAGAATTTTTTTAAAACATGAGAAATACTCATAAGTATGACATAAACAGTTATTAGTCTCTAAGGATAGTAAAACACTATGACACAAAAATAAGTATAAGGATACACAATTTTTAATTTTATGTTCTTAAATAATACATCATGTTAAGGAAAATAAAAGAATTTGAGAAATTTTTATATTTGACAGAACTAGTGCTTTCTAATAGTCACAAATTTTAACACATGGAAGGGTTTTTTGCTTTGTTTTGGTTTGGGTTTTTTTTTGTTTTGTTTTTAATATGCACTCATAAACAAGGAAATAAATGATGCATATGTAAACATAACAACACTAGAGCAGCTTCACCTTAAGGGGATAGTAGAGTTTCCACACTTGTATGAATTGTGCATGCTAATGACATTTTTTAGACAGAGTTGTACATTAAATAATAGTGAACTCTAATTTTTCAGAGCTAAGTGGAATTTAATCACCCAACCTCTGGATTTTTGTGGAGTAGGGCAATTCAATTCTATGAACCTATGAACAATTAGGGTTAAAAAGGTCTGGCAAACATAAAAATAAGGAAATTCATAATGATAGGTGACCCCAAAAGACTTGGAATTTGGGTAAGCTATAGACAAGTGTCTAAAAGTTCAGATGTTTATCTGATCCTCTGGAGCCTACACAGTTGGGCTGAAAGTCTTGTAGGAGGACGGTTGTTTTTAAGGTTTCTAACACTTCTTCTCCTGGTCATAGTTGAATATAAACCCTAAATAGTCTTTGTTTCTTGGTATAGTCCTCCTATTTTTTTCTGGAAAAATGATTTGAAGGGATTGGATTTTACAGTAATAGTCATCTTTGCCAATTTATTCAGTCATTTCTCATATAAAAATGCAGAAAATTGACCTTAATAAGTAATTTTAAATCATTAATTAAGCCGAGGAAAATGAGAAATTGTAGAAAATAAGTTCTGACTTGCCAAAGAGCAGACTTCAAAGCATCAGGTTGGAAGGGGACTTTGGTTGAGGTCTTGAAGGACTAGTTTGGGATTAATCATGTTAAATGTTTCAATTATTGACCTGGTCACAGTGGGTAGAAGTTTCCTAGAGAAAATTGCTCATGTCACAAAACTGGCAATACTGGCATCATGAAAAATTAAGTGTCATTCAGGGAGAAAATATCTTTGTGATCTGAAGTAGTAGATTGAGAGGGAATATAATTTATATCCATAAATCCAATGTGCTGTTCAAACCAAAGGACAATGCTGGAACAGGTGAAAATTAGTATATGGGTAAATTTGTAGCCGAAATGGGAAAAATGTAATTAAATATCAGCATAATGAGGTCTTTTAACAACTCTCCCATGGGAACAGTGGAGGCATAGAATATAACTGTTTTCAGGATGGAGCTATAATAAATATTTTAGGGGATTACAAATTGTGGTTGTCTGTGATTACAGACAACAGGAGTCAAGTTTCTTCTTCTTTGAGAAAATCAAGTTTCTTCCATTTAAAAACATCTTCCTGTGAATTCATGAAATGTATACATATGCTTTAAAATTTGAAAGCTGTTGCTAGACTTCAGATATAGCGGACAGATGGAAGTGGACAATCAAACAAATAATTTAAACACACTGACTTTTTCTCCCTGATGCTTGTCGAGGCAGAGAAAGAAGATGTTACTGACATTAGCTATAACATAAGTTTGAAAATTCATGAATAACTAAATAAAACAGAAATATAATCTGCCTCAGCTAAAGATTATGTGCTTTTCTCATTTGACAATTGTTAAAATTTTTCCAAAAATCCTGTGGGACTTGCTTTTCTTCCTCAGAGGTCCAGCCCTTGGAAATGCAGAACACAACTGTTGTGGTTTAACCACGCAGCCAGCTGAACACCCCACAGCCGTTTGCTCTCTCCCCCACAGTGGGACAGGAGAGAGAACTGGAAGAAAAGTAAAACTCATGGGTTGAGATAAAGACAGTTGAATGGGACAGAAAAAGAAGGGAAAATACTAATAATGATGATAAAAAAGAAATACAAAATAAATGATGCACAATGCAATTGCTCACCACATGCTGATCAATGCTTAGCCAGTCCCGAACAATGGCTGTGATCCCCTGGCAAACTGTCGCCAGCTTTATATGCTGAGCACAGTGTCATATGGTATGGAGTATCCCTTTGGCCAGTTTGGGTGAGCTCTCCTGGCTGTGTCCCCTCTTGCGCACCCCCAGCCTCCTCACTGGCAGGGCAGTGTGAGAAGCTGAGAAGTCCTTGATTTAGTGTGACCCTGCTCAGCAACAATGAAAACATCAGGGTGTTATCAACATTAGTCTCATCCTAAATCCAAAACACAACAGTAGATCAGCTACTAGGAAGAAGATTAACTGAATCCCAGTCAAAATCAGGACAACAGGCATAACCTAGGAGAGCATTTAAACCAAACATGAATTAATCCCTAGAAAGCACACTGAACCCGTGCACTGGAACTACATATTAATTAGGTCTGTATACTTCCATGGCATAGGGCAAGATAATCTTGTCAATTTTTTTTTTTTTTTTGGTTTTGTTCTACCTTTCTCCCCCCCACACCCTGATAGGTATGTTTTATACATGGGATCTCAGGATTGACATTACAGTCAGTTCACAACATTGTCAAACGAGTAGTTTCAGGTAGGATAATTATCCTTCTGTGAACATTTGCATCTGTTATTTAAAGATCAATTTGTCTCTTTGCTCTCTGAGTAAACTGTAATAAAGATATAATAATCAAACATGGTTTTATTTATAGTACCGTTACCTGACTGAAGGAATACATGAGGAAGCAAAAGTTTTAAAAGGTACTGAAATTCTCTTTTTATTAACTAATACTATTCCCTGAAGATATACTACAGAAAACAGATTTAAAATTTTCAAATTTCAGTGCGTTTAATCAACCACATCCACACAGAAAACACTGATTTGTGTCAAGAAGTGGAAGATTCTGTTTTTTCTGCATTCCTTGCTTGTTCCTATCTTTTGGGACAAAAATGCACTACCAGCTTCGCAGAAGTGAAGCCTCTGACTGATGTATTAGGGCTCCTTGAAAGGCAACAACTATACACACTGTCTGTTGATAATACAAATTTGTGATATAAAATAGTACTTTAATACTAATGACAAATCTAGGTAATTATATCTGTCTTTATTAGATTACACTGTGCTTGTTAGGAATTCATCACCCTCTAGGGGCTCTGGGTTCCTAGAGCAGAAACAGAATGTCTTTCTTTTGGGACTGTATCATACCTATATAGAAGCTGAGTTCTTGAAAATGCCACTTCCTTAAATAGGACGCTGATCTCTTTCTCTCAAATCTTTTGTACTTTGTTCATTGCTTCTATTAAGTGGTCTCAAATCTGAAGGTCTCATTAGAGTTCGACCTTAAGTGCCTGTATTGCTATAGAGATACATTTGGCTGGGAGAAAGTTAGTGACTTTTAGAGCTGGTGAGTTAAATCCTGAGCTACAGCAAACTAATTGAGTAGAATTTTGTTGATTTATATTTGCCCCTTGTGTTTAATTTCATAAAAAATATAATTATTTTTCAGTGAGTTGGACTATGAGAATGGAAAATAAGATGAAAAGAGAAAAAACGTTATTGAAATTTGAAATTTGACATCACAAAATACAAATCGTAATATTTTCCTGACTATTTGCAGAATGGAGTTCTTTGACATAGTTGAAGCATTTAATAGGTTGTATGTTAAAGAGTGTAAAGAATATACTATTGCTAGGGGGGTTGAAAACTGTGAGGTTATCTGACAACTGAGCAAGTATTAGAAAACTCAGAAGAAAAACCATCTTGTTCTCACCAAACCACATTTCTGAGTCACCGTCATTCAGATGAGCCTTAAAACCAGAAACTCTTTGCCTACATGAGCCTCTGGGACCCTTTTTGCATCTTGCTTGTGAATAACCAGTATAAGAGACGGTAGAATATAGTTTTTGATAGCTGACAGAACACAAGTGACTAGAGATAATTTTTGAGCTGTCAGAAATCTGCCTTATCCATGCGGGCTTTACATTCTGGAAAATGAGAAAATAGAATCTCTTGGCAATCTTTTGTTGCATTTGTGCCAGACATATGATATTTACATTAAGTTGATGTTTATATGTTGTACAGGAAGATTCCCTCTTTTGTGTTAAAGCTCTCTTTCTCAAACATTAGTCTGGAAAGGTTTAAACACATGACTAAATTTATGCATTTTTGCATAGTTACATTGAATCAATGGGATAACTCGCTGTGTGCCAAATTACATCATGACAACTTTAAAACTTTGTGATCTAACCTATTTTATACAGCTTCAGTGGTTCTTAGTATCAAAATATTTCAATTTTACAAGAAACAAAAGCAAAATTCTACTCAGAAATACCAGGAAAAGGTATTTTTTTGTGTGCTAACCAAGTTTTCATGTATCAGCAAGTTGCATAAATTCAGTCGCAAGAGGAACAAATACAATGTCTTATTCGGATTTTTCCCTTATAAAATGCAATTTTGTTCTCGATACAAGAATTTGATTTACTTTGACACCAGCAAAAATTACACACTTTTAACATGGTTGAAGGCCACAGTCACTCAGTCATTTGCCTGACACTACTGAAAATTTGCTCATTATTTTCTTACAATCTATCACTTGAACAGAGAAGTAATTTAAAGAAATATTGTACTGACTCTTTTTTCTGATGTGTTTAATATTTTGGCACATTAAAACCAGATCTGAATGAGTTATATTTGCATAAGATATGCCCAGTCTGTGGAACTGAACTTTATCTCTGCTCACCTCTGTAGTGTTTATTGTGGTGACATCTTCCTCAGTCACATATAGGTGTTACAAAACTATTCTGTTCTCAGAATAGAATATGAAATGTCAGTTTTTTGAAAGTACTGGAATGAACAAAAGAAATTCCAGTGCTCCAATTTCTTTAATGTTTTGTGTGAATAATCTCAAGTAAATAAAGTGTGATTATATTTATAATTGAAAAAAAAACAAACAAAAATTCTGAAAACTGTATAATTTCACCATTTATGTCCTATGCTATTATGCTATTAGAAATGCTTACAATGAGGCATGTTAGGTGGAGATTCACTTAGTTATTTCAACTCATTTCACAGTGGAAATCCAACAGTTTTAATTGGCTCGCACAATGGCTTATTTAGTTCAGATCCACTCCATTTCTAGATTTCTAATATTTTTTCAGTTCCTTCTTGGCAAAATAAATGCAAAATGTGAATTAGTTTTCATGAACAGAATGGATTAGAAGACAAGATTTCTCTGTCCCTCCAGATGTTTATATTCTTAATTTTGTCTACATTCAAACATCTGTATTTAAATAAAACTCTTTCAATGGTTGTGAAAAATGTCTGAATTTAGTCAGAATATGAACTTTTTCATCAAATCTACAATTTTTATCTCTTTTATTCTGGCTGGGAAAAACATTGTACTCTGGAATTCAGAAACCTTTCTAACAGACACTGTCAAAAGTGATACTATTTAACAAAATATTTCAGTTTAGCCAAAACAACATATTTTAAGGAAAGCACATTTTGTGATGTTGTCCCACCAGCTTTGCAAGTGAAAAACATTAATTTAAAAATAATTTATTGGAATATCACATCCTTCCAAAACTTGGTGGGTTGGGTTTTGGTTTTTTTTCAGTTTTATGTATTTTTTTCTTTTTTTTTTTTTCCGTATACATTGCAACTACAATGATGTGGAAATAAATAGCTTGTGTTACAAAGAAGGCCCTTGTTGCAGTTTATCAGTCTTGGAGCAGGAAATACTAGAAATATTGTGAGATAGACGATTCTCAAGATTGCCAGCTCAATTTTGCAGGCCCAAGGAGGATCTTATTGTTTAGATAAGCCATTTAAGGTTTGTCCATAACCAGTCTGGGTCACTTAAGAGTTCAGGAAAAAACTTCTGTTACATGAGCAATTACTGTTGTTCTCCTGCAATCTTATATTCTGCACAGAGATTTGGCTAAAGAGCTCAAAGGTTTTAAAAAATTTCTAATGATAAAATTTGGGCCATGGCTCTACAAAGTTAGAGTTATATTTAAAGTACCCATTTAAAAAAATCCTGTGAGCCTACAGGGCAGGAAGGGGCTAAGTTTTGCTGCTATATGATAAATAAACAAAATCAGTCATTTCAAAAGCCTAGCTGTTAATTTGCTTTCACATGCATCTGTGCAACACCTGATATATCCTCTTATTTATGCAGATACTTCTTTTTTATGTTACACATTTTAGGGCAATGTGGCTGACCCTTTAAGGCAAAAAGTAGGCATTAGTGAAATACACATTCTTTATCTTTTGGGAAACATGGAGGGGAGATTAAGAAATACCTCTGGAATGGTTTATATTTTGATCAGGTGCATTTACAGACACATCTCTTATCCCTCCCCAAAATTACAGAAGGGTTTACAAGTCTTACTGTGAAAGTGGTGTCAAAGACATCTCTAAGTCAAGAAAGACATTTTTCAGAGCTTCAATCCATCTGTTGAGAGCTTTCTTGGCAGGCAGCTCTCATCACAACAAGGTGTTCAAAGAAAGGGATTTGCTCTGAACTGGCAAGTTGTAATGATGCTTCGCAGGCATCATATGAATTGTATTAAATTGTCTCAGGATTTAAATGAAACTGGATTGCTCTTCCTCATAACTTGCAGATTTCAGGAATATGATGTTGTTGAAATATATAAATTGTCCACAGAGGAGATTTTGTGCACTGTAGTTAATATAAGATTTTGAATTAACTCAAACCTACTAAGGAACAGCTTTTTTTAACCTACCTGTCAACTTTTTCATTTTCTGATGATGATTTGCTCTCATTATGTCAAGGTATTCATAGTTAGAACACATATATAACAGCTTTTTTGCTGCTCTTACTGCTAATGTTATGTAATGGAGAAGTGTGAGAAAAAGAATTAGATGAGTCAGGGTATATGTTCATCTCTGTGCTTTGTTGTGGTGTTGGATATTGGAGGGGAAACGTCTGTGAGATTTATAACAGGAATTGTCACAGCGCTCCACCTGATTTCTCCAAAATGCAGGAATGCTGCTGTCATCAGTACCTCATGCTTTTGACGGAGGTACAAAAAAGCCAGTTGTCTGGGTAAAACTACCTCCCTTGTAATTTCAGCGGTTGATTCAGTCCCAAAACCTCACAGGCCTCCATCCTGCAAAAACTATTGAGTTGAAAGAAGCAAAGGATACTCAGAAGTCATGCTAGGCAGGGCTCAGTGTGAATAATCTGTATCATCAATGAATCAGAATTGCCCAGGCCTCATCACACTCTGGCCATGGGTTTGATGTTACTCCTTGGGTTTTTGCAATTAGCTCCCCGTGCAAAGGGAGGGCAGGCTTGCCACAAAGAGAACTGTCATTCCCCGCACAGTGGTGAGAATATTTGCAGCAATGCAAGGAAAAGGGATTGCCCTGCCAGCAGAAAATAGATCCAAATTTTGTTGAGGGCTACAAAAAAGTGGCATTAATTGGAGGTGAACAATAGTAACAGATGCCTTGAGTTATTGCTGCTACTCCCCAGACTTTTCAAGACATGTTCATATAATTCAGGAGCACTGTATTTCACCACCTACAGCTATTGCATATGTTCAGAATTTTTTGCTTCAGCCTTTTACATTACTCTCCGGGACACTAATTTCTTATGAACTGCATACATGGTGAATTTTACTGACATTAGTCCCGCTGACTTCAGGACTGTTTTTCACTTGCCTGGCATGCAGCAGGAATCATTTTGTTATAATCATCATGGTCTAAAGGTATAAGAAAATAAAAAATGGTAGCCAGAGTGCTAGCTGGAAAAATACTTGGATTTTCAGACCCTTGATCTCTGAAGTGAGGCGTATACACTGAAGTTCCGCAGAGCTGAGGTAGGATTCATGGAAATTTTGAAAATCTTACAGGTGATGTCAATTGGATGATTTTCAGAATTCTTCTCAGAGGGCAATATTTTCCAAAAGTTTTAGAAATGCTTTTGAGATTTTAACACCTAAAGCCAATTAAAACAGTTTATTGAGTAACTATGGATTAAGGAAGTACATTTTTTAACAGAAATATTTAAAAGGTTAAATGTAATTATTTTTAATTGTCAGTTTGAAAGAACTTCTTGGTTACACTTCTGTGTATCCTTTAAACTTATCTAGGTTGTATTCAGACTAACGTTATATCAATGGAACAGACCAGAATTTATTAACTATTACAGAGGAAAATCATGAAGGTAGTCAAATTACTTAAAGGTATGTTTTTATATAATTTACATGATAACATTTGTTGCCCCTCTCAAAATAACCCTTTTTCCACTGCTGGCATACCATGACAAAAAATGCTCAGCAAACCAGAAATGTTTTACAGTAAAATACCATTTCTGGTTCCAATAAACAAAAAAACCCAAACCAGTGTACAAAGATGAGGCTTTGCCTCTTTATTTTAGCTTAATTGTTGATGGGAAGGTCTTGGGAAGGATGAGGTGGTCAAAAAATCTTTAGGAAAGGGTTTTTTTTCATTAAGAAAAGCTATGCTATTGAATGCAAAACACATTGAAGAATGTATCAGTTTAAAAAAGTTTCAGCAGGGGTAGTTCTTTAGGTCCAACTTTTTTTCTGGAAAGATAAAAGTTTTTACATGGTTGTTTACATACTAAGTCATTGTTTGCAAAAATGTCTGTAAGGTTTTGTTTTCACAAAGAGCAGACCAAAAACATATTTCACAGCCTTGAAGTTTATAATGAAAGGCTTAATTTTTTCTCCATCTATAAAGGAAATCTTACCTTATAAGTATCTACAAAGAAGATCGACTCCAAACTCTCGATCTCATTCTTGAAAATACTGGAATTCCTTATCTTGTTAGAAAATATTTTATTAGCAGCTTAGAAAGAAACTGAAGACTTGCACCTATCTATGGAGAATGATTGATTAGGTGGGTGACAAGTGACATGAAGAGCAAGAGCCCAGTTCAAAACCCACAGCCACACTGTTACTGAAGTGGAACGATCTACTGTTCCCCTAAAAAGTGCACAGCCAATATGGGCTTTTTTTTTATAGTTTCAGTTCTACAAGATGGAATGTAATTATACAATGCTACAACATGCACTGTGATTATAGTGCTGTGGTAATTCCTTCTCTTCTGCATAACATGCAAGGGGTCTTTTTATATCTTTTTGAATTTCTATGCTAGTTATCCCATTAGGTTTCTTTTTTCTTTTTTTTTTTTGTAAACTGCAGTAGCACAATTTTTAAGACTATGTGTATTCTTCTGCACCAACAGGTACGGTCCAGTTAACAGTGTTTCACATCCTTAAGAAAATACTCAAACTTATGGTTCTTTGCTATTATGGCTACTTTTTCAGTAAAATTCCTTGATTTGTTCCATTGTAGGTAATTTCATTCATTCATTCATCCATACTCTTTTCCATAGCTTTCTGTCTTTAATCAACATTCTTTTTAAATAGTGTTAATCTTAGTCTAGGCGGTTTATTTTTTTTTTTCCAGGCAGTTTGGTTACTTATGCAAAGAGAGAAGTAGAAACCTGTTTTCAGCTTTAAAAATTAAAAGAAACCTACAAGTCCAGTGGAGGTCTAAAGTCACATAAACTAGATTACAAAGAACTTTCTCCCAGTTAGGGAATCTGTTTTCTCCATTCTTAGTTTTCACCACACCTGTAAGCTGACAGCTTGTGACTATTACCAGTCACAGTATCTATCTATCAATCACTGTTTGCTTTTGTTAATTAAGAGCAGATGGCAAGTGCTTAAAAAAAAAAAAAGGAAAAAAAAAGAAAAAAAAAGAAATATGTGCATGTTGATGAAGTGGAAAGAAAAAAATCCCATCTTGAACAAGTTACGTACTTGATGTACAGACAATTGTATGGACTAGAGTTAATTGGAAAAAACAGTTTCTTTTACTAAGAGTTAATAAAATTAGCTATCCACAACAGTTGACTTTGCATTAAAAAAGGCAAAAAATATATTACTTTTGGTTGAAAATAAAAAAGAAATCATCAGGTAAATTGAAAAAAAAAAAGTATACTTTGCTTTAAGTTATTGAATTAGGCTCTTTAAAATGAATCAGCCCAGGTTAAAACTGAAGAGTTCACCTGTACTAGGTCAGGCTTCCTGGTCAGATAAGACCTATTGCATTCTCCATTTGCTTTCCTGACTGTAATATGCAAGTCAGGGGGTTGTGGTGTACTTGGCTTGTAATGTATGATCTTTCACATATTAGTGAATTTGCTGCAACAATTTTTGGATGACCTTGGATATGGTCAGTAAAAAGTATTCAAATTGCAGCTTTCTTTGCTGTGGTCAAAACCCTGGCTTAAGAAAGGCATTACTTCTACAAGTAAGGATGCATGATTACATCAGGAAATTACATGATTTATTTTCATATAAAAAGAACAGAATACACAGTTCTGCAGAAAATAAAATCTCGCCAGAAAGAGCAGTGGATCTGCAGCAATACAAATTCATTCTCTGAGTTCACAAACAGCAAGAGATCAAGATCTAACACCCTTCCAATAGCCAGGGTAGGAGTCATACTAGAGTTGGCCCTTCTCAAAGCACCAGTCAGTATCTATAGCCAAAACTATGGAAAATGGCTTTGCTCAAACTAGACTCTTAACCACATAGGTCAAACATTATCTTAACTTTCAGATCACATCTGTCTTCTTTTCTGATATGCTTTGAGCTTGAAATGCCTTTGGAATGCTCAGTTGCACAAGCAACTGGAAATTCTGGTTTTCAGCTAGACTTGGAAACAAGTCATCCACATTTCAAAAAGTCTGCTCTTAAGGTTTTGAAGTTAAAAGTAATTCAGATTGTTTGCATGAAAGATTGGTAATTAGCTAAAACATTTAGCTGCTTCTCTTACTTGAATCCAATCTTTAAAAACATGTTCATTGCTATTGTGCGAATGTAATTGCATGAACAACACCAGCTTAGTTTTTAATAGATCTGTTTCAAGAGGATATTTTCAGATATTGTGTATGGTACTTTTTTGTTATCCTGATTTAAAGATAAAAGTTTATAACAACACTTTTTAAAGTGCGAGTACATTAATATTATCTGGAAAAGAAAAGATTATCAAGATTAAGGAACACAGGATAGAATTTCAGCAACAAGAGGGAAGGTAGCAAGAATAGTACCTTCCCCTAATCTTATTTAGTTTATATTATTCCTAAGTGAAATTTGAAAAAGTGTGTTGATATGATCTAAACTGCCTTAAAGGAATGAGAAAATATCTTAAATAGATGACTGTGTCAAGTGTAAAATGAGTTTAATGTTTTGGCCACATTTTACATAAGACTGCTGGTCCTGGGACACTGTAAAAAATTCTGCCTAATGCAGAAAGTAGACATGAAGATATATTGAAAAAAATAGAGAATTCAAACTCCTCTTTGTAGGTAGTATCTCCTACTCAAAACTTCAGCCAACTAGAGAAATTATTTTGTTTACATAAATTGTTATCCCTATGGTAGTTCTTACAAGGCCAAAAGTAAAACAAAACCAAAACTAAGCAATGGGTTTTTCTTTCTCAATGAAGTTGCTTTGAACGCAGATGAAATGCAGGTGAGTCTACCTGTTGCCCAGCTGTGAGGGACCGACTGTTCTACCTGCTCATGCAATCACAAAGGGGCCACTTACCCATTTTGTTTCTCTTGTGCATGCACTCACACAGGCTTAGCACACATACACACACAAGCACTTTATTTGCCTGTTTGTTAGTTGTCCTTTTTAATGAAATAAATCATCCAGATTGAAAAATTTCTCTTCTTCTCTTAGTGTGGGAAAACAGAAAAATCCCTTGCAAAACATTTTTGATATGCTGGCAGCCATGGATATAAGCCAAAATAGGCAGCTGGGCTTTATTTTTGCTTTGAAGGGCTCAAAGATGTATACAAACTCATGCACTCCCTCCTTCTCATGCATGCACTGAGTCCCATGGTGGTCTGAGATGTATCTGAACTGTCTTGCTGACCCTTCCCCTCCGTCCCTGGTGCTCTGAGTAGTGCTGTAATCGTAGCACTTGATTACTTTCCAAAGACGGAGTGGAAGCACAGCTGAATTTTGAGTGAAGCCCTTTTTCCTCCAAGACATTGATGTGCAGATACCAGCAAGCTTTCTGGGAAGAAGTACCTCAGCTCTGACAGAAAGTGCTCAAAGCGAGGTTGGACTTCTCCCTTGTGGGGAAGCCAGAGGGGTTGCTCCAGAGCAGGCTGGCCCTGCACTGAGTCATCACTGTTCAGATCCTGTGTCTGAAGCCAACACACATGCGAATGCCACAAACACTGCCATCAGTGGCTTTTTGATTTTCTCCCTAATGCTGATGCAAATTTCTTGGGTTCTTCCCAGTGGAAAGCAAGAAGCATTTATGAAGCCTGAGACATCTACAAGGATGCGAAAAATATTTCCTCCCTTATTGCAGGCTGAAGGTCTTCATGTGGATTCCAAATGCACATCTTAAGAAACTGTACTTTGATGTCTGGGTTTGAATTCATGCATTTATTGCTGCAGAAAACTGGTGCCTGAGCTCTCTCTCCAGTTATTTAATCATTGTGAAGTGTATGACAATGGATCATAGTAAGAAAAAGTTAAATATTAAAATATTTATATAGGTATAAATAAGTAGAAGGTTCTTTAAGACAAACTTGTTTCAATTAATTTTCCATGCGATATGAGATTTTGTTTATGTGATAGGCAATTAGTCAAAAAGCTACTGTTTTCCAGTTTCTTAAAACCTGTGTGTTAAAGTGCTTGTGAATAATACTTTTTCATCTTCTTTATAAAAACTCTATAAGCTGAAATCACTCAGGGATGGCAGGGAGTGAAAGTTTCTGCACATAACATGATTTCACACCACATTAACCCATGTTCAACACATTTTTGCTTAGGAATTGCTCTTTTGTATGTGCTTGTTCACTTCTACTTTCAAAAGACAAGCAGGAACCAATCTCCTATAGAGGCACACAGGGTAAGGAAGTGGATTATTAACCTTAGGCTGTCATACGACATCCTGGCAGGCTTATTGGCAATAAATTGTAAAGTCTGAAAAGAAAGATATGGTGTCTTATCCCCAAGCTGAAGTTTGATCTCTTTAAGGCAGGGCCAAATAGACATAACCTGAAATTGACAACTTCAAGACTTATTTCCTATAAGGAAGAAAAAGAGCATGTATTTCTATCACTTGTGTGGAAAAATGAATGTTGTGGTTTAGGCCAGTTAAACGTCACTGCATCAATTAACTTTATACAAAGCTCTCTAAAGATACGATATAGCATTTCATCTATGAACGACATGATGCGAGTTGTCTGTTCTTCCCCAAGCAAGCTGGAATTCAAACTATTCAGGTAATCTACCAGAGCTCTGGTTGAGCTCCATTCATGCCCCATGGTGGGCACCAATTAATCTTTTGTGGTTTAGGCTGAATGGCCAGTGACAGCGGCAGATGGTCTCCCCCCACTTCTTGCTCCAAGGAGAAAAGGAGGAAAGATAAAGAGATTTATGAGTTTAGAAGGAACTAAACTACTTTAATGAAATATTAATAATAAAATAAAAATAAAATAATGAAATTGATACAATATTTGCAAAACTGTATGAAGCTCCCAGGATGACAACACCAGCAGGCATGGGGGAAGCCCCAGACTGGACTCAGCAATGGATGGGAACTGGATTCCAGCTCTGGAGTCAGGAACACATGGATCAGGATCAAAGGCAGATGAACAGACAGGGTCCTCCTTGGACACTGACCATTGAAGAAAGAGAGTTGACCCTTTGATCCCTCAGCTTTTATACTGAGCATGGGGCTCAGTATCTCATCACTGAGATGGTATGGAATACCCCCACTGTTGGTCAGTTCTGGGTCACCTGTCCTGCCTGCTTCTCCCTGCAGGAGGGATCCCTCTACACTTTTCTGCTTCTGACCCTCCAGTGGGGTAAATGACAAAATTAGCTGATGTCAGTTGCTATAACAGTAAGTATAAGCAAAAGCCTCTCTGCATACCATTCCTTGGCATTGACTATGAACATAGGTCTTATCACTCTGAGAATAAACAGCTTTCCCATGTAGTTGGAGGACAGCTGAAATCACTTTTTTGATTCACAGGTAAGCTGCATGAAAGCCAGACACTGGGAAAGAATATCTGAAAATCTGGTTCTTATTATGGATATATGTTAAACTGGGCACTAATTCTATTATAACGTAAGTAACACTGAGTTGTTTTTCCTTCTACTTGCAGGAAAAATTGGTGTGGGATTTGTTGCTGTTTTAGCTAGAATTTTACCGTTCCAATATATTGTCTTCAGCAAACCAAGCATATAAAATCAACTTTTATTTCTGGAAGCTTAAGGTATTTTCTACTAGTGGTTCTTTTGGCACTATTAGACAATCACATTTTTACTCCTTTTATTACTGTACTTGACTTAAGCATCCTTTTGCTATGGAAAACACTGTTCAGTATGTGGTCGAAAGATGCATCTGTGAAAGACCGCTTGCTTCATTGAGGCCTGTGACTCAGAGGAGAGTTTAACTCTGTAAGATTGCCTGAAGAGGAAAAAACAAGGCACCAACTCTTAATTTCTGTATAAGGTTAAAAGCAGATGTTTCTAGGAATAAATTATTCATATCAGAGTTGTTGAAGAATAGCCAAACTTACACTGAATTACTAAGAGTTGGCTCAGAGGCTTCAGGTCTGTTGGATGCTTGGGCTTTTAAAATGGTAAACAAACCCCTCAGCCTCCCGTGGTTGTTGCAAGGTGGGCTCAGCTCAGCTCCCCTTCCTGATTTCCCTGCTCGGGAACTGCTGTGGGAGACATCAGCTGCAGTTCTTATCATCAGCACAGAGGTACCTGCCAAATTCACAACACTGTTCCCTTCACTGGGCTGCAGGCAGATGCATCGGGCTAACATGTACACCCTGCTGGTTGTGACATTTAACGTCTTCAGTGCTTTAAAAGTTTTGTGTAGTTTGCAATGCGCGTGGCTTTTTATGAGAAGAGATCTTCGACTGTTTTCCATTGCCTACAGACCAAGGCATACCCACACTTCTAATTATGCCTCTAGTAGAGTTGTTCACTCCTGGCAAGACTTACCTACACAAGAATACCTTTTGGTGACAGTAGGCTATGCAGTATTTAATAGCAGTGGTGAATCCTCTGTGCCAGGACATTCCATGGCTCATGTTATATTAGCACTTGTCAAACATTTCTGTATTTATTCAGCTGTGAAGTAAACACTATTCCCATTTTAAGGTATTTCACATATATAAGGCATTTCAGAGTGATTAATCGGTGCAGGGAAGAACTGGCACCTTGGAATTGGAGATAATTTCAGTATGTACTATCTTTATTAGTAGTAGGTATGAAAAGCAAGCTTCTGGCTGTAGCTCCACACATTTTGGGAAGCCACCTGCACAGTGCTGTATAATACTGCTGCACAGGAGGCTGAATGTGGTGGTAAAATAGCTGCCTTTCATTTAATGTGAACAGCAAGACGCAGCTGAGTTCTTGTTTCAGGAAAAGACAGCGGAAATAACAGCAGCCTTTTGGAGGATACAAACCATATTCAGGGTGGATTAGAGCTCATCCAGGAAGTAGTACAAAAGATCTCCAGAAGGTGCATCAGAAAAGCAGAGGCTACTCAACTGGAACAGACAATCCCTCCAGCAGTCAGGGTGTGCCTCTTCAGGCTCAGCAGGAAAGAGAATAAAATAAGCACCAGATGAAGCACGGCTCCAGCATCCTCCCTTCCCTCCTCCCCAACACGAGTTAGTTGACTAAAAATGAAAATGCAATGTTAGTCTTTTGTAGGCTGCAAATAACTGTTTATTAATTTTTCCTTTTTAGGATCTTGTATGTGTTTTGTTTGTCGTTGGTGAGATAAACAAAGCTAAATCTGTTTTAATTCTTTCTCTACTGGTCCATCATTCATTTTAATTGCTTTTTGATCTCATCTTAATCCTGACTGTGGCTCCATTTCATGTGTGTGTGTGCGTGTGTGTGTGCATGTACATGGGTGGAAACTAGTATCTCAAGAAGACCAGCCTGACATCCCCTTTACCTGGGGTTAGGACAAGAGAGCACGGGTCTGAAAACAAGGCTGTCCAGCCCAGATCAGGGGCTTTGTAGACTTTACAAGATATGTAGACACAGAAGGAAAAGTCTGAAGCATAACATTACTGCACTTTTCAGCACTTAATTCCACTGTACTATTTTCATTCATCTGTCCTAGCCACTTTTGCCTGAAATTCAACCCTTTCTACTATATATATCCCATGCACTTTGTTTCTGCCACTTGAAATACATGTTGTTCAGGATATTAAAAAATATTATTCTAGAACATGTAAAGATTTCCAAGATCTTATTGCAAACCACAGTCATTTGTGACTATGTGTGGTTTGGGTGATTGATTATACTTGCCTCTAGTAAGTTAGAAATCAACAATTTTTAAGTAAGAAGTACCTGAGATGTATTAATTTAAAAATAAATTCAAATGTTAGCAAAATTAATGATTTAAATATTTTTAAAATAAATATTCAGTGGCTGACAAGACAAGACAAGATAGTGGCTGATCTTTGTTGTTTAAAGCACAGCAAACATCACCAATGATACTAAGTGATATGATGCAATGATAAAAACTGTTGTGGTGAATGGGGTGCTAAAATAAATTAATGGAGAGAACAAACACCAATCTTTGCTCAGCTTTTAAATCCTTCCTCTAACAGCAATCCAACAAAGCATTCAGGACAACCTTTGCTGAAGTGATGAACTTGCTTTAAATTCACAAAACCATTCAGTTGACCTTATTATAAGAAAAGCACAGAGGTGAATAAAATGATAAGTTTGCTTTAAAAGCCATAAAAAAAATCTACCATGAAAATGGGGAAAAGCCCAACAATAAAAACAATCTAGGGAACAAAAGAGTCTTGAAGACTGCAGTTATGTATGTTTGAGTCAAGGCAACCTTGAATGTATACAGGTTTGTAGGAAGTACTTTGTCGAGACACAAATTCTGCTATGCAGGTTGCAGCTTTTCAAGAGCTGAGATCAGTGGACAGTAACAGTATTTTCTGGCCTAGAAATACTAGTGTCCTTTTCTAATGGATAGAGAAGCAGGGAGACAGGACAGAAGCAGCAGCTACAGGTGAGAAAACACAATGAGTATTGCAGGGTTAGTCTGAAGTCAAAGCAGTCTTTAACAGATGCACAAAAAAGTATAAATGTGGTTTATCAGCTAAATATGCATGTAGAGGCCTGACTTAGAGCCGGTATTTTCTGAAGTTTTGGTCTCAGTTTCTGTTCAGTCATTTTTAAAACCTTCAATTTAATGTATCTTTGACTCCTTTGCAGATTAATATGCCTCCCTGTGAGGAGGTTTTGAGATACCTAAATCCTTCATTCTTAGTTTTGTCTTCAAACTGTCTTGAAAGTTGCTTTTCCACTGTTCATGCCATTACCCATCAAGTACATGTGGACCGTTAACAGGCCTCATCCCTACTTGCTCCTTCTTCAAGATAAATACATGTAGGCCTATTATTTTAACTTATATGTGGGTCATGTCTCTTTTTCTTCTTTCAGCAACCAAGTTACCACAAAGTTCCAGAAAAATTGCTGTAACCCAGCTGTCTACAGGATGTCCATCTCCCCTTTTGTGCCTCTTCACAGGTACCAGCTGAAGAATTCTTGTTCATTCATTTATCCATTCATTCAGCTTCAGAAGCACTTCATAGTGCTTTGTAGAATTATCTCTATTTTGCTGTCAAAAATGCTTATATGCTGCACTAGTTTTTCTAGATCTTTCTTCCTCTGTACTGCATGAAATTAATTTTTTCCCCTTGAGATTTACAATTATTCAAACAGAAAATTTGCTTCTCCTAGACCTTCACTTTCCAGCTAGTACTAACACCTCTTCCAATTCAGTGCTGTCTCAGAATTTCACCCATGCTTTCTAAATCACAACTTCCAGATGGAGACATTCAGTAAGGCCAATTGCCAATCTCACTTGCTGTCTCTTCCAGCATGATATTTCTTCTTTTTTATAATCCTTTATTTGCTTCTTTAGCCAGTTCTAAATCTACATTTATATCTTTAGTAATTCAGATTGTCTTGGGTAAATATGGCAAGCTAAACTTTATGACATAGAATATCAACTGCTTTATTAAAATTGAATTCTAACACACTACATTAATATCATTCCGTGGTCTTTTAATAGCTGAAGATCAGTTTATCAGACAAAGAGGTTTGGTTCTTTTTCCCTTCATAAATTATTATTTCTCTTTTACATTCTTTTTTCCTCTCAGAAATTGTTACATTATTTCACTCCAGTTTCTTGATAAAATTGCTGTCCTTTCTTGTTGGAAATCAGTATCCTTGCTTTTCTCAGTGTTTTTGGAACCTACTTAGTTTGGAATATCACTTGAAAATAGAGTTATTGCTAGTTCAGTTGTTTGTTTATTGTTTGCCTTTCAAAACAACATAGAAAATAAATCATCTTTAAGTACATCTTATAAAGTTGTATATATAGCTTTTTAATTGAAAGGAGATACACTGGAGGCATGAGGGAGAATGCAAGGAGACAGTGGCTATAACTAGCAGTGCAATGGAGACAAGGTCTGTCAGCCAGCAGTTATCCAAGGCCGTGCAGAGGTGCTACATTTATCTTCAGAGCATTATTGCCAAAGTTAGTGATCTCGGAGTTATGATGTAGTGACAGGCTGAGGAATCTATCCTGCTTCTGTTTTTAGAACAGACATTGTTTCTGTGTTTCAGGGTCTTTGCCACAGGATTGATTGCCTGGTGTCAGCATGCCTGAAACATGATGTTTTTCATTACAGTTTTTTCCAAAGGTTTAGAAAAACCTGAAGACAAGAAAGTAAGGAAAGTTAGAAGTATAGTTTGACTCAGGAGTATATTTGTTCAGGCACATTTGCTTTTGCAGTATCTGATTCAACCTGTGGTTCTACCAGATCTCTCTGGTAGAAAACTTAAAATAGTCCTTTAAGCTTTTAACAGATTTATGCGTGCTTGGCAGAGCTACCCCTTTTGAAAACACAAGACCTCTTTATCTTCATTCATGGAAGTATTTAATGTTTAGTAAAAAAACCTGAAGGATAGGAAGAAAAGAGAATGGAATATGTTGGAAAAGTTTCTCCTTTAATAAATTTGTCTAAATCAGGTCTGGGGTGGGAATTGGCTGAGACAGTTACCCAGTTACTGCCACTTAGAGCTGCCACAGCGAAGTGCATCAAACTGACTGCCAGGACAATGAATGAATCCCTACAAGTAAATGGTGCCAATGCAGCCAGCTTAAATCAGTTCAGCACTTCAGAGACAGTCTGTGTGAAGAATACCTGCTTTCATGACAGAAGATAATGATTGGAAACAATGGCCATTTAAGGGCTTGTAACTCTCCGTGTGCCTTTAAATATGTGGAGTCCTGCCTACCATATCCCTGTAGGAATAAGTTAAAGGTTGCAGTGACGACTGTTTCACATTTCCATTCTTCTAGTCTGGGAGCATGCTTATCTAGTAAAATCAAAACAATAGAATTTTACGTGGGATAAAGAAAGTGTGACATGAATAACATCATAGTCATAAAACTAATGGATACATACTGCATACAAAGCTGTCTGGAGAACAAACACTGTTTTTCAGTAAGTTTAAAGGCTTGAAATTTTGATTCTATTTTTGAACAAATTCCAAACCTACTGAAAACTTTAAAAAATAAAATGATGAAGAAATATTAGGTTTTGTGTAAAAAACAGAAATGGTTTTATAGAGAGGGTTATTTCGACATCTCTGTGCGTTCCTATTTGTTTCTCTCTGCTGTGATCTGGGATAGATATTTTACTGTCTGAGTTGGACTAAGAACTTGAACCTGTGTCTTTGACATCCCAACATCTGAAGCAATAAAATGGGAGGATTAATCTTGATCTTTCTCCCGTTTGCTGGTTGGAATATTCAGGAAGCATTGGATCTGGAAAAAGGTGGATGATACATTCCTGGAAGACATCTGCTTCAACAAAATTTCACTTCTTCCAAAACATTTGTTAAGCTTTACTTTTTGCCTCTTCCTCTTCTTCTATTATTATGGCTATCTGCCATTTTCTAGGAGATATAAAAGAATTAGTTGTTCAAATGTCATTACAGTGCAGTGGGAGCTAATTATCTAACTTCTGCAGTGTTTTAAAAATGTCAGATTTTCTTTATGAACAGAGTTTTCAGAAAGGCCTCCAACTGATTACTTCCTGCTATTTTCCTACGTTTATCTTGTATGTATAACATGTTGTAATTATATTATTGTTGCATTAATATGCACATAAAGAACTAATTGATAGAGCCTGATTCCTGCAAACAAAGCCATGCCCATATGAACCAAGGCTTGTTTTCAAACTGTGCCTCATATATTCACCTATTTCTGAGACAACTACTGAAAGCGCTAATGAATTCTCATGTATGCAAGGTTGTGACCAGTATCTTTTGAAGTCCTAGTGGGAGTCATTTTTCAGATGGGAGTAACTGAATGGCTTTGTCCCCACAGAGCTGCAAAAAATAACTTTTCTTCCCTTTATAGATATTAGTGGTATCACCAGAGTTGTCAACATTAAGGTTAAAATTTTGTTTCCTTTATAAATCTCGTTTGTAGAGGTTTTCACATCTGGGTTATTTCAAATTACATCAAGCTTCAAGAAAATTGGTGTCTAAACTGTCAGCATGAGTGTGATTTTTTATAAGCAAAGATGTTTAAATACATTAAAATATTAAAGCTATGGAGTGGGGAAGCATAACATATGTACCCATGGGATCAATGTGAGTTTTGCCTTTGACTTCAATGGAAACAGGAAGTGGGCCATAACTCGTAATCAGTCTCAGAATTCCCCAGCCCCATCCTGGGCTCCAAACTTTAGCTAATATTGAAAAGCAGGTCCTAGGCTGTGTATGTGCACGTGCCTTTCCCTTTTGCCAACATTTTAATGGTGTTTTTGTGGTGTTTTAACCTAAACTCATGTCTGGTTACAGTACACCTCTACCAAAACAATACTTTACTGCCAGAGCAATGGCAAACCAGCCACACATAAACATCCAGTGCCCCCGATACAAGAGACTGGTATCTTGTTTCGAGTCCCCTGAAACATGCAGCCATAGACTGAGAGTAACTAGAGATGGAAAGCTAAGTATTAGGTCACATGTTACTCTCCCCTGCCAGTCTAAAATTGTTCCCTGAAGTTTACAATCTAGTTTTAAATGAACGCCTTATTAAGGGGCATCCACTTTTTTCCTCAGGAGTATACAAGTTTAACAGACCTTGCTTTAGGAAACTTATCCAGATAGCCAGTAGATACTCCCTGAGCTCAGCCTAAGGGTGACTTCTTTACTATACAAAATAATCATGTCACCTTTGACTCTCATCCCCTTTTAGTTCTTTTAGATGACAATGTCTGTTTCTTTCCACCTGCTTCTGTTATTACTTTACCTAGATTTTCATATAGAGATCTTTTAATGCTGTCTTTATTTTATTTTAATCACGGACATATTTTATTTTGATTCCATTGTATTTTTGGCAACTGTAGATAGCACAGGTACTTTCAAAGTGTGTGTGTTATAGAACACAGTACAGAAGAAATATCCACAGCCGCTCTTTCTGAAATTGATAACTTTACATGGTATACAAGTAGTTGTCTTTTGTTCTCTCTTTGTTCTTGCACAAACACTGACTATAAAATTTACTATCCAATAATATGCCCAACAGCTGGAATAACATTCAGCTTTCCCTGTATTCAAGAATGCTGCATTATATCATGTCAGGTTACATCATGCCTTATCTGATACATGTTACCTGAAATAATGCAGCTCAAACAAAAAAAAATAAAATCAGAAATTTGGGCTGACTTTTATCTTCAGTGTAATATAGCTCAACTGATTCTAGGATAAAATGACTTAAAGAAACGTGGTTTTGAGTAACCTTGTTGCTAATAACAGCATACTGTTTCTTTTAACAGTAAATCCTACACTCATGATGTACATCCCAGCTCATCCATTCCCAGGTTCTGCCACATTCAGCAGTGTATCTAAGAGTAGGTGAAGATTGGTAACAAAACATTGTGTGGTCCAATGAACAATCCAGACTGATGTAATACAAGGAAAATTGGACTTGTTTCCTTTATTACAAAATAGACTATTTCTGTTGGAAGGGACCAATAAGGATCACGTAGTCCAACAGCCTGACCGATTCAGGGCTGACCAAGACTTCAAACACATTATTAAGAGCACTGTTCAAATGACTCTTAAGCACTGGCAGGTTTGGGGCATCAACCACCTCTCTAGAAAGCTTGTTCCAGGGTTTGACCAACCCCTCAGTAAACAAATGCTTCCTAATGTCCAGTCTGAACCTCCCATGACACGGCTTTGAACCATTCCCAAAAATCCTATCACTGGCTACCGGGGAGAAGAGATCAGTAAGAGACCAGAATGAGCTGGGTGAAACCGTGTTCCCACCATGATCAATGAAATTTCTCCCTTGTTTTCAATGAAATCAAGATTTAAAAATCTCAGAGCAAAACCTGTATTTAGCCATTATTGTGAAAGATCAAAACATATCCAGAAGGCCTAAACTTATTTGTGTAAAAAAAAAACGGCAAAATTCAAACTTATTTTAAAGAAACGGCCTCCAACAATTCTCTCCAGCACAATATAGAAAGCATACAATTTCTTGGTCCATGCAATATGAAATAATTCAGGCATTTTTACAGTTCTTCCCACTCCAATTGGATTGGTAGGTCAGAGATTACCCTGCGAACATCTTTATTTCCACAGCTCTGGTCCAAACTTATTTGTTCTTCCAGCCCTCAGCATTCCAGACCTGTCACCAGTAAAGAGAGTAAACGAATATTAAATTAAAATGGGGGCTATGCATTTATCAGCTTTGCCTCTGTCATGAAGAGGTCTGATCTGGCACCTCTGGAAGCCTCCTCTTTTTATATTATGAAAGCTGAAGTGGCCCACATAAAAAGCAGCCAAATTCTCAGTCTTTTAGTTACTTGTAAACTAAGTTTTAACGGGACTGTCAAGCACTGCATGCAGTATGTCAGTTAACACTGTGGAGTAAAATTGACAAAGAGCACTTTATGTACCTTCAGAGCAAGTATATCTTTACCAACACTTTTGAGCTATTTTAGGTTTGTAAGCTGCAAGTATCTCCTGCTCAGAGATTTGATAACAGCAGAACCAAGACTAGAGACGAGTAGCACCTGGCAATTAATAATCTGGCCAGTCTACAGTCTTTAATAAGCAGAATGATAAAAGTTTAAAATGTCCAGATTCTGGCAATCCCTTCTCCAAATACTGAGAAGTATCTGTTTTACGCTCAAAGGCAGGCTTGACCCCCTCTCCTTACTGCTATATAAAGATCTCTTAGAAGCACATGAAAAATCAGAGAAGGGTTAATCCTGAGACGAAATACATAAAAAGTAACAGAATACTTTGTGTCAGTTGCCAAAAATGAAAATCTTCACATAATTTTGTGAAAGTAAATGACTTTCAGGATGTTTTAATTGTTCCTTTCAACATCACTTTCTTCTCATCGTGTCCCAGAGCAGCAGAGTCTGTGCATATGCTGTGGTTAGCTTTTAAGAACCAGTCACTGAAATGAAAGCGAAATGAGAAAAGGGGCATTTTAAGAATTCTCCAGCTTTTCTTGTAGTGTTTCCATTTTATAACATCTGCTACTCATAAATTATGAAAGAAAACTCTAATAGCCTGTAATAGCAATACATGGTAGAAAGCAAGAGTCTTTCACTTCTTGCAGGTAGGCAAATACTTTAACGTTAAAGTAATAAAAGCAGAATATTAATCTCTTCCTGCCCAATTGCTAGGGCAGTCTGACCTCTGCGTCCCTGGTGCTGGGGACTGTAAGGTGGCCCACCCTGCCTGCTGTGACGTTGACCTGCAGTCAGCACCACGTCCACACTCAGTCTGCTGCACTTCATGTACCAAACCTAATCTCTGCTCGCCTTGCTCTGCTGGCAGCGTGCAGCCAGCTGGTGCCAGGGCTGTTCTTGTTGCCTTGGGTGCTGGGCTCTGACTTATCCTCCTCAGTCGCTCTCTACTGCGCATCAAAAAATTCAGCTCTTTTTTGACAGCAGCCCATGGGAAAGCAGCACCTTTTGTCCGTGTCTGAGTGACTTGCCGGTGGCACAACACAGGTGGGTTGGGTAGAAGTTGATTTAATTTAATTGACCATCATGGTGATTCCAGCAGTTCCTTTTGCATATATATATATATGTTTAGATATAAATATAGCTGACCACTAGGCTGTGAATTTTAGCCCTTGTGTATATAACCTTTCAGAGACACCAATGATCTATTAAGTAATAGATTCAGTTGTGGGCAGCCAAGCCTATGTCTCACCTTAAAACCACTATTAGGCTTTGGGTCATCATCAGAAAAAAGTGTGTGAGGGATTATAAAACACCAAAGGAAAGTCTTGTCCTTGACAATCACATTATGACAAACTGTGACTGCTAAAAGAAAAAAAGGCAAATAGGTGTTGTTGTAGGTAAATACAAACAGACAAAGTAATAACAATGACTTGACTTTCCCTTGTAGCCTCCTGGATAATTTTCCTGAAGTCTTTTTTAACAAACAAACTAAGTTTCATACTCATTTCACTCAGATTTTACACACAAATTCTGGAGGAGCATTATTAAACGCTCTGTGACAAATATAGCAGTAGTAGAGAAACCAGCTCTGGTGTCATGTGCAGAAAGGATGCAAAATGGCATCCTCAGGCACTTCTGGTTTCCAGCTGCCACCCATGTTTTTCTCCCATGGGCTCATGTGTGAGTGTAACCCATCTTGGGTGCAAGTGACAGGGTGTAGCGTGGGCCTGGGACTCCCTTGGAGCTGGGGACTGCGGAGGCTCTGCAGTGGTGGCAGGGCAGAGTCTGGCAGTCTGACACTGTCCCACCCCCAGTAAGGAGCAGGGTAGCCAGGAGGCACAGGGACAGCCCCAGCCCCAAGCATTGGCCATCTCTCTTGGGACAGGAAGAGGCTGAGGCTAGGACAGAACATTGGCCCACAGGTCAGTATCAAAACCTTGTATTTGTCTGTTTTGAACCTCCCGAACGTTCCGTTAGTCGAGTCCTCAGGTTCTCAATACGCTCTGTATTGAAGCTTTATTGTTTGACATATCATTCTATCCCTTTAATTTGATAAATTCTGCAATATTGCTGAGGGTGCACTTTGACTCCTCATCCTAATGAAGCTACCAAACAATATCAGCCCAAGCATCAGCTTCTGGAATACAGCACTTCTCATCAGCCACAAACTGAATGTTGGGCTTGCTCTCTTCTGAGCCTGAAAGTTCCAGTCAGTTTTCAACACTCGAAGCAAAGTATCCATCCAGCCCATAATTTCTCAATTTACAAATGAGAATGCTATGGAAGATGGTGTCAAAGGCCATATTAAAGTCAAGATATGATACACCCACTGTTTTCCCCCTGTTTTCATATATGGTAATTTCATCACAGAAGGCAATTAAGCTGATCAGACATGATTTGTCCCTATTGGATGCACACTGACTATCCTAACAACTTTGTCATCCGTGTTGACATTGAATTACTAGGGGTTTGTTCCACCACCTTTCCAGGAACAGTAATGAAGCTGACAGACATATTTGTTCCAGGTTGTCTGTCTGATCTTTCTTAAAATGGGAGCAACATTTGTCTTTTCCCAGTTATTAGTAATTTTTTCACATATCATGAATTTCATAGATGATTCAATACAGACTTACAATCACATCAATCAGCTCATTCAGTATCTGGGTCAATCCTGCTCCTTTTTGTTTGACTGTATCTGGACCATATGATGTTACAAGCAAAACCCATGAATCTCAGAGATTGGTATCAGCCAGGCCAGAGCACTGCAGGTTTTTGTTTTGGATGCAGGTACCTGTCTTCACCATTTGGAGGCACATATGAGCTTCACTGCCTTTCATTTAAAGGTCACTGAGGCCACTGGGCCTTTTTTTGAATCTTGCACTGGCATTCCATTCTGACAATAGTTTTGCTAACGTCTGTTTCAGTATTTCCAATGTGAAATTCCCAGCACTTCCTTTGAAATTTCATTTGATGAAGTGAAGAACTCTCTAGGACAGTTGAGACCTTTGTCCTGTAAGAGATACCTTTGTTAAGACTCCATTTATCGTGAAAATAATACAAATCTACAAGATCAGTTTTCAGAAGAGCATGAAATTCCCATCGCTATGATCCACAAATGCTAATTTGTTGTAAGACATTAAGATTCCTAAGCATGATGATCAACTTCATATTTTTATTAGAAATCTGATTGGCCAAAGTCCATTCTAAAAGCTCTGACTTCAGTATTAGAGGAATACTTGTTTTATCACTTACAGTACAAAGGGTTTAATTAAAGAGAAGCTGGTTGATTATACTGACATTCTCTTTTTGGTAAATTTTTAGTCTTTGAAAATTGTTCCTGAATACTATTATTCTAGTTTTACAAAGAGATAACTGCTGCTTCTTTGCTTTAATAGTTACATGAAGCAGAAAAGAATGTCTAAAAAGAGTTTGTTCAGCAAGAAGAAAAGTTCAAAGGTTATCCTCCTTTCTCATGCCATGAATAAATCTAAATCAGCCCTTGCAGAACCCTTTAGCCAAAATACTTGTGAAATATTCTGTTGATGAAGAAATAATTGATTTTTATGTCTCATGCAACTTTTTTTCTTTTAGACTCTGAAATCTATGTCCTTTTCTATCTACGTTCCTGTAACACAATACTCCTAATTAATCTGCATCCATTAACAAATCATGTGCTGAGGTTTTCAGTTCTGCAGGAATCCATATAATACTATGTGATATGCTTCCAAGGGACATCATAATACTGAAAATATTGGATGCAGAGATTGGCCCTGCAAAGGCTTTGGAGACAGAGTGGATGGAGTCAGTTTCATGAGTCGTGGGGCCACCGGTTGCTGAGTTCTAATTGGTATAACCTTGCAACTCTTCCAACATCTGAGGTTGCGAGGACGCCATGCAGCATACCCTCTTTGATGGCAGCATTTCCTACCCTAGCAGCTTCACATCACGGCTGTGATAATACAGAAGCACTGTAAAAGCTTTACATTCCCTCCTCAAAGAGGTGTTCTTTCTTCACTGACAGCACAAGATTTCTCTTCATTAGTAAAACAAAGATAGACAATGTGTGGACCGAAGCACAGGCATGTGATCACCTATATTGTTTAGTTGTTGGCAATTAGCAATTGTCACATTTCTGGCCTTGCCCTGGGCCTGGTAACATCCTTTCAAAAAAACCTTGACTTAGACCCCTAACATAGGTCAGGGACCATTCGAGGGGGTTATTTGGATGCAACCACCCTGTTTGGAGGGGTGAGAGAGTTTGGCTGCAAGTATATCAACTGATGTGTGAGATGGCCTCAGGGTCTTAGGTCATTGCCTTTACTAGCATATGATCATTCATAACCATTTTATTCAAAGTGGGTTTATTGGACAAGTCTCCAGCATGAAGATTTTCTTAGCTAGAGCTCTCGTTGATGCCCATATTGAAGGGTACTGGCACAATACAGCACTTCCCAAACATGCCGATCACTGCCACTGAGAACATGCTTGGGCACTCCACTTATCTTCAGGTCACGGAAAAATGGCCCACAAAGTCTTTTTTGCATTCCTCCTAGGAAATTCCTCGCCTAGGAAATTCCTTCTAGGAAATTCCTCTAACTCTACCATGCTCCTTTGCCTTTCACACTGGTAGAGTTTGTCAACATGCAGCAACAGTGTAGTATTTGTCATGATCAAGAACAACAGAGGGGGACTGGACTTTCTAGACTGAATCAGTTTTCATTACTGCCAACTTGATAGAAGGTTGCAACAGTCCACCATGTCTTGTCACGTACCACAGCCACTGGAGGGATCAAATTGTCTTCCAGATGCGGGCTGTTAACTTCCTTATGCTAAAAGAACAATTCAAACTTTCAGGATTACATTGGGGGTTTTTGACAAATTAAAAGTTACTTTCTTTTATGTGCAGATGGGAGCAAATCATCAGTTGGAGTGAATGTGCTTAACTCCCTTTAAGTCAGTGGGCCTGTGCCAAATTATGCTAGCAAAGTTTATGGCTGCAGGATAGGCAGAATAATTTTAAAACAGTCTCCACAGTTATAGTTTGTTTGTTTTAAAGAGGAAAACATTGCTTCGTATTTGGTATGGATCATTTATAGTTTAGGACATTATTAAATTTTAACAATAATGTTTTTCACTGTGACAAGCAGAGATAATTAGAACTATCTTAAATATCCAGCTTGAAATGTCGTCTTGTTTTCCTTCTATGGGAAAGAGTCCTTTTAGAAGAGAAATAGATAAACAGCTCTACTTCTTTAGAGGGACATAGAATGAAATAACCCTGTAAATAAATTCGTTAGGTAATCTTTTAGAGCTTAAGGGGAATATGGAAGCAGCTATTATTCTTACAAGCCAAGTAACTTAAAACATATGACTTCCCTAATTAAAAGCATAGAGAAATAAAACTATGACTAACAAAAATTCAAGATAGAAAACTCAGTAATAGTTTTTATGGAACTGTACATTAAAACATTTTGGTTACTCATATAAAAATAGTGCTATAAATCATAAAATACAACTTATATCATATCAATAATGTTATAAGAAAATTATAAATGTTTTTTATTACTGATAAATGCCATATCTTAAAATAAAAAAATCATGATTACTACTTGATTTTATAAATACTTTAGAGTTTCTTTGAAGTTTTTTGAGCACTATTTTTTGTCCCATTTCCATCTATATTTTTAAAGTCAAAATATGTCTTGTGCTTTGAAAACCACATCATCTTCATCTGTAAGTCTGTAAAGAATCTCTTTATTTGGAAAATAACACAGTAGACAATCTATTATCTGCTGGAGTCAGAATTACATTTTCATTTCACTAAACCTTACAACTGCCTAAGAACACAAGAATGGCCATACTAGCTCTCATGGAAGCTCCATATAGGCCAGAATTTTGCCTCCAGCAATCCCCATAAGCGGATATCAGGGAAAAAAAAATACATAAAGCATAAATACTTCCCTCTGGAATTTTTTCAGCCTCTTCCTACTTCAAATTGCATGAATTTTTTTGTTTGTCTCTTTAGTTTATCTCTACATGGACTGTTTTACTTCACTAGGGGACAGTAAGAGCAATACTTCACGTAAATATTTTTCCCTTTTTTATTTTTCCTGTTATCTTCTAGCATCAGTATTTTTTTCTGTTAGGAGAATGACTGATTTAAAAACTATTAGGTATGAATATATTAATGTGTGGAACTTTCTTCATAATATTCTGTGGAATATCTTTCTTCCTGTGCACCACATATGAGTTTTAAGACTTTACTAATTTATTGGGGTTTCATAGAAAGACGGGAAGTGAAAAACAGCATCTTTCTTAATTGTGGGAACACATGACATCAACCAAGCCAACTCAAAATTGACTTATGTATTTGATAAACATATTTATTCCCTTTCATCAGCAGGAAATTTTTAGAAAAAACAGACATAAGGTTACTGTCCTTGTACACCACCCAGCTAAACAGGGCACTGCTCTTTTAAGAAATGAGCTCTTAAAAAAGCAGAAGAATTTTACATTCCACTGAAGTTTCTGTGTTGGTGTGTTACTAGAAATGTTCATCATGCAAAAGAAGCCAGATACAGAACAGGAACAGCATGTATGAGTCATTGCTTTGAAACAGCTGAGATTTTCAGAGTTGCTGACTAGTGGACCTAAAGACTTCAATCCTAATAAATTATCAGGTAAGTGTGTTTTCAAAAGCATATGTCTGTTTGATACTTCTGATTATGAAGCTTTCATGTGAGCTTGTAAAGACTATCTGTCTGACATGCCTGTTAAATTCCTGTCTTGTAGCATCAGATAGAGCAGACCTGTTGGTATCCCTGAGTGGTGTCATTCATAAAAAAGTCAAACTTGAAACTCAGATTGTTCTCTGATGAGATGAGATGAGATAATGTGCAACATAAATAAAAGTGATACTATTTCCAAATTTTATTTATATATATGCTGTTGTATATCTCCTAGCAAAGTAATATAATCACAATCTCAATTATATCACATCTTCTCTCAGTATTTGTACATTAGAGTTGTGATGAAGAAGGTGGGACTTTCACAGTCATGAGAAGAAATGTCATACCTGAGAGATTAAAAAATTACAGAATCCATTCCTGTGTTTTGTGAGATTGTGCTTTTCAAGGCATTTCACAGAATAAATCTGAATAAAAACATTGATAAACTCAAGGAGGGGGAGGAAAAAACCAACTTAGTGGGCCGTGTATTAAGATGCTGGTATTGTTCCTTTAGAAAAAGGTAGGTAAATTGGAGTAATGAACACACTTTAGAGACAGAAGAAGGTTAGATAATTAATCTGTACCATCTTAAATTCTTACGTTACCATGCCCCTCTTGTTTCTTTACATTTGATTTCCATGAGCTGAAGTATTTCTACGCTCAGAGGTGGTGTGTAAGGGTCAAGGTAGATTACAGATTGCGTGAGTCTATAAGTAACAACATGCCTTGGGGGAATTTAAGTATAAGATTCATAACATCTGTTTAGGGCACTCAGCCTGCAAAAGACCCAGCAAATCTTAAGGCTTGGCAACAGGAAATACTAAATAGTTCCTAAAATCTGTTAAAGCCTGGAGTTTCACATGGGATCCAGAACCCAGAATCTTCTCCAGACCATAAGCCCTTGATAGAGCAAGAAGAAAGGAGTTTTGGGGGAGAACTTGGAGAGGGTGGCAACCTGAAGCCTGGGTGGAGCCTTGTCTTCACTCTTCTGACTCTCTTTGACCTGGGTTGTGCAGGTCCAAGTTGGCTAGCTGGGAACTGGCCTCGCAGACTCCGTACTCGCACAGTCACTACTGCAGAATACCACCTGGGTAGAAGAGTGGCCACTTGTTTAGCCCCTTCAGGCTGGACTTGCCCTGTGCATTGTAACTAATAGCCTATAGGCATCAACAGTAATTCCTTAAGTGAATTAAGAGAGAGAAGGAGTAACAAAACAATATGACTGGTAGACAGAAATGGTCAGTTATTTCAAATTGATTGGACAATAATTAAAAATATGGACAGGTGTTTTTTCATTCATATTGCTAAATCTTGTTTAAACATTTATAAGTTCTTTTGCTCAGACACTGAACTGTCATTTTCCCTAGAGCTTCATAAGATGATAAATTAAAATCAGCTTCTACAGTAAGGCCATTTGCTGAATACTGGGATATATCAGGTTTAAAAAGCAAATTTCAAAAAGTGTTTCTCATCAGACTGCATCTGAAGAAGACCTCATCTGGGTGTGGACTAAAAGGAGACAAGACAGTGAAATAAATTTTGGATTTGATGATTTTCATGTGGATTAGCTCATTAACTTCAAGTGGAGCTGGATACAATTAGATATGACTAAGAGAAAAGTCAGTCAAAAAAAAAGGAGGGATCTTTGAAGAGAAAATGCTGACAGCAGAATTTTTCCTTGAGCACTGGGATAACTGTACTTCGTGTGGGTTTGCTAACCTTGATTAATAAATATTCTGGTCCAGCCCCTCTGCATATTCCTAGGCACATGAGTGTTGTTACCTATATATCGATTTTTTTTGCTGTAGAAACTCTTCAGGTTGATAAAGGAAGAAGAGACTTTCCACCGTTTACCCTCTTTCATTCCAGTTCAGACAGAGGTATTATTAAGACAGTAAAACTGTGCCTAACAACACCAAGCTGCAAAATTGCACACTCTGTTGAAGGTTGCAATAATGAAGAATAAAGATCATAGAATCATAGAATGGTTAGAGTTGGAAGGGACCTTAAAGATCATCTAGTTCCAACTCGCCTGCCATGGACAAGGACATCTCCCACTAGACCAGGTTGCTCAAAGCCCCATCCAGCCTGGCTTGAACACTTCCAGGGATGGGGCATCCACAGCTTCTCTGGGCAACTTGTTCTAGTGTCTCACCACCCTCACAGAATTTCTTCTTAATATCTAATCTAAATCTACTGTCTTTCAGTTTAAAACCATTATGCTCGTCCTACCACTACAATCCCTGATAAAGAGAACCTTCCCATCTTAATGAGATGCATTCATAACAGTGACCAGATGTTCACTTCTTTGTCTTCCTCTCATCCCACCTTACACACAGAGAAGTATCCTGTTCTACACTGAAACATTACCCCATCAGATAATGAAGCAAGAAGCGTCTCAAAAAGGTGGAGTAAGTCTAATGGGGTCTGTTTTTCCCAGTCATATATAGCTAAGGCATTTAAACAAATATTTTAACTCTTAGTGGATATTAAAAATTTCAGCTGGCCTCTTGGCACATTTCTATACAAAAATTATATTCAGTTCCTTCTTTGACTTCTGTAGAAATATTCCAGATTTACATTCACCAGATGAGAGATGAGAATCTGGCCTAGTATGTCAACACATCAAGGAAAAGAAACATCTGGATTCAAAGATGTTCTATAAGACCTTTTTCACAATACCCAAGAAAGCAAGGAAACACTAGTAGCAGACACCCTCCTCCCTGCCAAGTTTATGCAAAAAATGATGGACTATTTGTTTCTTGGTGAAAAAGATTATGCAGTGGCTATAGTGCAAAGTATATGTTTTGCTATCTAAATATGCAATTTCATTTAAAAAAAAAAAAGGAGCATGTGAAAACTGGTGTGCTTTATCTTGTAGAGGAACAGATTGCTGTTTTGGCTGACTGTGAACTTATTACAAATTACATTAAAAGCAAATTCATTATCACTTAATTTATGTACATAAATATGAGAGCACCCATACTTTACTGTAGGCATTTTTTACATCTTCTAAACTAGAAACAATCATGGATATGGCTGCATAGCTTAATTTTTTATGTTGAAATTTAGCAATTGCAAAATTTTTGTTCCTTTAAGACAAAACAGGAGACCTCCTGCACCTCTGTTTTGGACAAAAGCCAGAACAAACAACAATGTGTCTGGATAAAGCACTTAGTCATTCGTAAAATTAGAGTTGATTGAAAATTTTCACACAATAATTGTTAGAAGAACATTGAGTTCTTGAAGATGTGATTTTGTAGTGCTACTTGCAGGTCAACAGAACTGAGTTAGCTGCAATTCACAGAAGAGTCAGTCTAAAAAAGTAAACATCTAAAAAGAGCAAATACTTGCAGCAGAATTTTTCCTTAGCCCTGGTGAAATACTTCATGCCTTGTATGAAATTGCTAACCTTGATTAGCAGAGTTGTCAAATATCTGCATCACATCCTCTCTGGACTTTAAGTAACCAAATTAGGGATGATCAAATGTTTTCTATCAAATTTTGTTTTAGCAGAAAATTTAATTTTCTAAGTAAAATTTTTGTACTGCAAGTGTCTATTTTCCATGGAAAACCTGAACTTTTGACAAATCCCCAAACTGAAACCTTTACTGCCAACTCCCAATACTTCCTTTTTTTTCAGCTGATAGCTTTCTGAGTTTTACATGTTGTCAAAAAGCTGACATTTTCCAGAGACGCATTTGTTTTTGTGTTATGAGACTGAGACTATATTTCCTTAATTCCATTTCATATTTTTATCATGTCTCATCTTATCTGCCTCTTTTCTAAAGTAAACAATCCCAAACTCTTCAGACTCCCTTCACACAAGTTTTTCATGGCCCTAGTCTTTCTCAGAACTGTGCATTTCTGCAGTATCTTCTTGGTGATGGTCTGACCTGTTCAGCACAGCTCATTGGCAAGGTGAACCAGCCAGCTTCTGAAAGTTAGACTAACTTTTTTTAGCATTCTCCAATTTTATCTTTTTAACATTTTTTCATCTTGACTGTATGTATAACTTCTCCTCCACATTGTTAGAGGTACCTCCTGAACACATTAACTATGTTAACATAGTTAACATAGTTAATTCAATAACCTGAATTTAGTTCAAGCATTTTTTCTTCAGTATGCATTATGTTGCACCTGTCAGCACCAAATTGTCATACTTGTCAACCTGTGCTCATCTAGAAAGCATGATTAAGACTCAAGGAAAGTCAAGGTTTGTGCTTGGTCTCAGTTTAATTAACCCTAGCCCCAACATATTAAAGTGTGGCTATACGCATTCAATATGAACTACTTCAGTTCAGACGTCTTCTTGAAGCTTTTCTTACTTGTCTTTCCATATTGTACGCTCTTTATCTGGGAACTATGCCTTAATACCACTTTCAATATAAAAGAAGCAGCCATAATAAAAACCTGTTTTCAGGAATATGGAAAGAAATACAAGAAGCAGCAGCAAGAATGGTGCAGAGAAAAAAATATGTTTTTAAGAAGAGGCAACCATTTTTGACAACAGACTGAACAGGAAAAAATTTTCAGTAGCCCTGAATAATGACTAGCTGTTACTGGCTATATAGTACTTAATCCCTGAAGCATTAAAATGCTATTTATTTATTAATTATTTCTACTTTACAAGTAAAACTTATTTAAAGCCAAGAATTGTATAGAAAGAAATAATAGGAATGGTTTCTGGATTTAAAAAAAAAAATTAAAAAGAAATTATTTTGGGGGCTAGAAGAGAGTGTAAACCTCAGTAATTCCTTTACTGAGTCCAAGAACCCCGTGCTGTAGCATTCAGCTTTAAACAAATACTTAAAATTAAGGAGAATATATTTTAGCTTTTAAATTGATACAATGATAGAAATTTTGTCTTATTTCCAGGTACCTCATTATCAATGTGTAAGACATCTTGTGATATCGTTGGCTCTTTATGTATCTTGCTACATATAAACAGGCATGTTTACTGAAATTTGAATTGACATCTATAAGATATTTAAAAGCTCTCTAAATAAGTATTGTTAAACCTGCCAAACCACTGATCTCTGTAGCACACTTTACAGTGTTCAGTTCTATTTTCAGCATCTATTATTCTTTTTTAATATTGGAATGCAAAGTTTTACCTCTGTTGCAGATTTCTAAATAAGCAAATTATGATGAATTGCTGTTGAAAAGTAAATCTGAAATACGATTCTTTGTTTCTGTTCTTCCTTTCTACTCCACAGCTAATATTTTATCCAATACCCTTCTGATGCTCATGGCACAAAAGTTATGCCCACATCTGATTTTTCCTTTTCTGCTTCTTAAAGAGATCTCTCATTTGGTCGAATTATTAATGAAATAAATTGGGCCGTGGCCATGCCTGTGTGATGACAGCTGGTAGTGGTCAAAAAATAGTGATAGAGGGAAATATGAAAAATGTCAGGTTCCTGAATGATCTAGATTATTCAGTTTTGAGTTAGTAACATTAAGTTTACCACAATAATACTAAAGTAATACATGTCCACATTCATATTTAAAGATTTAAAATGTGACTTGACTACCAGAGATGTTGCCAACATATATTCCAGTTCAATAGAAATCACAGGCTTTTGGGATAAATTCACAGAATACTGCAACCTTGTGATCAGGATACATCTGTACTGCACATTGCAGCTTGGCTACCAAGCAATCCAACTGCTGAGGAGTTGGGCAAATTATCCTGTATGGAGCACCCCACTAACACAGCTCTCATGTTTCTGATAATGTGTAACATACTGTGTCATGCAATGTTTATGTTCCCTGACACTGCAGTGTACAGCATTTAGGCTCGTGCCATCTCTTGTGAGTTCACAACATATGAATTAGATATAGACTGTCCCTACGTAGTATGGAGAGTGCCAGCACTCTGACCAGATAGCAACCTAAGCAAGCCAACAAGAAACACCATGCATAACCCCTTGCCAAGGTTTAAGCATTTTACCTTTGCCACAGGGAGAGATTTCTCTTTATGTATAATTCTTAGTCGTTCCTGCTTTTGAGACCCTTTGCTTAAGGAACAAGTGGGAGGTTAAGCTCAAAGGAGGAGTGAGTTTGCAGATGACTGTCTTACATACAGCACTGTGTTACAACATTTACCTGCCATCAGGAGACTCGCCTACAGGTTCATGTGCTCTGTAAGCTGATTTGAAGCCCCATCTTCTGTTTTATAGGATAGAGTCCTTATCCTGTAGTTAGAAGTATATGGGATGGGGATAAACTGGGATGAGGATGCCTTGATGGGACTCGTTAAGACCAGCAGTCACACTGAACCCATCTGGTTTAATAGCTGATGGAAGTCTAAAGCAGATATTCAGAAACGAATTATAAATATATTTCACAAAATACCCTCCCAATTTTTGACTTTTTGTTGCTCAGGAAATTTGTGAGCAGAGAAGGTATATATTGAAGCTATTTATTTTGAAGGAGTAATTAAGTCATCATTAAGATAGGTGCAGAAAAAAATGCACATATCTTTAGGGCTTTTTTAATCCACATTTCCTCTTTCTTAGCAAAGTCAGAATGCAGAGTGCATGAAAGACCAAGCTTCTTGTGTGACTGCTAATATAGAAGGAATAAGTCCTTGTTCCCTGGGAGTAAATTTGTTTGCTTATCTGTTGAGTAATGGTTTGTTTGATTGCAGTTTGTCAGATCTGTGGTTTGGCTGCAATTTCATGTTTGCTGAGTCTGTTTGGTGCTGTCTGTTGTGAGTAGGAAAAATGTCTTGCAGCTGAGGGGTGAAAAAGACTTTCTCCTTTTAATCACTGCCAACAGTGTTAACAGTTCCTTAGCTGCCAAACCTCTGTGACAGGGTAGGGTTGACCTAGGTAGATGTTTCAGAAGCCCAAGCAGTGACGAACTAGCAGCAGATGACGGGTAACTTGCAGTGAAAGAGCATTGCCTTTTCTGTCTTCAAGATGAGGGGAAAAGCAACGAAGGCAAGACTGAAAAGGCAGCACAGAAACCAAGAATTTGAATTGAGTTTAAAACCTTGCGTATAGCTTTTAAAAATCAAAAGTCAACAACATTTTTTTTCCTTGTTTAAAAAAAATTGACATGGTACATGTGGGGTCACATGATAGCTGAGAATTTCACTCAAAGAGTCTATTGTGTATTTTCTAAAAGCATGTGGTTTGCATGTACAACAGCATATTTTCAACACAGATGTGATCCAGTTGAAGGCACAGCAATACACATTTCAGTCAGGAAGACCACACAACAGTGATTTTGTACCAGTAAGAGATCAGTGTTAGCTTCCTGAGGATCACAAGATGTAGTGCAACCACTTGCCTATTTTATAGGTTGTGGGATGTCAACCTCGGTATAATGTAGTAAGTTCTTAGACGGTTCTTTGGGGCAACTCAGCCTCTGTTTGCAAAATTAGCCACAATTTTTGGGAATAATCTCACTAGAAGGTGTTGCTGAATCAAACTGCAATTTACACCTCTTCTTGCAGGACTAACGTAACATATTAGACATCTTCCTGGGCAACTGATAAAACAGAAACAGTAGAAAGGCTTCTTGCCTCATCATAATAATAAACACAGACATGTACACATTTATTAAGGTCATTGGACTGGCAGCAGGATCACAATCATAACTATATTCACTGTTTATTATGCATTTCTGATATCCTTTAGAAAGGGATTGGTTGAGAAGCAGAAAGAAGGGCTACTTGTTTGCCTTGGCATTGCAGTCTTGGTCAGCTAGAAGGCAATAGAAGGGCAGAACACTTCTTCATTAGATGCTACCCTTTACTGGCAGTTGGGAAAAGTGGGATGGTAGGTAGGAACTGGAAAGAGAGGTAAAAAGAATTCTGAGAAGAGCAGGGAAGAAATTTCAGTGATGTAAAGGAAGTTTGAAAAGGAGAAGAGGTGGACTATGTTAAGGGGAAATCATGCTTGAAAAACTTAAACTTCAAGAGTCCTTGCAGTGCAATCCAGATAGGTTGAAGCATTAGACAATCATTAATAACATAAAATTTAACAAGAAGGAATGCCGGATTTTGCATCTGGGATGCAGTAATACCAGGCACAAGTATAAAGTGGGTGAGGAGCGGCTGAAGAGCAGCCCTGCAGAAAGGGATCTGGGGATGCTGGTTGACAGCAGGCTCAACAGGAGTCAGCGGTGAGTGAGCCCTGGCAGCCAAGAGGACAAACTGCATCCCGCAGTGCATTAAACAAAGCATAACCAGCTGATCAAAAGAGGTAGATTATCCCACTGTATTTAGTGTTGCTGCAACCTCACCTTCAGTATTGTGTGAACTTCTTGACCAGATGACTTCCAGGGGTCCCTTCCAACTTGTGAACTTGTGGTGGCCCAGGAAGATAGTAAAAGTCATAGACTCAGAGCAAGTATAGAAAAAAAAAACCACATGAAGATACAGTGTAGAGGCTTCTATTTCTATTCTGTCTCATGTTGAATTTTCATTTTTAAGAAATGTAATTTTTATTCATAACAGCTAGTTTGCATCCATTCCAGTACATGTTCCTCACTTTTGTGTTTAAAAGTTTTGTTCATATTTTTGAAATTTACTTAATCAGGAAAAAAATAGATTTTTCAAACCTCTACCTACTTTTGACTGCCATCCCAGTGAACACTGCACAGCAAGCAACACATACAATTTTGATTGGAAACTCTTAAGATTTATGGTTGTGCTGTTCCTGTTTCAGTGCCTCTGGGAAGAATGGTAGCTGGTGGCAGAGAGATAATCTGCAAACATGTAAGGATCCACAATGGATAGAAGAGTCTAGGATGGAGGAGATGTAGCTCAGGTTTGTCTTGAATTTGCCTGTAAGTGGTGTTTCATCTGATATGTCAGCCACTGGAACTTGGTCATCAAGAATTTCAAAACCTCTAGCCTCTACTTTTCTCTTAATTGTCTCTTCAAAACTGGGGAAATACCCCACCAATACCTGATCGGTGATCTGACTGTGACTGTGCAAAGGATCTTGGCTTGGATTACATCCAGGTGAGGTGCACACAGGAGATCACAGCAGGCTCTGCTCAAATGTGTTTTCCCAACTGCTCTACTGCTTTCATATATTCCTGAATTTATCCATTGCTTCTGTGTCTCCTATCTCACCAGTGCTGTTCCTCACTGTCAGGAGTTTAGTGCTAAAAGCTGTTACAAACTACTGCAGACACTTTACTCCCCTCAGTGGTCCAGAAAAATGCAGAGTTTTTTCTTTTCCAATTCTGGCCTTACTGATGCTGAGCATCTGGGGTAATATGTGTCTCTGCTGGGCCCATGAAGATCAGTGAGTCATCTTAGCAGCCCTATTACTTGGTAACTATGACTGCGCCAACTGCTTTGGTTCAGGAAAGTGTTAACAAGCCACTTCCTTGTTGTCACTCTCAGTAAGTCTTCTATGATTCCGCAGTTATTGGTCAGCATAGTATTAAAAGTTCTGGCCATCTGAACGGTGAAGATGAAAGTCCATTTTTGTCAGATTTCTCTTTACAGTATTTTCCGATAAAAGAGAGAGAAGAATGGGGACTGAGAGTAGAACTTCTAAGCCATCAATCTTAGTTATTTGGCAACTGTTAAAATTTTTGGCTGCTGAACACATCTCAGTCCTGGTCTTGCAGACTTAGATCATCCCAGTGCACATCCCATTGGATGTCTGATGATCATCCATTTTCTCTACACATCAGTTCTTCTGAATACCACTTCTTCACACCAGAGCTTCTAGGATGAACTACTGGGCCACCCCTAGGTGGTTTGGCTCTGATGGAAAATTGCTTCAGAAACCCCTCCCAACAGGCAGTATGAAAGATACATCAGGTATCCTTCTTTACACACTCCTTCAGCCTTATGCTTGCAAGATCTGCTTTTCACTTATCTACATGCTCTTAAGTAGCGGCTCAGTTTCATAACATAGAAACAGCACCACAGCTGTTAGTTACAATAATGAGATATAATGATACAACTTTGTTTTTCCCATAATTTTTTGTCTCTGCTACTTTTCCCTGCAGTCCCCTTTTTGTCCTGCAGGTTCTACTAATATAGTTCTTACGATCTTTTAATTCCCAGATGAGTGGGCTTTTCCATCCCAACCCTGAAGGCTCTGGGATTCTAACTACAGAAATAACAATACAGCTTGAATTTTTTCAAAGGAAAAAGACTTTAAAAGAAAGTGTTTTGGAAAAGAGATGCTAGAAATGGGCCATAACAGAAACTGCAAAATTTAGAGTATGTTTAGCTCCCAGGATGACAGAACCAGACTTGATCCCAGCAGGCATTGCTTGCAGCCTGGTTTTGTTCTACTGGGTTTTGATCTCTGGAAGCTAATGAGAATTAAGTCGGCTGTTTGCTTAGGAAAGTGTATGAGACATGGACTGGGGAAACTGTGCTCATGAAGTAGGTGACTTAAATATTGAGAGTGTGTGAGGTGCTCGAGTAAGAACTAGGTGCCAGTAAACGATCTTCCCACACATTGTGCTAGGTCTCATAACCTACCTCTGTTATCTTGTGGCTTTTGTCCTGCTCAGAGCTAGTATGTAAGTAATTGAGTGCAGCTGTAGCTGTCATTTGGCTCTGGCCCAGGACAATAACAGAACAGTACACACCTCCTCTGGGCCAGAACGTGTTTGCTTGAGTCCTCTCTTCCCTGCTCCCATAATTTTAATTTCATAGATTACCCATCCACTTGGACAAAAATCAGGCTCATTTGCCCAGGCAGCTGACTTTGACTACAGATACCCAAACTGCTTAAACAGAAAATAAAAATGGTCATTGTACATACCCCAGATAAATAAGCAACCTTTGCTCTAGGTTATCATGGATTTCAGCTGACATATCCTCTGTCTGCATCAGCTCTGGTGATGGTAGACTCTGTGTGTGTGATCCTGTGCCTGGTTGATGTCCCCGTGAGAAATGAGGAGGGAATAGCTTGTAACTCTGGATCCAGAGCTCTGGCTGGACTCTTCCAGAGTTACAAGCTCTTCCCAGACTCTTAGATGACTGGGTCTAGTACGTGGACAACAAAGACTTTGACAAACCCATGATGAATCAAAGGGACCATCAGATGCAGACATCCCCCCCTGTTACCTCCCGCCCGCAATTTTTTTATGCTTCATGATGGTAGTTGCCCATTTAATCTCAGGGGTACACAAATATTTTTTCAACAGCATGCATCCTTCCTATACAACACAAAATGCTCTGAAATACTGAATGTATTACGGAGAAAAAAATTGCCTCTATGGAGAAACCTATTATTCTAGGAAACATCTGGGTATACTTTCTACCTACCTCAAGCTGAAGTAGAGCTGTACAACTGCTGACACATTAGCTGAAATGACAATAGTAAGTGATGATAACTGGACAGGAGGGATGTCGGACCAATCTCTTTTCCCTTCTCCAAGTACTCTTTCTGAGCAGAAAAGTTCATCATTCTTGCCATTTGTGTGTGTGTGTATCTACATTTTCAATTTAATATGGTCTACTGTAAAATAGGCCAGTGAGGGCTTTTTATGGAAAGAAACAGGTATGAGGCTGTGACTCACAACTTTCCAGGGTGAAAGAGGAGAAACAAGAAGTCAAAGCCTCCAGATGTGACATGCACTGGATCCTGGACAAGGTGAGCTTATTTTGAGAGAGGGTTTAGGTAGCATAAGGCCAGTTCCCAGTCACTGACAGAAGAACAGGGACAGAAATGCCAGCATCACTAGACTGTTTTATTGGCAAAATGCCTAGGAGCTGGCTGTATGCTTATAAAATGATAAGAAAATAGAAATTGGTCTCAAAGGCCTTTAAAAATGATCCAAAGTTTGTCCTCAGATGCTCCCTCTTTTCCTCAAAGAGAACAGCAAACAAGAGGTCCAAAATCTCACACATCTGCATCTGACTACATTGCAGTCAGGCAGTTGCCAGGCTCTTCATAGCACTTGCAGAATGTCTCCCCAGCATCTATGCAGCCATTATTATGTTCAGTCTGTATTAACCCTTTTTCAGAGCCTTCACCTCAGTCAAGCACCACTGGTCCTTTTAATCCTATACCAGTGAATGAAACAAAGCCAGGGCCTCTGCCATGGCCCTGAACACAGAAGGTTTGGAAGGCTAAATTTTCCCCTCCTCTACAGGAATAAAAAGGAAGACCTCATCTGTCATTTCTGTGGGCCAGTCCTTGGCCACTGGTATTTTCCAAACCTGCAGAAGAAATTCAGCTGGTTCAGGCCAAAACTGTGCAAAGGAGTGTCCTAACAGTTAAGCGGCAGGCCAGGACTCAGTGCCATGCTATGGTCCTGCAAAGACAAAATAAACTTAATACACACCCATAATGCAGAACCTTAGCACATGCTGGCAATAGGAGACCTGTAGAAGAGTTTCCCCCTGTAGAGCCCCAGCAGCCATTTTAGATCTACCCACCTTCATTCTGGCTTGAGATAAACACAGTGGGATCTGGGATAATGCAAATGAGGCACACATAGCCTTGATCTAGATCAGTTCTGTCCCTGTCTCCATGATGATAACCATGGTGTTGCAGCTAACACACAGTTGGGTGGAAGTGGCGGAGTCTGGGGCAGTGGGCCAACACAGAGACTCAATGCATGGCAGGTCCACAGTTAGGTCCGTGACTATAGATGGAAATGAAAGACAAAGGGAAATACAGGATCCAGTTCCTGCATATAAAAGCTATGGGTCTGCTTCCAAAGACAATGACTCTGTGGGCAAGCAGGCAGAAATGGAGAAAGAAGGAGCTGTGAGAAGGCTCACCGCCTATCTGTAGGAGGTTCACTAGCTATGGGAGATCTGGCATGGTCAGACAGTCCTGACTTAGCATAAAGTTAGCTGGCATAAAGTTAGCTCATCAACATTTTTTGAGAACTATAAACTTACTTCACTGGCTCAAGTGTAAGTTTATCAGACTCAGGCATCATGTAGTGGGAGTGTTCTTAACTCCAGCAGAGTCTGGATTTAATCTACAGCCAAACCCTAGACATAGCCAGAGAGAACTGTAACTGAACAAGAAAATCGGTAAGTGCACTAATGGTGAAAATTCAGAGAAAAAGAAGTCATTACAGCATGGGGGAGCAACCTGGCAAATATAAGTGCTGAGCAGAGAAATGAAAAGTATCCAAAATACCAAGTGATTAGAGAGGCATGATGTTATACACAGCATATACTATTCCTATGGATATCAAGTGCAGAGCATGCTGTGACAAATATTTTGCAAATGGCCCAGTGGAAGTTGAAATATACAGCCTTCACAGTTGGAAGACAAGTAAAAAATACATTGAAGGAGCTTGTGACATGCTCCCTGTGATCCTTGATGTTCATGTATTACACCAACAATTTCCTGCAGGCCAGAAAAACTTCAGTGTTGCTTATTTTACTGGAAGTCTCTCCTGCCTTCTTTCAGTGTTGCTTCCTTCTTACTGGACCATGCAACTATGCAGAGGACCCATTCTGATGTCATCTGAATCCTCTCAATGGTATTCTGGAGAGCTAAAGTACATGAAGAAGTGCTCCATTCCTGAGTTTATAGATCCACTTTTTCCTTTAGGTTAGCAGCATCTCATTAGGATCTTGATAGGTGTCTTAGACCACACTTAAATCAAACCAGGCAAAGACAAGTAGAAATTACTAGTATTCATAGCATCCCAGTTGGACAATGCAGTTACTAGTGTTTATAAAGATGTCACTAAAGAAATTAAAGAAAAAATTATTTCACCTACTCCTACTAAGTTTATGTCTGAAAGGTCTCTACTTTATTCAGGTGATTCCTGGTTCTGAGAAGGTGGCAGTTCCAGCCACTGGATACCCATTGCACATCACATGGAGAGTCACTTTCAGGAGGTTCCCTACAGGAACTTCCATCAGCTCCCAGATTCAGTCCCACCGTGCAGGATTTTTCTTCAGATAATCTCAGATTGCACCAGCATTTTTTTTCTGGGTGGAGTATGTTAACTCTTGCAGAAAAACTCCCTTTAAATTCTTAGACGGACTTAGACATATCTTTCATCCTAATACTCATTCTGTTCTTTCTTAATTATGAGATAGTTTGGTTGTGGTTGTCCATTAAAAAGAGGATTTTTTTTTTCATATTCTTGGACTGTTAAACTACTGGTAATCTGGAAAATAAAGTTGTCCATGCTTACATCAGGGTAGAACTCTTCCCTGTTAGGAACTCACTGGTGTGTTTCAATGTGAAATGTGTCTTACACTGGATCTATCGATTTCTGTGTTTTAGAAAGAATATGTACCATAAACATCTAATTAGTGTACTGCCAGCATATGTTGGCAGTTATTGGCTTGAATGGCACAGTAGATCATAGTGGCTGCCACTGGTACTTAGGTACAATGGACAGAAATGAAGAGGTAGTGACAAAGCACATCATACTAATTTTTTTCAGTAAAGAAGGAACAAATAGAAATTTATAATCTCCACAGTCCTTTTGTACTGACTGTAATGACTCTCTTCATATCTTAGACCATTCCTCTACAAGTAGACCTGTTGTCATAACAAGTTCAGATCATCTGAGAAAAATGCACTTATCAAATTTCTTTGGAAAACATTCTTAAGTTCAAAGGATTTGTGAGCTACAGTCTCCAATTCAGTCATGTTGCAGATGACACAGTTGTGTGGTGAAGGTTATCACCTTCCAAGTATTGAAACAATTCTGATTTTATTTAGTAGCAATTTCAAGGCAACTAGAGGAAGACAGTCTGGAATTAACTTTCTTTATGATTGATCTTATCTTTTGAGAAATAGCACTTGCTAAAAGAGTGACTCATGCAGTGAAGTAATTAAGAATATATATGTATATATAAAATATGACATATTACAGTTACAATCCGGAAAACAACATGAAATTTACTGACGGCACAAAGTCAATGAGCATGGAGCAGCATCTTGTACAGGAAGAATAACGTAAACTCAAGGACTAGAGTAGTGGAAACAGGGTAAAGATATATAAGACAATGCACAAGGATCAACCACAATTTAACAAAAGCTGAGGACTGAAAGTTTCTGGCTTAACCTAAAAAAAATGAGTTTAGACTTTTCTGGAAAAATAAGTTAAGATACGATCACACAAAAGACTATACAGTATTGATATCACTGACTCATCTATCCAGTTGCTAGATGATGACTAATTTAATTTTTTAGATTGTTTAAAGTAGTAGTTTTTGGTGGATTTTTTTTGTTTTCTAGGATATAATGTTATCTTAAATAATAGTATTTTGGATACTCAAATGGAGACATATTAGTTATTACTGTTATAGTTGTCACGATTTAAAGAAATAAGTAAGGCAAAGTTTGGAGGGAGACATAATGTCTACTGCCAGACCAAGTGTCAGGGTTGGAAGAAAACAGGTCTTCAGATAGACTGCTTTTCCTCAGAAATAAGAAATGCTTGTGTGCCTGAGAACCTGTGCATTTTCTGTGCTATATAAGTTTATTTAAGAGCAGATAGCTGAATGAGAAGATAAATTAGCCACAATAAAAGACTAAGGGTAGGATACCAGGTAGATTACTGAGTATGTGGAAAGAAAGAGGAAACCATCAAGGTAATCATAAAGAAGACTTGTAGAAACATGTATTTTTTCTATACTTTCTTTAAATGGGATTATATGTGCTAAATACAAACCTGCAAGCAAGCATTTTTCATTATTTAATTTCATGTTGCTACATGTGAAAACATCTATGCTAAGTCACATTGTTGTATAATGTGATTTACGCAAAATGTTTTTAGTAATTATTTGAAGACAAAAGTGTTTCAGATTAGCAAAGGGAATCAAGAGTTATTAACTTCATCAGAGAAATTTGGTTCAGATTTTATTACATGAAAATAAAACAGTAAAAAGAGGAAAATAGGCAGTGGAAAAATAATATTTACTTTTTCCTGTCATAGAAACAGCTCTGAAAATCACCTGCTCTTGCAGGACTTCATGAGCTAATAGATGAAACTTTTCACAATTATTTTCAGTTGTGATCTCAGTTCTCAGGAGTACACTGACGTTCTCCTGATGAAATTGCCCCACAAACAGTACCAAATTCAATTGAGTTATTGGCATGTTTATTGACACAAGCATCGAATGACTTTGTCTACATGAATTGGTTGGTCCACAGTCCCAACCTATCTGTTTCCCTAAGCGTAAATCAGGCACAATATATCTCAAATCTAACCAGTGTCAGATAAAAGTGACAGGAGCCATGACACTTACAGTAATATGCAGATGGCACCTGTACAGTTGTGGTGACTTAGTCCATTTTGAATTGCTGGCTACACAGGCCATTGAGATGGAGGCCAGTGACAGGCCTTGGTACTTTGGTCAGACCACACTAGGGGTGGCATGCTCACAGTGCTCCATTGACTTGCAGATGGCCAGTGTTAACACCTGGCAGAATGACAGTGCCCGCTCATTGACACCAAACAATTTAAAATCTCCAGTGGATTTACTGGGAGGATGGGAGGGAAAAGCCGAGCACCACTCTGTTGTGACTGTTCGAGAGGCCAAGGTGCACTCTGAAGGTGCCTGCTCCAGCCAACATCACGACTGCTTCCAGACAGATAAAACCACATAAAAACCCTTATGATAATATGACAACTACTGTGTGGAAGGCCCTTTGTTTTCAGAATTCAGGTGGAATATCACTGTTAATATTATAACTGCTATATACACGCATACATATATATACATTTATACAATCATAATTGCAGCATGTACACAAGATCATGGTTCATTGCATTTAATTTCCCTCTGTACTGGAACTTGCCTGAAATCATAAATATGCCCTCAAGCACAATAAAAACTCTGCATATCCTTTCAGCACGGACTGTTATATTTAATATATTAAATATATATATTTTCCATAAATGTTGCTAGCTAGTGTATTTTCCTAAGTTTTTTTTCAAAACAATGGAAAATTAGTTCATTTTAAAGATTTCATGATACCTACTTTTCCTCCAGAAAATTTGTCCCTTTTTCCTTTGACTTTCTTAAAAGAAATGAAGGAACAAAGCTATACATTATACCCAGATTTCTAAACAGTTTCAATTCCTAAGCTTTAAATTACCATAAGGACATTTGATCCATCTATATTTCAAACACTTATAATTAGAGAGATTTATATTTACATCTGGCACTATGACAGAGTTGTAACTAGCCTCTTTTGGATCCCATTGCCTAGACCCTATCACATCTGACACTGCACTGGTAATGTAGAGGACTGGAGAGTGCTATTAGTGAACCATACTTCAGAGACAGACAGTTATAAATGGTACTTAGCATCAGAGTCTAGAAAATACTATGTTATGTACTTAACAGATTGTGTGGAAAGGAAAGCTACACATCTGTTGCAGAAAGAAGACATTAAAAATGTTTTCCGTCTATTTTGTGTATATAGTTCCCACATTGCCTGTCAACACAGGTTTTGAAGCAGAGTCGAGATCTTTTTGCATTCTCACAATGCAAAATATATAAGGTAATAATTTTAATTTCAAATATGCCCACATGGTTATCTACATTTACTTGAGATCTAAACATAAAATTACACTTTTAATGCTAGACATAATAGCTACAGTTGGGTATATTGGGAATGAGACTTCCTCAAATCTTGTGGTGCAGCTGTGTGTTTCCTAAACCGCATTTGGGTGAGGAGTGGTGAGGCTGTGGTCACAGTACACCTACTTTGGTAGGTTCTGAGAGCATCTCTTGCAGCAACAGCAAGTGACTTTCTTCTCCCTCTAATGTGGGAAGACAGAATAGGAAAAATTATTACAATGAGTTTGAGTTCTTATTTAGGGTTCCCTGTAGGGAACAACTATGCAGTGCTCACAAGAGTGCAGAGTCACCCTCACATAGCTTATACAAGAAGGAAAGCTATCCATGTGCACATGGAGGAATTGGTTCAGTCTGAAATCCAGGTGAAAGTAGATGAGTATTAGCATGAAATTAATTTAATGGTCTGGGGAGAAGTATAGGTTTTTGTTCATCCTTCTAAGAGGGCAGCCAGTTAAAAATATAAAAAAGCTCTCAATTTTTTTAGGAAAGGTAACTGTGACTAAATGACAGAAGAATATTTAGACTTCTTTTTTAGACTTTGTTTTTTTTAATAGTTGCAGAAAAGCAACACTGGAAGGCTAGCACTTTGGGGGATAGAATATAGGAATCCTGGGAAAAAGGTAAGATTACTGGAAGAAACAGTAGTCAGGTTCCCGTGACTTTTCTGTTTTAAATTCTTTTGAAAGACTGCAGGAAAATGCATGGGAATGAGTCTAACAGTAAAGAACTGAATTGAAGAGGAGCCGAGGAGGACTGAAGAAGGAAATATCAAAGACTCTCTGATATGAGACAATCAGAACAAGCTGTTATATTATAATACATGAAATTGCTGTGTGACTTTGATCAGTTAAAATTCTGATTCTGATTGAAGCAAATATTTATTAGCTTCCTTGCTTTTGGGTACTTAATGAACAGCAACTGATACTGCAATAAATCACCTAAGAAAAATAAGTTCTTCAGCTTATACTAACGATTCATCCAAATGAAGTGTCTACAAACGGTACAAATGCAGATGGCGAGTAGAGAAAACACTGCTTTGTTCTGGAGATGAGAGCAATATTGCAGGCAAAATGGGTTTGCTCTATTTCTAACAAAAGCTTCCTTCTGACACACTTGATCTTGATGGTTTTCGGCTGCTGTAGGCAGAGGAAGTTAGCTGTAAAACTGTATTACAAAAATTCTGAAGATATTGCACTCCACATAATTTTTAATATGAAATAAAGAAAATTTTAAGGGCTAAGATGAATGGGCTGTCAGTCTGAAAGCACAGGGAAAGCTAAATTTAAAATTTGGACACAGTTGTGCAAGACAGTCTTATGCCAAAAACTGTAATATTAGCACTGAAAGGAGAGCCACAGGCAGCAGAGGGTAAGGTGGTAAACTTCAGCCTTATGATAGTGAACTTATCCCCGCTCAGGGAGTTTGTGAACTAAATGCGTAGGGAAACAACCTACTGGAAAGGATTCAATTTGTAATTGGACCAAAGGAAAAAGTATCCATTATAGGATTAAAAAGAGGTCATGCTGTGGTGTTGCTGAGTTGGTACTCTCACTATTCTGTTCTGGGTCCCTTTTAGGACATTCTCAGAAGTTGAGGAAAGTTGCAGGACAGGGGTGGACAACTGTGCTTTTCACTCATATAGGATAGTTCTTTACCCATGGTTGAGGCTGAATGAAGAAGTAGATAGGATTTGCATGTGCGTGAGAGTGTGGGGTGGGGGAACAGTAACTCCCCAAACATTCACTGCTCTGCACATAGAATCATAGATTCATAGAATGCTTTGAGTTGGAAGGGACCTTGGAGATCTAGTTCCCACATCCTGCCATGGGCAGGGACACCTCCCACTATACCAGGTTGCTCAAAGCCCCATCCAACCTGACATCTGAAGTTATTCCAGATGGTTTATCTCTCGGTGAAAACTACTTCCTTAGAGTGAGTTGGGAATGAGAATCTAAAAGCATGCATATAAAGAGGGGTAATGTGCACTTTGATAATTATCACACTGCAGGGTTTTTGTGTCTTTTTTGACATATTATCTAACACGATTAAATATCTAAACAGCAGATACTGTTTATGATTACCTTTCCTCATTTGCCAGCATTTCAATAGTGAAAACCTTCTCATCTCAGTGAATCCACACCGGATTTTAAATTTCTTGTGGCACCGAGAATGTGATAGGTCTTCTCTTTATTCATGCTGATACAGTACTTCTTATCCTTAAAACCTCATTCCTGCCTGGAACTGCTGCACAAATTGCTCTATTCAGCGTTACAAACCTGCCGAGGTCCTCCTGTCTGGAGTCCTAGGGCAGCATCTGATTTGAGGACAGAAATTGAAACTGTTCTTTTCTATTCACAAATCAAAAAATAAACTTACGTTTCTTTTACTTCAAAACTTGACACTTCTCACAAACTTGCCACTATTTGTCTTTGATTCAAGACCAAAAGCCTTTAAGCAAAGTATAGCCACTTACTGGTGTGGAGAAAGAAATCTTGTGTAGCTATCATCACCTGCTGAAGTTGCTGCTATGGTTTATGTCTGCCATTAGCTGCACAGTAATAAGAAAATTTGTTTCTGAAAATATATATGCTATCTATTCTAAATATTGCTATTCAGTTTATTGTTTTCTTCTAATAAGGAACATTTGTAAGTGAGGAAAAAGCCTCCTGACTACTTACTTTCTTGAGGCCCCGGCAGAAAAGGTGTAGGGTTGTCATTGCTGCTACAATTGTAGAATGGCCAGATCATAATAGTGTGTCACAAGAAAATGTTTTTAGTGAGATATTGGGCAGAGGTCTGGTGTATTTCTAAACTATATGTCAGGTCTTGAAAGTTTTCAATTGATTTGTCTCCAGGTTTAGTAAAGTGAAAATCTCTGTGGTAAAGGGTTATCACAAATAGACCAAGGCTCTGCAACTCAGAGGAGTAATACTCATACCGAGCACTTATAATGTAGACCTCAAAGAGCTTTCAATCACTGGATGCTTAACGAATTTGTAGCAGATATCTTAGCTAACAATTATAGCCTCTCTTTAATTCCCAGAGTACTTGTGGACAGACTGTAATTCTCTCAAACTGTTCAGTCACTCAAATGTCTTTAAAGAATACTTTCCAATTGTTACATTTCACACCTTAAAAATAATTCACACATCAACTTCTGCATTTATTTTCATGTAAGATAATCTAGAAAGTATTTAACTTTTATTGTGTTATTTAAAAATGTAATGAACATGCATGATAACATAACCTTATCAGAAAATCTATTTATTATACTGTTCACTAAAAGAATATATTGTTAATTGAGTGGTAGAAGTTCAATTTTTAATGTAATTATTTTAAATAATGCTATAGGTATTTGAAATTATATACTACGATGACATTGCTACTGGCCCTGTTAGTAATGGAAAGTCAGAAATACCTTCTTTGGCTATATATACACTACATCTTTAACAATTTAAACAAATTAAAAGAATAAAATAAAGAAATTACTCTTCATATGAAGAAAATATTTCTGCCCTCAGGGTGTTAAATATTAGTTCTGGAATTCCAACACCAGAAATGTTCTTCTTTTTCCAAAGACCTCAATAAAGAAAGAAATAAAAAGCTGGACCGTTACCTTTTAATGGAACCGCTCAAAGGGAAAACAGTGTATGCTGGCAGCTCTGAAATGAAGGAATTGCACAGTCAAAACTTGTTGCAAGCACGTTTAGGATGTACCATCTATATGTTATTAGAGGATTTATGGGTGGGGGTCACAAGGGGTCTGTAGCACCATCCAAGATCTGACCTTCACTCAAGGCTACTTTTTAAATGTATGTGAAAGCCTTCTCTTTCCTCCAACGTGGAGTGTTCAATAAAGAGTTGAACATCACAGAAATCACAATCAATGACCTATGCCTTCTTGGAGATCCAAAGCCAAAGCAGTTGTATCTATAGATACAACTACATTGACCTACATTGTCTATATCTATACCTACATATATATGTGTATAACCAGATCATGCAGTAGTAACTTCTCACACCAAATGTGTTTGAAAGTATGTAATAAGAGAAGACAGTTTTAATGGATATTTTAAAAAATACAAGTGGTACTCACGTCCCTTCCTCTCAAATGAAAAAATGTCTGTGTTGAGCTGGGTGTTCACTTCTACCTTCCTAACAGAGAAACCAAAACACATAGCAACCACAGCTACATGCAAATAATCAGAGATCTTTCCCAAGTAATTAAATAATTTATTACACGAAATGCCCCTAACACTGTCTGGTATTGAGGGACAAGCTGGATTACTTAATCTTTGACTGAAAAAATATGGGTGAAAGTCTCTTCAGCAATGCCATTTCTTCAGCAGAAGAAATGGTAGCTGGACCACGTGTGGGTTATAGACCACGCCTGGTCCCCTACACTAATAAGGAACAGCCATTTTAGTACTTGGAATGCTGTTCATAATCTACGTATTGGCATGGACTGATTCATAATCATACCCTTCAGTCAAACACTTGCTTAAAAGTTCTGCTATTGTTTGTGAAGTATTTGGTGGTGCAAATTTGCACTGGCACTAGCACCATTGTTTATTCCTGCATTTCAGTTAGTGTCAATGCTAAGTCATAAATATCTGCATCTAGTTCAGCCCGTTTCTGCTTTTGCTTTCAGTGACTGATGTTGTTGTGCTTTTCACCTGGTCTGAAATATAAACCATTGCAATCAAAGGATTTTTACATAGTTCTGCAAACTGCAAGGATAAAGAAGTCACAGGAGATTCCTGTACAAATGTGCATGAGATGCCTTTCTAAAATCATCAAGACGCTAAGATTTCTCACCAGCATTTCAGTTGCTGTTCAACCACTTTAAGCTATTCTGAAAGAATGTTTATTTAGACCATTTGTTCTTGTTTTCAAATATCCCACGCCTCATATCTCTTTTGTTGTGACCTGTGTAGGCATAGAGCAACGTAGAGCTGGAGCTTGAGATCTTTCTTCCTTTAGGAAGGATACTGCCTGTGTATGCTTGTCACACACCACAGTAACATGGTCTCTGAGTTTTGAGCAGATTGAAATGCTAATGCCCCTACATATAGTTTAATATTACATAGAGGTCAGCGTTATGTGTAAAGGGGGAGAAATACATTTCTCCAAGGACAGATAATGTTATTTATAACAGAGTTCTTGCACTTTTCAGTGATAGTATCAATTGTTTACAGCTGACTGAAACAAGAAGTTGAGTTGGTCTGATAAGGGATTGAGGCTTGGGTCCAAGCCCGGATCCTTTTACCAAGACTGCAGTAGAGTGTGTTGTAAGACTGTGTAGTCAGGGAGCTGCTGAAAAAAGTAGTGTAAATATTTTAGGTAAAAACCTGGTTCCATGGCAAAATTTTCATTAACATTAATGATTTCAAGATTCCACCCCTACTGTGAGGCTGAAACGTTATATGTGCAGGGCATTTTTAAAGTAAAGGCCTTTGCTAATGCCAGAAATATGGAAGACTTCATTTTATTTTCATTTCTGAATGTTATGTCTGCTAAGACAGCCTTTAATGGTGAAATAAAATTCTGATATGGTGATTTTGTTGTTCTCTTAGGCAACAGAGAACAGTAACTGAAACATGCAGTAGCATGGAAATAACAGATTACAAAGTGGGAAGACTTTCCATTATAGAATTTCATAATTAAAGCTCATTTAATGGTATTTCTTAGTTGCCAATTACACATAGATTGGCAGAAAGGTAAATGAGTTGGAAGACAACGTGCAGGTTCCAGTAGTAACCTGAATCTATCCGTCTGTATCCCTTTTATAAATTTGTTTCTGTGATAAGAGAAAATTAGAGAAAAGATACCGAAAATGAAAAGGATTAATTTCTTATGGACTCTGCAGGACATATAAAGGACTTATTTTTACTAATGGTCTACCAGTGATACCTGCTGATATTCAGAAATTGGCCGCATGGAACCCAGGATGTACTTACTGCATTTATTTAAGGGAGGGGTAATCATAGAATAGCTCCAAGCTCTATCTTCTCTCTCTCACTGTCGTAGCCAAACCCCAAAAGCAGCTGCATTTACAGACTGAGAAATTGCTTAACCTGATTACAATGGATTGCATGGAACATCTCAAAACACTGTCACTAAAACTTTAATTTCAATTGATTACCTTTGTTATAAAATGTGGTGGTTTGGGTTTGTTTTTTTTTCCCACTCGGATGATGTAAATTTTCCACTTCTTTTTTGGCCGCTAGTGTCCCCAGGCATGTGTTCACACCTTGCAAAGGACAGGATCGGTTTTTTTCCCTTCTGTATTCCTCCTGCATTCTGCAGGCGGCCGGCAGAGGGAGGTCACACGCCGCGCTCGCCCCCGCGCCGCGCCGCTCGCCCGCCGCCACCAACACCGCTTGGCCCGACTTCAGCAGGGGTTGGTCAGGTACGAGTGACATGGCAAGCGAACGGGCAGGGCTATCTTAATAACAAGAGTTAAAGAAAAAACTGTCTCCAGAAGTATATCGGCAGCTAACCAGTAGTAGAAGCCACCTACCCGGTGGGACAGAACCGTTTTGTCACTGTCCTTCTCGTATCTCTGAAATAAACAGAAAAACAACAAGCTTTTTGGACCAAAATATAAATAACCAGGAAAAAAAAAAACAAAACATATAGAAAAAGCTAATGACAATCCTAATGACAATATTATTGAGATCAAGCTTACTTCTGACAAATCAATTTTTGCTGCACTGCAGTGATTGGCACTTCTGTTGTTTTGAAACATGTTCAAACGACCTGTATTGATAAGTGCAAGAGAACAGAAACTCTCTTAACTGAGGTTTTTTTGAAGTTGCCCTTGCTACAGCTGTGAATATTCTAGAGGGGATTTTATTTTGAGTTATTTCTTCAGAAGCACTTCATGGATACCAGTAAAAATTGGCACTGGAACCAGTGCTGTTTAACATCTGTCTGTGTTGGTGACATGGGCAGTGGAATCAAGTGCATTCTCAGCAAATTTGCCAACAACACCAAGTTATCTATTTGACACGGTCGACACACTGGAGGGAAGGGATGCCATCCAGGGGGACCTGGACAGGCTTGAGAGGTGGGCCCTGTGCAAACCTCATGAAGTTCAACCTGCAAGGTCCTGCATCTGGGATGTGGCAATCTCGGGCACAAATGCAAGTTGGGCAGAGAACGGCTGGAGAGCAGCCCTGATGAGAAGGACTTGGGGGTATGAGAAACTCAACATAAGCTGGCAATGTGCACTGGCAGCCCAGAAAGCCAGCTGTATCCTGGGCTGCATCAAAAGAATAGTGTCTAGCAGGTTGAGGGAGGTAATCCTGTCCCTCTGCTCTCATGAGACCCTACCTGGAGTACTGGGTCCAGCTCTGGAGTCCTCAGCACAGGAAGGACATGGACCTGTTGGAACAAGTCCAGCAGAGGGTCACGAAGATTATCAGAGAGCTGAAGCTCTATGCCATGAGGACAGGTGAGAGAAGAGAAAAGAGGAGAGGAGAGGAGAGGAGAGGAGAGGGGAGGAGAGGAGAGGAGAGGAAGAGAAGAGAAGAGAAGAGAAGAGAAGAGAAGAGAAGAGAAGAGAAGAGAAGAGAAGAGAAGAGAAGAG
>JAOTQQ010000012.1:134135841-134155765 GCA_026546715.1 Gallinago undulata | reverse complement strand
AGAAGAGAAGAGAAGAGAAGAGAAGAGAAGAGAAGAGAAGAGAAGAGAAGAGAAGAGAAGAGAAGAGAAGAGAAGGCTCCAGGGAGACTTACAGCAGCCTACCAGTACCTAAAGAGGACCTACAGGAAAGATGGTGAGGGACTATTTATCAGGGAGTGGAGTGACAGGACGAAGAGTAATGGTTTTAACCTGAAAGCGGGTAGATTTAGATTATATATTAGGAAGAATTTTTTTACTGTGAGGGTGGTGAGACACTGGACCAGGTTGCCCAGAGAAGTTGTGGATGCCCCATCCCTGGAAGTATCCAAGGCCAGGATGGATAGAGCTTTGAGTAACCTGCTCTAGGGGGAGTTGTCGCAGCCCATGGCAGTCCCATCAGGTTGGAACTCGATTTTTAAGCTCCCTTGCAACCTGAACCATTTTATGATTCTATGATTCTGTCTCTGGCAAGTAGAAGCAGCATTCCTGAAGGGCTTTTGACAAAAAGGTGTATTTAGAAGCTTAACCCCAAAAATCTCATGCATACATTTGTCTTGCTTAAATGCTCTGCAGAGAAATGTGCATACCATCTGGAATGGTAAACTTGTGAAGGTACTTTACATTTAAGGTCTTTGATCGAGCTAAAAAAACCAGCAACCAACCAACATCTTTCCCTGAAAAGATGGCTTTTATTCTTTTGAGCTCCCTTAGGCTGGAAGACCCTTATCAGCCATGAGATTTAGAAGATCTATTAGATATCTTGGGCTAAGTTCATGCAGTGCACCAGTCAAATGGACCAAGACTTTGAACTTAGCATGGAATTTGGTCAGTATGCAGAGGAAGATCAGATTTCTTGTGCAGCCTATGCTGCCAAGACATTCTACAGCATTTAGTATAGACTGAGATTCAAACTTCCTGCTCAAGTACCTTGCATCACTATGGTTTGGTTGAAAAGTGGCTGAGAGCAGATCACTAGTAATCTGGATGCCATATGGTTGTCTTTCTCTAAATTATGTGGATTACAGTCTGAACTGAGTCTTTTACATGTCAACAAAGGAGAATGCATTGTGCAGGTGAAGTCTTCCCATCAGCACTGATCTATCTTCTTACTGGGTTCAACCATTCTTTGTTTTGTCTATTCTCTGATGCAACAGTGATGCAGCCTGACGTCTTTTCGTGATACTGCCAGCTGAATGGGTCCATCATGTAGTAACTGAAAACAGATTATAAAAAGCATGGGAGGAAGAATTGTTTCTTTTTAAGAGACTATAAGTGTATAGACCTGGCAATGGAGATGTTGTTTCCTGTTTCTTCTGATGGGATGCATTCTCCTCAAAACCAACTCACATTAGGTCAGCTGCTTGTTCAGCAGTTAGGAACTTCTGCTGCTTCCCAGTTGAGACCTTTCTGCCTGCTTCTACTGTACTAGACAAAGCCAATCACCCTCCTTGCTTCCTACAACAGAGAATACCTTCAGATGCACAGCCTTGCCTTCACTACCAACTACCTTTGTGTGTATTTTAGGAACTGTGACTATATGCTTGTTTATTGCCCATGGCAATATTTAGAGTGATGGTTCTATGTTTATCAAAACATTTACTTAAAAATACCAAATGAGCACTAAAGAACTTGCAGAAGCAGAGTAAGTAAGGGTGGAAAAGATAGAATCATCAAATCATCAGAAGACACCAGATGTCACTGCCCTCTGCACATAGTCCCTTCAGGGTCATCTACCAAAACCTCACCACTCTGAATGATCTTGTTACTGCTGCTTTTTTACAGTCTCCAATTCCGACATGAATACATAGTTGAAAGGACTTGTGTGACTGCACAAACCCCCAGTATTTCCAGCCTCATGGTGTGGTTCCATCCACTTGTATAGTGTCATGTGGGGGTGGGTAATGAAAGGAACCTGAGTGCATGGCACTTTGAACACGGATTTCAGTGTAACTGAGGGACATGAAAAAGCTGAGTGCAGGATTTCACTTCACTTCAGAATCAAAGGAACGAGATTAGATCATGCAACAAAACTCCCCAGAGCTTGGTTTGCTTGGATCTGGATTACATTTTTAAAGCCATACTTAAAGTTGTGCTCATTTTGCCACTTCTTTTAAAATAATGTTTTTCTATATAAAAAATATTATTCGCCAGATGGTACTTTTTATAAATTACAATAACAATGTTTTACAAATGACTGCAAATGACTGAATACATGACATTATATAAACATATGAATTGTATACCTTTTATACAAGAGATGAAAAGTACTTTGCTAACAGTAATACATGGACACAGACCTACCTAGTCTCCTGCTGTCCATGTTTTTCCCTTTCTCCTTCTCTCCTGTTCCAGCACTTATGGCTGAAATGAATTCAGTGCCACAAGCTTGTCTCTTGCTCTGGGATCCACCTGGGCAAGCAGGGCTGATAACTATTCAGTGGGAATCTGCTGAGCACAGTGCCCAAGCAGGAGAGAGACTCTGGTTCTTTAAAAAGGAAGAATGTGCATTTTCACAAGTCATATCCCTCCCATTTTTCATCGTTATACCAAGATTACCCCTACCTGGTCCAAATGATGGGATTTTTTTATTGCATGGAAAAATATGTGGAGAGAGTTGCAGTTAGAAAATACTTTATCTTCAAATTTTGAATTAGAAGATTACATCAAGGGTGCTAAAAACAGAGTAGTGGTTTTGACATTTTTTTCCCTAAGAATTATATAACATCTCAATGGTAGTGCATGGGATAAAAACCTAAACTACCAAGAACGATCCATCCCCAGGTCACAAGCCCAACACTTTCCTGAAGAGCCAAGGTTAATATTTATCTATGCCCCATGGCAGTAATTTTGAAAGTGTTGATCTTGGGGATTAATTGCTGCTTTAAATGGACAGTTAACAGTTTAAACAACATTTTTATTGGCCTACAGTAGTTAAATGCCTACTAGTGTGCTGATGGGTTTATGATTATTAAAGTGAATTAAGACTCTCTTTGAATTACATGCTATTAGAAACACTGGGTCTATTTGAGTACGCAGGGTTAGAGTATGTGAGATGTACAGTAAGTGGTGTACCCAGAGAGGAAAATGTTCATTTTTATATATTGTATTTCAGACCATTTTCTGTTCTATTTACATTCAGAAATGAAGCTCTCAGGCTACTGGTATTTCAGTGACAGTGCCTGAGCATACATGGGCCCGAGGACACAGTTCAGGCTCTGGTGCTAATATTTCAGCACTGATGTTCCATGGGACACAGCATCATGCTTGAAAGCAGCATTGCCAGGATGTCACAGGTCCTACGCTGCACTGTGTTCTCAGAGGTTGCTGAAGAATCAGTTGAAAAACTCATTACACTTATAAACATGTTATGTGGATTCAATACAGTTGATACAGTATTTATATGATTGCTGGCATTAAAAGAAACCAAGGATATTTGTAATCCCATTAGTTACCTCTGCTTTTACTGCTTAGTGATCAGTCATTTTGAGATCTTCAGTGTGATCAGAAGCCTGAGGTGTATATTCTGACTGTCTGCTGTAGGTGACTCTCTCAAAGACTGTGGCTATGCCTGCTCTCCACAGGGAACCACAACCTGGCTGTGTCCACAACTGCATTCATGTGAGTTTTACATGCTTCTTTGGACATCTGTGCCAGAGCAGGTTGTACAAATGTGCTAGAGGGAATTTCTGAAGGGAAGGTAGTATGTCCTCATTCCAATTGCAGTGCAACGTGGAGATGTCTAAGCTGCAGAGCTGGCTATAGCTATGTAGCACAGTGCCTGAGCCACAGCCCTAGGCATAGCTCCAGGACAGGAATTCCTATCTTTATTTTCCAGCTCTGTTGGAAAATACTGTCTCTGTACTATTAATGACTTGCTTCTAGCAGGCTAATTAGTCAGAGTCAACTTGTGATAAATGTTTCTCCCATATAGAATTACGACAGCTTGCTCTCTAAGTATAGGATGAGTGCATCCTATACTTCAGCTGAGAAGTGCGATGTGGAGGTAGTGAGGCTATTTAGCGTTGGACTGCTCGTAAACCATAGCTAGCCTCTTGCCTCACTGCTATTTATTTGTTTTGTCAGACTTGTTGTTTCCTAATAAAAAATGACACGTACAGTTGGGAAGAAGCTGATTGGCCTCTTAAAATAAATTCGTCCGGTCAATTGAGGCTTCTAATTAGTAAGCCACAAATTTTGGTATTACGGGGATGCTGCCAGAATGGAGCACAGAAAGTCAAGCCTCTGCCTTATACCCATATATGGAATGTGAAAACAGAAGCTGTTTGCAAAAATAAATAATAGGTATGGGCAGAAAAGTACACTGTAAAAATATAAGAGATATTTTATTTATAAACCACCTTCTTAAATAAGAAATAGTTGCAATTCTTAATTCCAGACTGTCTTTCTGTGCTTCTCCCTTTTAATGGCTACACTGCTGTTTACTTGCCTCTGATATTTCACATCCCTAGTGGCTGAATTCTGCCTTTTTCTCTGCTATATCTGTCACCCAGAACCTAACCATTAGCTACTGGGAATTAATAAATAGGCTGAGTATAAGGAAGCTGCCATGGTCCTAGAGACTGCCAAGTTTTTGGTAAACTGAAGTCCAATACACTAGTCTTGCTATCAAAATATTCAAATACTATTTGACTTAATTCCTGAAAATACATGTAGCTATATAATTTATTTAGTACTGCTGGAGAAAGCACTTGAAATTCTGACTCAGCATATTTAAACCTCAAAAAACACAGAGAAAACAAAATTTTAAGGCTTTTTTTGGCAAAAGCTGGACTCAACAGACCATCATACATTCACCTAGTCATGGTGAGCTTGTATTTCCTGCAGTTTGAACTGAAATGCAATTTTATGTTATTTTCCCTCAGCTTCTAGAAGAATGTTCCAGGTTTTTTGGCTTTGTTCCATTTATTGCATTTTGTTCAAGTATTTATTTCCATTCAGACATGGATTCTGTAGCCTTCAAGCTAGGTTGCCTATGCTGTAACTCTTGGCATTGGTCAATGGTAAATGTCAATATCATTTATGTTCTCTTCTCTGCTTCCTTTCTTACTGTTTACCCACTCCAGAACAATACCAGGAAAGTGATCCTGAATGTTGGAAGACTGAACTTCTTGTGTTGTGTAATATCATTACTGTTGACTGTTCCTGCTCCTGCTAGTCGAACTCTGGCCAAAAATTTAAGCTAAGTTAGATGAACGCTCAGAGTACTCATGGAATTGAGTGTGCCCATTCATGAAAAATATAGCAAGGGTGAGAACTGCAGTATTGAGGTTTCTCCCTCTTGGGACTCTAGTTCATTTCTGATTTGGAATGAAATACATTTCAGGAACATCACCTTTACCACATTTTCCTTTTAACCAGACAGCTAAAGCAATTAAGCTGTGTTTTTGAAGGTGAACTCAAACAAGAATAGTAATTCAAGACCTTAATTCTATGTTTTCCCAGTTTAAAGCCACATAAAAAGCTAGGTGTTTCACCCACGTAATTAACAATTACCTTGTACAGTTGAAGAAGGTGTGTTATGATTTTGGCTGAAAGAAGAAGATGTGTTATAATTTTTCTAGAAAAGCAATAATGCCAGATTCTTTACAGAAGCTTGTAAAATGGAGAATCAATGCAGTCTATGTAGCTTTTTCCTCTGTCCACTGGTGTAGAGATTATATCTTTTCCAGGCCATTTCTTCCAGACCATTTGATTTGCAGGTATTTCTCAAAGGGTAGATAGAAGCACCATAGAAACTCAAGGAAAAAAGTTGATTAGATGCAATAAAGTTTGTTTCCTTGGAATATTTTAGCTAAGTCTATTCTGTGAAATAAGCTTCCTGGGAAAACCAGTTGTGATTAGAATAAAGTCTCTACCTCTAAGGAAGTAGGACAGTGTTACTTCATAAATATTACGTTCTTGCTACATGTGCTTTAGCCAGATACTGGAGTTCTTGAAGGACATAAATTCTGAGAATTGACCTGGATTTGTGTCCTTTTCTATGTGAAGAAAATGAAGGAGAATGTTTTACATTCTGATTTTTAATTAGGTCAGACAGCAGCCAAGACTGACTTTTGTAGTTTGTTGTTTAGGGTGTCATTTAGGTTGATGGAGAATGTGGCTGAAGCGGCTGAACCAGAGTACTCATTCATGCCTTGCTATGGATACATATGCTCCATATATGAGAGTCTGATTACTATCTCTCTCCAAATCAAGCGGTGTAGGATTTAAACCTGGGACTCACCACCCTTGGCAGTGACATCTTCCCTCTCTATTGCACCTGAGTTGAAAGGAGCAGAGCTACAGAGAGGTCTATGAAGAAAAGACTTTCTGATGGAGAAAGAAAGATTGAGGTACTGGAGCAGTATGGTCAGGAATGATCTGTAGGTCTCATGTTCCTTCTATGGATAACATAAGGGATTATGTCACGGACATGTTGGCTTCTGTGTTTCTAACAATTATGTATCTAATGTTCCTCATGAATAGGGATTTTAATCATCTGATTCAGGATTTTGTTTTCGATCAGGTTGGAAAGCTGTAGCCTTGCAGCACTTAACCCCTAAGACTCCAAAGGAGAGATTTTAAGTTGCTAACTCACAGAGCCTAAAGAAACTGATTTTTTGTTGCTAGATATTCAACTTTTACTAGTGTTTAGGATAATTTTTTTTTTATTTACTGAGGGAGTGCAATTTTTCCTTTCCCAAGAAAACCATACTATCATGGTTCCTGCCTTTGTGATCTCAAGAATAGATGCACATATTGCACAGTACCTGGGGCTACATGTTAAATTAATTCAGAAACTAAACACAACGCACCAATGGGCTGTTGTTTCTCTCCTGTGTTTTTCCCTGGTGAGGAGTAAGACCTGGGGATAGTCCATAGAATAACTAAACTGTTCAACCAAACAACATTGTTGATAAGTCATTTCCACAAAATTGCACTTTCAACGTAATTGGCAATAGAAGGCACACTCACATGATAGGGCTAAAAGGCTTGTAGCCATATGAAGTCTCTTTATTTTCAAGGCAACTGTCTGGTTCTGGCTAGGTTTTACAGAAGAAGATCACTGGTTTTGGGCATCTATTTTTATTATTTTCAAACAGAAATGTCATGCCCACCTTGTTCAGTTACTGTGCACACTCCATTTTGATAAGACTAGAAGTTAGCCTTTGAAAATGCCTTGAGTATCCTGAAAGTGTGAAATTTAAGGACAAAACTTACCCTATACAGATAATAAAAAGATGCTTGGAGGCATTCCCTCCTTCCTGCGATGAATGAGACATGAGACCAAACTTAACTGAATTAATCTACATGCTTTTTCTTTACATGTGTAAGCACAAAGATTTGTTATGCATACAGGAACATCTTGATTTTCCCGTGTCCTGACAGCATGACAATAAGAATTAAGAAAACACCTAGGTCTCTTAGCTGCTGATATGTTTGGAAATAGTCCTATAAAACTTTTGCCCTGAGAAGCCTCACAATCTCTGTGTGAGACAAAATTCAGACAGGTTGTCCGGCATAACCAGGAGCTCAGAAGTTTCTGTGGTAAACCATCGTGTTCTTCTAAGAGCTGCTGCATGTACTGTTACCAGTGCTCTGGTATTTCTGATTTGCCTCATAGGCAACAGCTGGTTTTATGCTAAGCCTTTAGCTCAGTGTCTGATCCTACGCTCTTCTTCCTGACTGATGCTCTTTGATCTTACGTGAGCAAGTATCTTGCAATTAAATTTCACAATAACTGCAAAGACTTTGTAATAAACCACAGCAGAACCAGTTCTGGTGATGATGGAGAATGAGAACTGCTGTATGAAAGTAAGAAAACAAGCCATAAGAAGTTGGTTTTCAGAGGCAGAAAAAGAAAAAAACAGAGCGCAAAGCTGGGGTGAGCAGTTCAGAAGTAGAAGAATATTCTGATTTTGCTAAAATCAACAGTAGCATTGATGTTTTGCTCTTTTCTTTGTATTAATTCCTTTTTTTTTCTCTCTATATTGGATATAGATGCAATTTCAAGCAAGATAAAAGTCTCTTTTTTCTGTATTATAATAGGGATATTTATTATTAGCTCAAATGCAGTGGTTTCTTTCCAGATGCAAGATGAAAAGCCTCCACCCCTGTTTTTTAGTAGGAGTAGCTTCCTCAAGAGCAGGTCAGATGCCTGGCTAAATATTCTAGACAGTTCTTTTAGAATGAAATTTTATTGTGTTACAGGTGGCAACTGCATGAGCACTGAAGGTGCTTGCACTCGGTATTCTTGCAGATAAGTTTCTTTGTGGGTAAAAACCTTGCAGGCTGTTTTTTTAGCAATGCACTCTTGCTATTTATAAGACTACTTACTTTCATAGGAAAAATTGTGCAAAGTGGTCTGCGCAAGTGTTGGCTGATATTTATGTAACAACAACAAATACTAGTGCAGGAACTCAGATCCAGATTCTTCTGAATTTCAGGAATATTCCAATCCTGTTTCTAATCTGTGCATTTCTGACTTGTCTCTAACAAATACCAAAGGCACTAATATTTAAGTATAAGATAGTTTCTTAAATAGTTACCACAATCTGAGCAAGTTGCCCCCGAGAAAGTTTCTACATATAATGGAGATGCCTATATAACCCATTCAGACCTGCAGAATGAAAGAAGTGGTTTGCATGTGATAACTACACAGCAGTACAGAAGACAATTTGGAATAGTTCAATTGCCATTACTCACTGTTTTACAATTAGTTACCTTAGTTTAGGTGCCAAACACAAAAAATTATTGTCCTTCTGAACTGCCCTTTCCCATTACTATTTGGTAATCTTAATTTCATTACTTGCTGTAAAAAAACTCTCTGTAAACTCTACTAAGAAACATAATTGTTTTAGGAAAGTAGTTCAAGCATGTGAGGGTTAAATGTAACTTTTTTCCCATAAGTCTTATTTGCTCGACTTAGAATTCTTTAATAGATACTGAGCAGCGCAGAACTGAAAGTATTTTTAATTTCAGTGCTTTGTATATTTACAGAGGGATTACAAAAAACTTCTACACTTTATCTACATTTTAATAGGTCAGTGTGAACATATGAAGTGTATTAAGGTGGACTGCCTTACTTATTAAACTTATGTGAATTCGTCAAAAAGCCCTTAGCAGTTGTATGCAATAGGGGCTGGAAAGCCATGCATGATTGAGGTCATGCATCCAGCCAGTTTGTAAGATGATCCCTCTGTACCGAGTCATCAGCCATCCTTAGCATAGGGGCGCACTCATACACGCATTCCTGTCAAGTCATCTTGTGAAAGGCTGCTTGCTTCCAGCTTGGCTTGAAAGTGCAACCTTAATAAAACTCACTGAAGTCTGAGAGAAAATAGCAGTTCTGCAGCAGATAGTGTAGGAGAAAGAGACTGGGATATGCATATGCAGCTGACTAAAGCAGGCTACATGCTGGACTGTAACAGAGAGGAAACAATAAATCTTAACTACTATGCAATAAATATTCCCAATTTTAACTAAGGAAGCTATCCTCATAGTGAAATTTAAAAAATAAGTTTATCCAAGCTTGATTACTAAAGTGTGCTTCTCCAGACCTTTTTGCAAAGACTTTAAGGGAAATTAAGAACAAATTTAAAGAAAGAGGAAGAAAGTTTTTCTTAAAGTAGGAAAGGAAAGTAATAATAACATGTCAATTTTCCTTTCCTTTGCTTTCCTGGCAGCAATTCTTGCTCATATAGGCTGTAATAACCAGCGTCGGGGTCCAGAAGCCAGTGGGAGAAGATTTAACCGGATTCAGCATGGGCAGTGCACCTATACTTTCATTCTGCCAGAACAGGATGGGAACTGTCGTGAAAGCACGACAGACCAGTACAACACAAACGCTCTTCAGAGAGATGCTCCTCATGTGGAACAGGATTTCTCTTCCCAGAAACTGCAACATCTAGAACATGTGATGGAAAACTACACTCAGTGGCTGCAAAAAGTAAGTGTTTCTTTTTTCATTTCTACTAAATGAATTTTTCTGGTGATGCGTATGCTGTTCAAAGATGCTGTTCAAAGTTTTCATTAGTTTCTATGAGAACTGAGGTGGTAATAAGGATTGATCTAGTTTGTAGCTGTGTAGGGGAGAAATGTTTCAGCCACAGCACCCTTCTTAGTGGTATTCCTCTTGGGAGCAGAGTTTTCTTCATGTTACTGAAAGATGCAACTTAAAACTTTTTCTCAAGAGACCATGGATGCTTGTGAGCCAGGAAACACAAAAATCCTCCAGAGACTCTAACGACAGAACTTACTAAGCATTCCTATAAGCTCTACCTATAGTTCACAGCTTCAGGTCAGATGACATGCAGGTTACCTGCCACTCTGACAGCAAAAGGGAGGATTTTAAAAAAAAACAGCATTTAAAGACACTGGGTTAAGAATATCATTGTTCCTTCATAAACGGATCCTGTAATACTATTCTACTGAGCTAATTGCTGGAAAGAAAGGAGAAAGTGAATAGGCATTTGCATTTCTAAAACATCACAGTAAAACTTTTTAACTGTATAGATTACACTGGACTTGAAACAGCCTATTTTAATTTGTGTGTGTATATGTGCATTCTTTCACAGAAAGGGACAAATGGGTTTGAAGGTGCTGCAGTAACTTAGCAGAAGTAATTATTTTTAAGAATTTGTGCAGCTCTGAACTTTGCAGTATTTTATGTAGGAGCTGAAGTTTGGGCCTGAAAAGATTAAATATGTGAATAATTTTGCTCATATGAGCATTCTCATTCACCTTAACAGGATTACTCACTTGTGTAAAATTACATACCTTGCAGGATCTTGTCCATGACTTGGTAATGAAAATGCCTTGGAGTAGCTGAGCAGTAAATAAAAATAAACAGTCCTTTTATACAGTTATTTGTAATATTCCCATTCCCACACTGGCATTTTGACCTGGCAAAACTTAGAAAATTGAGCAACTGAGTGTTGCAACTAGTCGGCACAAGAAAAGTGCTGTATGTACCCATTTGATAGATACATGATTTAACTCCAACAAGTTCATGCTAAGAATGAATATCAATAAAAATTTAGTGAAGACTCTACTTGGTGAGCTAAAACTTCATAATAGCATAGTTATGTTGCCTATCTCATCTCCAAGTTTTGTTTCATCCAGAAAGCATGCAAGACAGAAATATGTTAAAAAGCATATATAGGCATTCCCATCCCCCTAACCCCACTGAAATCTTTAGAGAGGATTTCACGATCTCTTGGTAAATCAATTGTTCTATTTGCATATCTGGCTCCAGTAAGAGAGAAAATACTCTGTCCAATGAACATGTGACTATAAACCAAAATATTATCGAGCAGTTTTTTTAAGACTACTTTCCTCATTTTTTAATATCTTGGTCTGCTTTGGGGAATATAAGGCTGGAAATGAGACGATGTCTTTTGTGGAATAAAAGCATTTCTTAAGAAATTATTTTACTGTACTTTGGGAGTCTGAGGCAAGCACTAAAAAGGGGAAAGTTGTTGTCTGTGCTTAGGGACACATGATTTGACTTGAGCAAATTGCCTGCTGAATCATGCTTATAAGATTTTACTTATTCTGTGTTTGTCCACTAGAGACTGAACTAAGATCACTGTTTCACTGTGAACTGAACATGAGGAAATATGAGTCTCTGGAGTGTGAATGTCTGAGTTAGGTTTAGTCCTCTCACACTTTGAAGGGAAGTGATTGAACAGGTAGGAAGCCCAGTGAAAGAGGTTTATATTTGGGGACTGTTTTCTTCTGCAGCGATTCTAAAACTGGCTATGGGCAAAACCATCCCCCTCCTCCTTTCCTTCCCAGCCCCCAACCGTCTGCTCCCAGGGGATTACATAAAACTGGGATTGTGCACATATCCCCATGTGTCAGTTTTCCCTGGAATGAAAAGACCCATTTCTCTCTGTGGTGACGTAGGCTCACTCTGAACAAATGAGACTGATGCAGGTCCCTTATAGCATTTCTGAATACTGAATTTGCTTTGTTGCTGTTGCCATTACAAAGGATCTGAGCCACAACTCATTTCCTTTCAAAACAAGCATAATGCTTAAGTGTAATGAATATATTATGCAGATATCTCACATCTCATTCTTATACTCTGCATTTACTTTTCCCCCTAGATTTGTAGTATCAGATATAACTGCTGCCACACTAAGCAGCATTTTGCAATACACCTGCTGTGAACAAAGTAAAGAATAATTAATGGCTATAGGTCTATGACTGGAAGTGAATAGTTATAATAAGAAATAATGTTTAAGAATTTGAGATATTCTGACTTATATAAAGGAAATATATTTATTACTTCAGGTAACATAATTTTCATTAAAATTGTACATAGGCAATGTTTGGCAAGGTGAATTATTTTCTCAGCACAAAGATAACCTGTAATATTGAAAGAGTATTTATTAAGAAAGCTTGAAAGAATCATGGTTTGCTTACTTCTGTAGTATTTTAATTTAAAAATGTTTTTTCTTTGATATCTAAAGTAGCATATTTCTAGAAGCAAAACAAGTATTCTTTTTTTTAATTATTTTTTATAAAGGCAATATTTCTATGCTTAAAACCAAAAGTGCTTCCTTGCTGACCTGCAAGTTTGATTGCACATAAAAATGCTTTTGCTTGGGGAGCCAATTACAGGCAATTAAGTCCCAGCCTTGTACATTAACATTTGCATATCTATAGCCAGAATAACTGGGATTGGTTGGCAAACAAGGGACAGGGCAAAACGCTCTGCGCAGAAACTACTCTGAAGGAGATGACTTGGTAAACATTTTTAGAGATTTTCCTAGAACTGTTTATTTTAATACTGGATAACTTTCCCCATTGTTTAAACTTGGGTTTCATTTCTGCAATATGTTTATATTAATAGTTCAAAACAAACAGTTCATTACATTTTCTTTCTTGCAGTAACTGACTGGCACACGTGATATAGTTTGGTATTTAATTGCAGTGTCTAAGTATTGCCAAAGACGAGTGACATGAAATGTTACCATCATGCCTTGCTTGAGGAACTTTCTGTTAGTCAGTTTGCTGAACTTACTGTATCGATGGATTCAGTATACAATCAGGACAGATATAGAGATGAATGTTTCATATATTTATCCCTCAATCCAAATAGTACTAGTAATTGTTATTACATTAGTAAGTGTGTTTTACATGATCCACTCTCTCTTTTTTTCCAATTAAAAAATAAAAGTTTAAAATAAAGTTTTATAAACCATAAAAGTTTAAAATGAATGCTTAATAATAGTATACTATAAGAAGCTAACACAGACATACAAGTTGGAGTTGAAAGTGAACCATAATAATTCTGGTCATTCAGTGTCTAAAACTTAGATTATTTTTTTTTCCTTTCCTCTGCAAATATTGATGCCACCACTACGCTTAAACCAAGTAAAGAAGCTTCAACTCATTTCCATTTCTATTCAAAGTGCCTGTGCTGTCACCAGCTATAACAGAATTATAAAATTATAAACTGGAATGAGTCATTAAAGAAAGAAATTCTGAACAATTTTTCTGGGGTACCTGTAGCCATTCGATAGTCCACTTTAAATTTTATTCTTACCATGGTTTTGATAAATTATTTGTCTACGGCATTCCTTGTGCTCTCTGTTGACTTCTTTATTTTGCAGAAGTAACATCGCAAGTTCTCACTTGGATTTTAAACATGTAAGGAATCTAGGTTTTGAGGTGCACAAGTCATTGTACAGAAAAAAAACAGCTTTTGGAAAGACTGGTGTCTGTCACTGTGTGCTCTGGCTTCATTGGAAGCCTGCCCCTCTCTGCTGTCTTTACCAGCAGGGCCTACCACTGCAATTAAATAGCAACAGCATGCTTATGGGTGTGGAGTGGCTGGAATTTGCCTTAGATTCTTTATGGTTTGCTGAATATGAGAAAACCCCTTACATGTCACTCTTGCTGTGAAGCTGTGTGAAAGTGTGACAGAGCCTGCCCTGAAGAGGACAGATTTAAAGAGTTGTCACAATATTCTATAAGGCAAATTTATAGTATATAAAGATGGATGTGGCCGTAGCATGTGTAAAATTTTATCACATTAAGAAACCAATTTTCCTTGATTGAAATAGATGATTACAAGAAATAGTAAAATTCCATTTTATTTATGATTATGTCTCACTAGGCATTCTATAATGTAACATGTGACCTTAAAGTCCACGTAATATTTGGATTGTTAAGTGCAAACAGGATATCCATGATGAACTCCTGATAATTTTTACAAATAAAAGCAGGCCATTAGATTTGGAATCTGCCATTCTGCTTGTATGAGCATTACTAACAGAGTTGTGTAAGGAAAGGCTTTCCAGTAAATCTTTCATTTTTCAAGGCAGAACCATGGCTAAAAGGAAACAGAAAGCTTCATCCAAAACTGGCTTCTAGGCTCCTATTTGGCATCCAGCTTAAACCTGGAATCCTTGTTTAGACCTAGAGGCTTTTCACTATTCTAGGTGCTCCTTTTTGCTTTGGAGTCAAAGAATTTTCATATCCAAAGCAGAGCCCCATCCTAGTGACATTTGAAGTGCAGTTCACACAAACCAGTTGCAAAAGAATTGTCAGGATTCAAGTTAGTGGGATTACTTACATAGTATGTACTACACAGTGGGTAAGTATATATAAAAGCCAAATCTAAGGAGCCAAAATAGGTTCATAGAAACAAACTGGTTCTAAAAAAATTCATGTTTGACTGTAAAACCAAAATTCCTTATTTACCTCCAAAAAATCTCTTGGCCAATAATAGGCCTGCATTTCAAAGCTTTATTAATCAAGTTCCTGAAGTCCTTAGAATATTCTGAGGTAACCACAAGAAAGAGGCAAGACTTCAAATGTGGAAATGCCTGAAAGTTTTACATTATTGGGGGATAACCTATTTGGCAATGTTTTTTTTTAAGAAGCAGAAGAATCAAAGAAGTAGACTGAAGGGCAGTCTCACATGTTGCCACATTTGGTAGCAAATGACTTAAAAAAACATTTCCCATGCTTGGATAGAAGGCTTTATCATAATATGCAGCAGAACCTGAATGTGTTTATTTTCAGTGATGACAACTGTAATTAGGAACTTTCTGGTAACAATAAAATATTACATTTATTAGTCATCAGAACTGCCCAAGCAACATGCCCAGTGGGAGATCTCATTTGGAGCACTGAGAGCTTTTCTAAATGAAACTGATATAAAGTAAATGGCGTGTCATTTTGAGGGTGCTGAGAACTTGTTGTTCCCATTCCCTTCTGTGGTTTGGAAGCATTCTCTGCTTCACAGTGCTGGGTGCCTTGGAAAAAAGAAAGTCAGCCCATGTGGGAAAAGTATAGAGCTGGGTATTTTAGGCCTGCATCATCCCACCCAAACTTCTGGCCAAAACCCAGAGATACCCAAGATAAGTTTTTCTCTGCTGTGGGTAAATCTCTCAGTGCTGTGTCAAGAGACAGTAGCAAGCCTAGAGGAAGAGACAGCCATCTGAACTGTCCTGTGGAAGTCCCTACTTCTCTTCATTGACTCCAGGGAAATCCTGAGCAGCTTGCTTCCTGATTTAAATGCCTCAGTTAAGTGGGATGGATTTAAGCTTTACTTCTGTCCATGGCTGCAGCATAGACTTTCCTTGGGACTGCAAGGAAATCGTAAAATTTAAGTATTCCTTTTCCCTTTTCTAACACAGATATAGTACTACTACTCAATTTCACAAGGCTGTTGGGAGCCTTAATATGTTATTTTTTGTCTTCCTTTTGGAGTCTTTCTGGTGGAAGGTATTTTGTGCTATTAACAGTTTATGTATGACAATAATAGTTTAAATGTTTACAGAAAATGATGTGAGATTAAAAAAATCTTTTGGAAGGAAATTAGTTATTAATTAATTATTAAATTAGTTATTCATTTAAAATGAATAACTATATTAATTTAATAAAAATAAGCAGAATTTGAATCTATAATGCTACATATCTTTTGCAGGTTACAGTGGAGTAAATGGATTATACATGTCCTGGTAACAGTGAGAATGGTCCTCGTTATTGCAGTGTTCTTAAAACCTGTTGAGCAGCTGCTGCCCCAACCTGCAGCTGAATAGGACCTAAGCTGAATAGGACTGTATCTTAGGAAACCTGAGCTGCATAGGACTGTAGCTTAGTCTTGTACAGATTCTCAGGAAGACCAGTGAGGAATAGCTCATTTTTCAGAGCTATTGTTACCAGCCATTTTGTATAAACTTGTCATTATCAAAACTGGGTTCACTTGTGTGATTTATTGCAAGCATGTCCTAAAAGGTGAAGACACTTAACAACCTCCTTGTATTCATCTCCATTCACAGTCCTTTTCTCTGTATTTGCAACAAGATACAAACAAGGAAGTGCTAGTAAATGAGGACCTCCTAGAACAAGTATCAGGATTTTAGCTGTGCTGCAAACCTCATCTTCAGCACCAGCAGTTGAAGTGCCTTGGATAAACAGCCCCAGTATAAAAGTCTTCCCAGTAGCATAAGGATTTCCTCTCTTGTTAAAGTTTGAATTCTGGTCAGGAAAAGGAAATTGAAATAGTTTCATATATCATAGGAAGGGTTCTTTTTCTTATGAAACAAGCTGTACTTTAACACAAGTTTATTCTTGTGTAACTGCATGTGCATATTTTAGACAGTGTTATGAAAGACCAGAGTGGTGAATATTCACTTGGAGGGTAATGTAGAAATGCCATAAATTGTTGCACATTTGCACTACGTTCTCATGAACGTTCCTGCACAAAGATCAAGCTTCACCTTAGTTAGGAATCGCGTTAATCTAAAATGGTGTAAGTCACTCCTAAATTGGGATAAGAAGTTTACCCAGGGACTTGCACCAGTTTAATTATCCCTGTTTAAAACTAATGCAAGTCAAATTGGTGCAACTTTCTTGTCTAAACAAGAACTAACAGTGGGGCTGTGCTCAGCACTGAACAAGCATATAGGTACAAGCAAGACAGGTACAGGGTCTGCTGGAAAGATGCTCAAGTTGCAGTATTCTACATTTCTAAAAATAGTTTGCTGTCAGAATTAAAACAAAACAACCAAAAAAAAAAAGAATGGATTAAGATAATTTTATGATCACTCAGAGGATGACATATAGAAAATCAGTAATCTGGGCCACTGAATATGATTGAAAGATTGAAAGAAATGTCTTACGTGATTGAAAGAAATTTCTTAGACTCCCGTGACTAGCTTGTAGAAGCAGAAATGAAAAAAAAAGAAAAAAAAAACAGTAAAAAAAGGATAATAGAGAATTATGCTAGTTTTATGGTAGAATAGGTGTGCCTTTAGCAAAGATAATTTAAAGTTCTCCTATGTGGTAGTACATGGAAAGTCATATGACCTGCGTTGCTATTCCCATCTTAGAGAAAAATAGGCTGAAAATGCAGATTGGAACATGTCGTTGGAAAATCTGGGTTGAAGACTCATGCGTAAAAATTGGTTGATCGAAAATTCTGTAAAAATTCTGCAGAATTCCTTTCACTTGGACATCTTTCCCCTGTGTATGAGCGTGTGCATGCACATACACACATATATGCTTTACATTTTTTGAGTATTTGGTTTTAAGGTGGAAACAAATTTCTAAGTGTTGCGTCTTAAATCCATTCTTATGTTTTATACCTGCTTACCTGCTGGCAATCTGCTGTCCTCCTGGAACTGGCCTCTTGGCTCAAAAAACCTAGAAGAGTTGGTAGCAAGATGAAACCTTGTGTATTGTACATGCATTAATTCTGTGTGAATGAGTCCTTATACTGTGTTGCCAATAAATTATGTTTACCTTTGCTTTTGTCCTTTTCAGAATGTGTATGAAGCAAGAATTTTCATATATTCTGGAAAAAATATTGGATCTTTGTACTCTCCATCCCAAACACATTTCTGTCCTTATACATGCATATGTTACAAGACAAACCTGATTGTGCATTATGCACGCGTGCTGTCTGCTTCTTTAATAGGAGTTGGCATAACTACATCATTATAATTTTTCATCAAATCTTCTGGGAATTTTTATTTGCTGAAGTAAAATCTTGCCATTTGTCATGTTTTGTCTAGTTGTCTTGTTGCAAATAATCTACCAGGCGTTCCTTCTGCAATAGGAATGTGAGGGAACAACCAAAATCCACTTGTTCCAGTTAGCAGAATTCCCTTCTGACTCAGTTCTGCCCGAGGACCTGGGTCCTAGCATTCCTTCTTCTCCCTCTGTACCAGGCAGGCAAATAGGCTTGAGAGATTACCCTAGAGATAGGATAAACTCTGAGCATCCCTGCCAAGAAATTAAGTCAAGACTAGAGAACTGTGGGAGAAAACTGGGAGTATAAGCAGACAACCTTAGAAGGTAATTTGACTCTTTTTAACATCATGGCTTATTTCACACTAGATCATAGATTATCAGATTGGTGCTAATCAATTTTGAATCTAAAGACAATTTCTGCTGCAGGCTGATATGCCATTTATAGGCTGATTCTGCCTTCTTTCCCATCTAAACTTCCTTCAAAGGATTTCTGTGTGCAAGAGGATTTTCTTGAAAGATACTATCTATGTTACAAAACTTCTGTTTTAGGGATAGCATTGTTTAGCAGGCATGCTTTTAGTTTCCTCATCTGTGATCCACACCAGTTTAAACCTGCAGGGGGAACTTGCATGGTTTCAAAGGGAAAAGCTCTGGTGTAATTTGAATGCTCCTGCTCACTACTTAAATGTTACAACAAACTTTCAGTCATTTTCAAAGGCTTTCCAGCCTTCAAAGTGGGATTCTTACTTCCTGACTGCAGGTGAAAAAAAATCTGATTCCTAATGTGTAAATTTACTATTTTGAGATGTATTGAGATGTAAATTTACTATTTTGAGATGTATTTGTTCTTTAATGCACTCCAAATCCACAGAACACATTTTAAATACCCACAAAAATCAAAGAGGTAGTCCTAGTACAATCTCTGGAGATGCTTTACATTTATCTTCAGGGCTGTGGTAGAGTTGCCTTCCCTTTGGAGCATATTATTTATGAATGTTTTACAGTTGTCAGCCTATGCTTATAAAAGTTTATTTTTCTTTCTGAATCTCTCCTCTGCAAATATGGTCCTGCACAATGGAGATTTAGGAAAAAATAGTGCAGTTGTTGTTAAATTATGATGTTGTAATTTTTTTTTCCCAAGAATTATATTGAATGAATTTTTGAATTTGGATTAAACCACCTATCGTTCTATATGAATGTGCTGATTTTCACTGTTGTATTTTCAGCTTTGAATAGATTTAGCGATAATTATCTTCTGGGAGTATTAGTTTTCATGCAGAAGTCTTCTGCAGGAAAGAGAATGGTACTAAATACATTTCTTTTTTAAAACTCTCACCTCAGCTTGGTGTATGGATAACAGTGAGGGTGATTAATAGGATCATTTACATGCCTTTCTGTCCTCTCTTCTGAGTTACATGTTTGTGTCTCAAGAAAGCAAGGATCTTCAGACAATTATCTCCCTATGACTGTCAGAACACTACTTCTGAATACCTAATATTTTTTATTAAAAACTTGTGTAGAAATGACTTGGTATTTCTGAAATCTCACACAGTTTATATACAACCTGGTTCTCAGAATTATCCTCCAATACCAAAGGACTTAATGAAGACTGCTACAGTCTGAAAATTGGGCATTCATACGTAGATAAAAGTAGCTTAAATGAGGATTTAGGATCACTGCCATTATCGTTTAAGTATATTTATCCATGTCATAGTTAAATACTTACTCTCTACATTCTTAATTCATCAGGAAATTCCTGTGGCCTTCTGGACCACATCAGCAAGTCATAGAATCATAGAATCATTTGGGTTGGAAAGGGACCTCAAAGATCATCGAGTTCCAATCCCCCTGCCATGGGCAGGGGGATTTCCCACTACACCAGGTTGCTCAAAGCCTCATCCAGCCTGGCCTTGAACACCTCCAGGGATGGGGCATCCACGACCTC
>JAOTQQ010000012.1:133977622-134128090 GCA_026546715.1 Gallinago undulata | reverse complement strand
TGGATGCAGTCCTGAGTAACATGCTCTAGCTCTAGGCAATCCTGCTTCAGCAGGGGAGTTGGATTAGATGATCTCTATGGTCCCTTCCAACTCTAATAATTCAGTGAAATTCAGTGAAATTCAGTGATTTCTAAATCCAGAAGTTAGTCTGTAGTATTAGTACCTGGAAGTAAGTCATAAAGGTTTTCAATATTTAGCTTAATTTTAGTGCACAGATAAAAATATCAGAATAAAACCACTTGTACCTCACAATTAATAACTGAATAATGTACATGAAATGCAACATGCAGTGGAGCAGGAACACACCAGTTGTTAGTACAGGTGAAATACATTTGCAGTAAACACATGATTTTTATCTTGCAACAAAGTTTACAGAATTACTGACAAACTTGCGAAGAAAATGTTAAAATTATTATGTTTTAAATTATGTACAGAATTTATTTACATTTTCAAATACAAATAAAGCACCTAGGATGAAATCCTAGCTATAGTCATGACAAAGGCAGAACTTAAGTAATGTCAGTACAGTCAAGAGTGCATATCAAACTCTGCTGGTTTAATTTCTGGCACTAGGAAAGAAGTAGTTATCATGCCATCATTTCAGTGTATATATCTATTATATCACTAATATATATGATATATATATAAGCAATATATATATATGCTATAATTAATACTTTAATACTTTAGTACTTTAATACTTTAAAGTATAAATACATTAATACTAACAGAGACTCCATGTTTGCTTAATGGTCTTGCATTAATTTTTTTAATAATGTTGAAAATTGTTCATGCTTCCCTAACCTTTTGAATTCAGAATCTCAATATATTTTATAGACATCACTGAACAGATCTAGCAATCACAAGGTTTTGGCACGGGCCTTAATTTTGTTCTCATTACCCAGTGGAAAACCCAAGGTAATAAGGGGTAGCTGATGTACCTTTAGACACTTGGGAAATCTAAGTACAGTCAACAATAAAACCAAGACTTGAGGTTAGCTTCAGTGTTCATATGATAGTTATCAGAATCTTTCACACCAATACAGATAGGTAAATATGAAGCAGTCTGTCAGGTACTCATCTCATTGCTGTCCAGAGATTTTATTTTTGTGGCAGGAAATATGGGCTAATTTCATAGCTGCTGGAAATTGGTACTGCTCAAACTAGAGTAGCGGAATGGTGTTGATTTAAAGCATCTGGATGCTCATGCTTGCAATAAAATCACATTTTCAATGTATCAAACCCTGCAGCTCAAACCTCATTCCCCTTTACTGGAATGAAAAGTGGGAGGTGGCCAGAGCTCCTGCACACATGCTCACATGCACACTATTTCATTTACTTACTCAATTTCAATTTATTTATTTTTTGGCTTTCATAAGAGGCCAGCCCTGATTACACAACCTGATGGGCAAAGGGGCAGCGATACTATACAGCAGTAAAACCTGCTTCTGGTTGTTATACCAAGAGACCCATTTCCTCTTTTTAGCAAGTAAAGATCTTTCTTGAACTGAAAAGATGTTGTTATGGTACAGCCCATTGCTTCCCATTATGGTAGAGAAGGTACGAAAACATCTAACACTAATTTTTAAAATCAAAAGTGAAATCTAAAATTTGCTGAAAATGCCTTACAATGTCTTGTATAATTTATTAGTAACAAAATCACTCTCCACTGGGGTTCAATGTGATGACAGGTAAAAATATAGAGCATGTACTGCCTTGTATAAATCATACTAGAAACTTATCCAAATGATTGATGAAATGTATAGAACTTGTATCACTTCACATAAAGAATGTATATTGAAACCTTTTGTTTTATTGCCAGTAGGAAAATCACACAGTTTAACAGTAGTTTTCAAGCATTTTTATATTTGTTTTATAGAAATCCTGTAAATTCATAACATAGAAATGTGTTAGGAGTGTGACAGCTACCCCTGACTTCAACAGGATAGGTGGGTATTTAGTGTCATGGAAAATCTGTACATAGATTACATTTTCAAAGATGACTAGTAGTAGGGGTGCACAAGCTGCAATGTTTGTCTCTTAGGAGTTACAGAACCCACAGCTGTTCAAAATTAGACATGTTAAGAAATTTTGAAGTTCTCCAAAATGAGAGCAGTCCCAGATGAGACAGTACATAATTCAGTGTTGTGAATACTAAGACAACAAAGACAACAAATTTCCACTTTGTTAGCCAGGTTTCAGGTTGCAAAATGAGGGAGTTTCTCTACAGTATTTTTATTTTATTTTAATTTAATTTAATTTTGCACTTACCCTTAATCCTTTTTAATCCTTTTAAGGATTCATTCAACAGGACCTGTAAACTCTTTATCAGTCTGGACATTGTGAATGAATCTGCTTTATATGAACATACGACAAAGCCAGTACACATACATTTTTATGCTCAGCTATTTTCTCAGTCTCTTTGCTTTTGAGACAAATTTGCTTTGCTTGTGGTAAGTCAAGCACTTGCATGTCCCAGGCTGGCCTGCAGACCTGCAGCAGAGTCAAAGGATGGAGCTGGGCAGTGGACTGCTGCAGAGCTGGGTGGGAAGTTGCTTCCTTCCCAGTCAGTATACATCCCGTCGATAGACTTGCTTCTGCTTTTCCACTCTACAACTAAAAGGAAAAACTGAAGCCATGACTAGGATTCATTTTCAGTGCAAAAACCATCAAATTTTGCATCAAGGTTGTGGGAGCACAGCTCTAACAGAGAGAGTGGAATAACAGCAGAGATGAGTTTGTTGTAAAATGGTTACAAAATATGAACATTTTCAAAGGGATTTGTCTCTACACAGTCTTTTACACCAAATTTCTCAACACTCTTCTTGTGTTTGATACATATTTTTTACCTGGTTCCAAGACAAAATATCATTTGTTGCAGAACAAATAACTTTGACAATATGGATATTTAATTGATTTTTTTAGGAGTGAATCTGATGTTGCCACATATTTGCCTAAGCTCTCACTGTGTGAATTTTCAGACACATAAAGGAAAGCAGTGTGTTTTTCTAGACTGCTATTATGTGCAGATTTCCAAATTTAACATGTTTACTATACTGTGTACAATTTTAGCTGACTTTTCATATGTTTCTGCATGTTTTCTACTGTAGGTCTTCGAAAAGCTGTCTTCATATAAATATTTAAAATAGCATACTTTTGTTTGATTTATCATTTTTTCAAATGTCTTCTGGTTTGGAAGAAATAGCTTGTTAGGTCAAGCCACTGTTATCTCTGTTACATAGCATGTAAGGGAATGAACTATTAAAATACGTAAGCACAAATGAATTTGGTATAAAATATAAGGAACATCAGCAGTAAAGACACAACTCCACTGTTGAGTATGAAATACACCAAATTTTCTGTAGGAAGAAGGAAAGATAAGAAAATTCCAAGGAGCAACGTTACTCTGTCTGAAAAATTGTAGAAGACTTTTCCACTAAAGATAAATGATTTGGTCAATACCTCAAACACTCTTTGCAACAGTAAAATAAGCTTTTATATAAACCTGTAGGATTATCTATATTTTAATAAGATTTCTTATGTTATCAAGGCTAGAAAATGTTAATGTTAATTTGATTTTGATTAATTTCTCTCAGTCACTTAAGATACTCTCTTTTTTTAATTATACTTGCTGGAATATCCACTGGCCTGCTTCTGTTTCCGCTTATGTTGGCTGTAGGTCTGTATAGCATCTCTGAGTTCAACAAAATATAACTACACACAGAATCGATTTTGTTTTCTTTTGCCTATGTACACATAATTTTGAACACATGGTTCCAAGCATATTAATGATTTAAATTGTCACTAACTTCAATGCATGCTTGTTTTTAATTTTTGTTCTGCTTTTATGTTTTGCATTTGTTGCCAAGAGATTCATAGCCAGCTGCAAGGCTCCTTCTTTGGGCAACACCCAGCACTTACATGAAGACAGCTAGAAAACTCCATTGTATGAAGGCATCCAAAGGTAATTAGGTTGCGTGGTACAAGAGAAGTGAGACTAGGGCTGGTGAATACAGCCTGAATTAACAACCACTGCTAGCATAGGATATTTTGAAAAATCAAATCAGCTTTCATCTGAAGATAGTTTGACTTCTGGGCAGGCCAACTTTTCCTTCACATACTTAGCACGCCAGGGAGAGACTGAAAAGGTTATATTTTCTTCTTATTTCAACACATGATCCAAAGACATTTTGGCAGACGACAGTATCACTTTGGCACAAGACAGCATTTAAGTTATATATAATCTTTTTTGCCTTCCAGTTAGGATCCAGAAATACCTGAATTGTGTTACTTGAGCATACTATCTTGAAGAGTAAAATGCAAGAAGGATTGTGTCTCATCTGATAATTTCACACACGTAGTAACATAAAGATATTGAATGAGACTGAAAACATCTGCAGTTTTGAATGTCAGGATATATATATTGGAAGAATATTTTTATCACATTTTGTTTATTATTTACTGTTACTGAATCCACTTAAATTGACTTCAGAAATAATGTGAGATAACTGCATTACAAATATGTAAAGGAATCTCTTCAGCACAGGCTGATTTGGTTGAAAGTTGAAATAATGTTAAAATTGTCACAAATAATGTGTCAGAGTGTTCTGTTTAACTACGTTGTTAGAAAATACAAAATTTTACTTGACACTAGTGAAAATTCAGACATATAATAATTCTGATGTAGGCACTGACAATTTTATGTGTATTCATCATACTAATACTGACCTCTGTTGCTTTGAGGCCAAGGTATAGCTCTTAGTTACATAATTTTTGTTTAGGTTATCACAGTTTTCTCTTGTCGTTAAATCCTATTCTCAATTTATAAGATTTGGGGGAATTAATAGGGTGCTTTAAATCTTGAATTTCCTATTCTTCACATCTATCAAGAGTTCATATAGCATGAAGAGATGAGCACACACTGAACTTCAACACCTTCGCTGAAAAACTGGAAGATTAATAGGAAAGAAAATTTTAAAGATAGGATGGACGATTCATTCTATAGAGAACAATCATACTTTTTTTTTTTCCAAATAAAATAGGCTGACCCCTTTTAACTTTTTGCCAGTTTAGTTCTCCATGCTTCCAGTCAGCACAGTAGCACTTCTCTGCACATGTTTATATAACCAGTGTAGACATTCAGAATTGTACAGATTAGTCCTCTCTCTACATTTTTCCTTCTTTAGAAAGATTGGTCTCAACATTAACCAAGAACTCTATTAACACTTTATATTTTCTTTTTAGTTCAACCCAAGGCCTTGTATCTTTAGTCATTTCCTTAAGAAATTATTAAAGTTGTACTGGTATCAATATTTTTATTGTCATTATCTGCTGAAATATTACACATCTAGGGTATTCAGCGTGAATTACTTTTATTGCATTTCCCATGTGGAGAAATGATAACTATGAAGGATAAATTTAAAAAACACAATCTCTTTATTATACTTCTTCTAAATTTAACTCTGAATTTTAAAAAATTGAAACCCAGAGTAAAAACTAACAGTTATTTTGACCATTTTCATTCTTTCTCAAATAGTTTCCCTATTTAAAAATAATAACACATATATGGAGTCAAATCAAAGCTACATCTACCTCAGTGTGCTCTCTTCAAGAGCAAGTGCCTAAAGAATAGAAGACTTAAAGAATAGAGACTTTTTACCAGAAGTCTCAGAACTCCTAACAATGGGGATATCAGAAATACCTCATAAACACTCTAAACCAGATTTTGGTTTCAACATACATACTTAGTAACAAACTGGATTTTGCTTCTTGTTTAGTACTTGTTCAATCTCCTTCTTGTCTCGTCTTGTCATGGGCTTCTCTAGTCTTCATTTATGCTCAAATATGATGGGGTTACCCTCCCAAATTGATAAAAGTATAAAAATTTATATTTCCTAAATTTCATTTAATGTAAAAATTGCTTCAAAATTTAGACATGGAATACTTGTGACCACTTGCCCCTGTTAAAGCACTTGGGGATTGTTTTCATTTGATGGCATAAACTTCCGTTTCCAGATGTTAAATAGCCATCTGCATCCTCAATCTCCATATAAATATTTTTGTGGAAAACTGAAGCAGAAAGTACATTCAGTTGTAGGGCCATACAGATGTTGCCTTTACTTTTCAAGTAACTTTACTCTTCACCACCCAGTTGTCTTGTTTCTTTCTTCCTGGTTCTCCTTTTATTTATTATAACTTCACATTAGATGATCTATTTAAGTGCCTCTGTTCTTCATGGCATAGTTTTATTTCTTCATTAATATGCTTTTTCCTTACTCATTATAAGTAAAGTTATCCATTATAGGTAACTTTCCCATTCTCACTCTATTATTCAGATAGTTTCAAGAATTTTCCAACATTTTACAATTTGGTTTCAGTTTGATCAGGAATTATTATTCATAATTATCTGTGAAAGGAAATGTGATCCTGGCTCAGAAACAGGCAGTCTGATGTGCCTGTGTGCCACAGGTCTTGGATTCCCTGAGATCCCAGGGTGCGCAGGAGTCAAGGAGTGCCTAGGAGTCAAAGCTGACCCAGAAACCTTGGCACTGGGATGCTATGGCTCCCACGAGCTTCAAAACTCCTGGCTTCATGTCTGTCCAGGCTGAAATTGAGCCAAGGTCTTGCTAACCTTGGAAGCCCTGGGAGTCTGGACCTTTGTAGCTGGCAATCCTAGGATGTTCTGTGTCACGGGTCCTGGTGAATGCATTCAGTGGCTCTTTGTGGAATTGGGAGCATGAAAAAGTATTTGAGATGGGCCACACAGGATGCTGGAAGTGGAGGTGACAAATCTTGCCTGGAAAGCAGGTTTCCATTGCAAGTTTGTATTTGAACTCCCTTCGTTAAACATTCTTACAACAATAATTTGAAATTGTTTTAAGGGGAAACAGTTTCAGAGCAGAGTTAAGCTCTGCAAGTTTCTCAATGTTTTGCTCTTGTTTCCACTGTCATGTGGAAGAAGAACATTTTGAGGTATCTTGCAATGTCTCCAGAAGTTTGATTTCAACTCTTGCTCTAGATTTGCCCTAGAGACCAAGATGTGTCCTTGACTTTTAATGACCCCAAGGTTATTTTCACATAAGGGTATATGCAGATGTGTGTATAGTATGTGTTTATGTTGGCATTCCACAATGATCATAATTCTGCTTCCCTAAAATCAGCTGGAGTTTGGCAGCTGATTTCAGTTAAAATGAATTGGATGTTCATTCAGAAATAAACAGATTCTTTGGCATGTTGAGATTGTGTCTTTTCATAATGGCTATGAATCTTGTTGCTTTTTAAAACTGGAATGTGGTTTGTGTAGTTTATGGATATAAACTAAAATGAAAAAGATTTCTAGAACAAAAGTGACAAGGTTGTTAGGGTTACAGTAATGTGGATGCTTGCTGGTTTCGGTTATTTATATTTTTTTTTCCAAAAAGAAAAAAGTACATCTTTAGTGTCTGTCTACAGATTCAGAAAGTTACCCTTCCTTAACATTTCAGATTACCAGAAACTTACATGGGTGAAAGTCACTTTAAGTGATAGGGTCAGAGTTCAAGTTCAATTTGGATTTCTCTCCAAATGCTCAGATGCATACTGTATCTTAATATTTGAATGGTTATTGGGTAAGAACTGTCTTAGCTTCTTTATTATGCAAAATCTGGGCTAAGAATCCTACAGGAAAAGTATTTTGTCCTTAAGATTTCTAATACTTTTTGCTTGAGGAGCCAGGAAGCTTGTGAAACAGTCTTTCTATCAGATTTTTTTGTTTGTTTTACCAGGTTCTGAATTTTCTGAACTTTCCAGTGAATGATCCAATATGAGGGGAAATAAAGGCTAGATATTGTACTGCTTAGTCAGGTCTGTTTGGACTCGGGTATTCTGATCAACCAGGCAGTGGCTGTTTGTATAAAACTGTATGTCCTGACTTTCTGTTGCTGTCCTAGCACACAGGGCAGCAAGTATTTGCACTATCACCTGGTATTTAGGAAAAACTCACTCATCATCCCACTGTGCTATTCTCTCAGTCCTGAATTGAGAGAGAAGCCACAGCCTTGGTCTCTCAAGGCATCTTCTTTGATGAAGGGAGAGCTCCTGGAGAGGAGTTCTGTGTGAACAGAGGGGCCTGTGCTTTTAAAAGCATGCACCACAGTGGGAGAGGGCTCTGCTACACCCTTTCTTTAAATACGCAGGTTAACCCTTGTTAACTGAAATTAATGCTTCTTGGCATAGGACAGTACAGTGGAAAAACAGCTTTTGAGGCAAAGCTTTAGAACCCCCTATTTTTTTAATTTATTTTCAGGCATATTACTAAAATCCAGTGAGCAGGAAAACAAAAATTTTGAGAGGCACAGAAATCAATTCAGAGACCCTACCTGACCTTTGAAAAAAAGGTAGAGAAAAAAACCACAGCGTGATGTGCTTGAGTTCCTATCATAAACTTTTTTTGCTGTCAAAGGAAGCAATACAATCCATGTTTGGATTACCAAGAATAGAGATATGTTTGCTGCTCAATAGAGACTCTCAGAATTGCATGTCACAGTATGCAATTACTAAGATGGATACGAAAAGGAAACATCAAAATAATCTTTTTTTTTTCAGAAGAGACGGTATTATAAGTAGCTAAATGAAATATCTCAGATAAAGCAGGAACTATTATGCTCATTACTGTTTTTTTTGGGGGGGGGTGGCCTCAAATTCTATTCGACAATGTTAAAGTTGAGCATTAATATGCTTAAGAATCGTGATGGTCTTCTCTTACAAAAGTGTCAATGAATGTTAGTTGTTAGCTTTACAATCACTCAGGTGATTATAGGATATCTTAAACTACAGATTAACATATAGGGCATATTTAATGAAGGCAACAGCTAAACATATAAAGACTGTAGCAGATCCAGGATTGCATACAAGTGTAAATGGAAGGACCAGTGATTAAGGTCCTCCTCATTTTAAACAGGTTCTTATTGTTTTGAATGGGTTTCTCTTTAATAGGACACTACATTTTCCTAATCAACAAAAAATATTCCTAAAGAGATGGTAACATCTCTCACAATTTATTAACCAAAAATATCTACTGACTTTGTAATATTTTGAATCATTTAAAAAGACCTATTTAAGAACTTTACTCAGTCTGACCTCTATGCTGGTAAGCTGTGACATAGAAGATGGAGGACCAAATGCCCTCCTGCTGATAAGGTGCTTGAGATCTCGTATTTTATGTTAGAGTGTTGTATTCATTGGGTCAATTTATAAAGATCAGAATGGTGTTAACACAGCTTTGGCATATAATAGAGTATATAAAACCTAATCACAGCTTTTAAATATTTCTGGATGTATGTTGTGAAAAGAATATATTTGGGCTCCTGATATCATAGAATCATATAATTGTATAATCATAGAATCATCTAGGTTGAAAGGGACCTTTAATGTCATTGAGTCCTACTGTAAATCTAACACTGCCAAAACCATCACTAAACTACATCACGAAGCACCATGTCTACCCATCTTCTAAATACCTCCAGGGATGGTGACTAAGGGATGGTGTCAAGGATACAAGGGTACATCTTTTCCACTCATGATTCAACCTATCTAAACATCATGAAGGAGTGAAACATATTTCTGTGCTGTACTATTTCCTGATAAATAATAAGTACCATGTCTGAAGTGCTAGAATTTCGACTCAGTCTTTGAGTACAAACATTGTTCTCAAGGATGATTCCTTATGCCTTCAGAACTTAGGACGCAGATGCCTATATGTCTTATTAGACATTTTTGTAAAACTCTGTTCATTTTTAATTCCTGTTCTATTTTATGTTGCAAAACACACACAAAAAAGTTATACAAGCAAAATAGCAATCTCAAATATTCCTGAGAGTTTACTTTGTGATGAATGTCTACATTAATAGATGTCAGACTATTTGATTATCATTAATTGGATTTTTAGTAAAGTTCACAATTTCAGAGAACCTGACTAGGAATTCTTTGCATTATTGACAAAGTTTGTGTTCTGCTTTCTGTCAGTTGAAATAAACAGCTAGAAAATGTGTTTCTCTGCAGCCATTTTCTGTATTATGTTAAGGAACATTAAAGGGAGAGCATTAATTTAAGAAGATCCCTTTAAAATTTTTGTTCAGTAAGTCACCCAAATCTGACAGTTAAATCTGATTTTTATCTTGACCATATTAGAAAAAATTAATTCTCTACAAGCTTTTATTTTTATATTGTGCTGATATGAATGAGAATTGAGATTATTTAATATAGATGATACATAAACAGCTAGGTCAGATAAGGACATGAGTAATCATGAACAGATATGATTGCTAAGGAAAATAAACTCAAAGCTTTAAGGGAAGCTGGTTATGGGGTGGTATATAAATAAACAGCATTAATAATCTTATCTGTTTTTCAGAATGACATAGATAAAATGTATTTCTTTTTCTCTTACAGTGGGAAGTATTCTGTCACAATGAACTAGACCCTAGCTGAATCTTTCTTAAAAGCTAACGAATGACTATGTGGCTGATTTTTAAACATAAACCAGCATGTTCTTGTACAAAAACTCAGTATCTTTTAAAATTTATTTTGTATCACCCTTGCAGGATTTGAACACAGAAAACACATTTAAAATCATATAATGGAAGAATATAGCACACTTGGTCACACAGATTGGCTTGTATTAATTTACAAGTCACTAGTCGTGACCTGTCAGTTAAGGAGTCACAGTATTTTCTGTTATAAACCTTCCCTGAAGTTGCTCTTTCTCTTTTTGTCATTCATAAGCTAATCCTCATGCGTCACAGATATTGAACAGATTCATGAACATTTTTAAGAAATTTAAGTTTTGAAAAATATAAGTGTTATGCTAGATAACATTAAAAAAATAGTATAATTAGTTTTCTGTGAAAAGCTTGTTGTTCATGTGCTCCTGGTACATTTGCCTAAGGAGCAGATTCATTCTTGGGGTTGCCTCCTCCTGACATACCTCTCTAAAGCTACACCCCTAAAGCTCCAGGCTGCTCAGTCAATCCTGGCTCATGTCTAGGTGGTGAGATAGGCGTGCTCCACGTGTGCTTCACAGTTCCAGTCTCCTGGTGATGCTCCTACTTGGGAAGCATGTTGGATAAAAGGACACACAGGTGTGTTCAGAGGAAGGGCAGCAAAGCCAAGGGTGCTAAGCCCTGGTAGGGGGAATTTGTGCTCCATAAGGAAGAAGTAGTCAATGTGTGTCTTCACAGTCTTCATTTCGCTGCTGCCATGGTACAGGAAGAGTTATAGACATAAATGACAGATGATGGGTTAGTCCAAGAAATAGAATGGTTCAAATAATTGTTTGTCAGGGTAACTAAAGAAAAAGTCAAGAAACAATTACAGTGACTCTGTGGGGATTGGCTTTGCTTGCTTGTTTCTGCCAAAATAGAAAATAAATATAAATAATGTTATAATGCAGTTGCACACTATTACGCTGTCACTTGTAAATGCAGAAGACTAGATTAATTGACCTGGGATTGTCCTTCCATTTGCTAATGTCAAGATTTATTAAAGATGGTCAGTTTTGAAGATGTTCAACTTTTGCTTGAAGAAAAAAATGAGAGAGTAGTTTTGCTCTGAGGACAAAGATTTAACGGTCAATATCTCCTGGCTTTATAACTAACACTGCCACAGGCTCTTATGTGACTTGTGCTGAGAAAAAAATTGTAAAATTAAATAAATTAATCCCTATAAAATTTTTGGTGTCTCTAAGCCCAAAAAATAGCAAGGCTATATGAAGTAATAATTAATTTCATGTTATGTTCTTATATGCCTCAATTGAGTCAGGTCAAATCACACTTCTCTTGTGTGTTTAGAAAAAAAAAGAGATTATGTATTCAGGCCAAAAAAAGGAAATTTATAGTTTTAAAATAACATAAGCACTGAAGTTTTTGAGAGTAATACTTACATTTAGTTATGAAATATTCAAAGTTATGTTCTTCTTAGCTTATATAGGCTAAATCTTGGATAACACAGACATGTTACTAATTCTTCTCAAAAAATAATTTTGTTAACAATATCAAACATTGACTTAACAATCTCACTGCTTCCTAAGATTCATATTAATACAAATTTAATGAAACATGGATATAATAGTTCATACTGCACCCATACATGTGACCTATTTAGATTAGTGGCTGAACAATTTCTCAACTAAAAAGAACTGCCTACATGTTAATATGTAACAGATCTCTGAATTAGTTATCTCTGTTTATGCTAAATATTATATTACGTCCTTAATTTTGGCCAGTAAACCAAAACCTATTGCCCTTGAAAATATGCTTCTAGGTCACACCCATTTGCAAACTGAAATGGGATGTCATTTTAAATTGTAGATTTCATTTTTAAAAAGCAGAAGTATGAATCAGTACTTAAAATCATTTTAGTTTAAATTACATATTGTATTTATTATCTATAATTATTCCATGATAGGAATTTTCCATAATAAAAGAGTAAAAAGCTCTCAAAAATTTCTCATGTATTTTTCTGACCCAAACATAAGCAAACAGTGCTGTTTATATTATGATCTCAATTAGCAATCCAGAGTTGGGGGGGGAATCCATCATACACATGAAATTTTGTTTGCATCTGAAAAAACTGCAAAAATTCTAATGTTTTTGAACTCTGAACAGAGGTAGAGTCAAAATGCATTATCGCTCTTCACTTTCACAGATCAAGATCTCAAAAATTCTAATTTCAACAAGCTGTCATAAAGAAAAAAATGTAAGGTTCAGTAACAAATATACCTTTGACAAGGTATATTTGACACGTTAGAACAGAAGACAGTAATTTAAGCCACTTTTCCAATATAAATTTCAAAGAATTTTACAAGAATTTAGGAGTGTTTAACAGCAGAGGGCATTCTAATTTTCTAGGAAAGTAGCAAAAGGACATTTTCATTTACATAAGTACTGTGAAAGTCATATATAAGAGAAACAGAAAGAAAAATATTAATACAAAGCAAAATCTCAGACTAAAATAGTAAGATACACATACATTTTAAGCAGACTGTTTTATTGTATGATATGTTTTGAAACCGAAGAAAAATCACTAATAATTCTTGCTTTTAAGAGTACAAATATTTGTTCATATGGAAGTTCTTTTGGATATATGTATGAAAGTCATGCATGTGTTTATATATATATATATATATATATATATATGTATTATGCCTTCTGTGTTTCAGTCTGTGAAAAAAAAATCAAAGCACTTGTTGTAGTCAATATAAATATACTCATGTGAAGTTGAAAGGAAATACATACATTTATATATAGTTAATATAAATAGATTTCCTTTCAGCTTCGCATTTATAAGATGCACAAGTGACTATAGCACTTTGGGTTACCTCCCTGTATGATTTAAGTATTTAAGCTTTTTCTACTACAGATATAGTCTTGTCATTCTCTTTCAGGCAATGTTCCCACTGAAATCAGAAGTTTAGTCTGAGAAAGTGTTTTAGGTTTAAGCATTTTATTGAGAAATAGCTGTCAATAATCTCTTTTTCAAAGAAAGACTATGCTCTGAAACAGTTTCTACATTGTATTCTGCTAATTTACTGTTTTTAAACTTACACCTAAAAAACACATCTGTGAGCACATAATTTAGAAAATAACATCTGGAAGCTCACAACAGATGTGGTTTGGGAGTAAGGTGGCTGGAGAAACACTTCCCTTCTACGGGTGCTCAGGATTATATTGAATTTGCCTTCTGGAGCAGGAATGTGAGGCAGTGCAATGGCTTTCATATGTTTACAAATAGTGCATGAAAAGCGTCACCATTCAGCACTGTTTGGGTAAGTTAGACCCACAGGTTGCATACTCAGCATGGATTTTTCCTGTCACGAGAGAGGGTAAGCTCATCAGGTCCATTAGGTCAGAGGTTGAATAGGAAAGGCAAGAGACCATGCAAGGGTTCCCACCACTATGCCCTACTTGTAAATAAATAGAAAACTTCAGTCTCCACCACTATCAAGTCTTCGCTTTTCACAAACACTTAATTCAGCAGCACAAATAGGCTTTTTTTTTTCCCCTTAAAAGATAAAAAGACACCTACAGATCTTATTCTGTTTGCCTGGGCCTGTCTAGCTTTCTTTACCATTTGTGACGATTGATTGCTTCTGTGTTTCATCAATTAAAAATGTTTTAGAGTACAAAGTCTTCAGCATGTTTAATAGAGTCTGGTTAAGTAAACATCCTCCACCAAAGCAGCACAAGTAGAGCTTAAAATAAATACTGCTACTGTGCCAAGTTCATAATTGCTTGCACATTTAGCACTTTACTATGTCCTAAGCATAGCCATAAAAAAGCTTTTACTTACCATAGTTGTCATGAAAATGTAGCCATTTAAATATTGCAGGGTATTTACATTTTTGAAATATTTGATGTTGCAGTTTTTATCATACATAGAATTTGTTTCAAAAAACCAAAAGCTGAGCCTGAAGATGAGCAGTGGTCAGGCCTTGTCAAGAAACTAGCTATGCAAGTGCTTTGATACTAATTTCTGCCAACAGAACAAATATTCAAGGATATAATGTGTAAGTATCTAATGCCTCTGTCATTTCTGGTGTTGGCAGCTTTATTGGAAAGGCTGTGATTTTATTTCAAGATTGCTAAAATCTGCTATAGCTAAGTGACAGGTACATATTACACCAAGAAAATTGAGCTTAATAGATGGGTGTTTTGAAAACAAATGACTAAAAAGTTTTACACTCAATTATAATTGGAGGGTATGAATATTTAACAAAATTATTTTATGCAGAGTAATGTATTTGTTAAGGACTGTCACTTGAAGGAAAATATTTATACTAGAAAAATACATAAATTGTAAAAGTTGCATAAATGTAATTGGAAGCAGGCTTATATATATGTGGGATGGCTATGGCTACATGCTTCTGGAATATCTGCCAGGATACTCCAACATTTATCTGTCATCTATACCTAACTTTTTTCCCCTAAAAGTTTCTCACATTCTGTCTTCTCTATCACTGCTTTCATTTTCAATGTCATTTCCTAGAGTGAGGATATCTTTTTTCTACTAATGTGGTCAAAAAAAAAAAAAAAGAAAGTAGAACGAAGTTCTGAAGAAAAGGTTGCCCAGAGAAGTTGTGGAACACAATCCTGGGAGTGTTCAAGGCCAGGCTGGATGGGGCTTTGAGAAACCTGCTCTAATGGGAGGTGTCCCTTCTCATGGCAGAGGGCTTGGAACTAGACGATCTTAAAGATCCCTTTCAACCCAAACCATTTTATGATTCTATGATTCTATGAAAAGATAGCTGATGTGCTTCCCTGCTAGATTTAGCTTTAGCTTAAATCTGAGTTCCAGTTTTTCTGTTTATAGCTGTTCTACGTTCCATGTCACTTTTGTTTTCCCTCCACCACTCCTTTGGGTTCATGAAATTTTGAGCCTATTCCTATGCTTAATAAGTTATAAAAAGTAAAAAATAGTAGTTAAATTATTAGATAGTCACTAGAGGTTTTGCGTCCTGTGTAATCCTTTTCAGATTTGAAAAGTTCCCACACTTTACACTGGATTTGAAAATACAAGATAGTCATATGTGTATGAATGAAAAATCAACTATTTAAAAAACAGATTATTGTAAGAATTCCTGCTGATTATATTTGTGACATGTTTGACAAAGCCACTGGCAAGCAGAATGTTCTGATTTTGAATTCCAAACTATAAAATTACTATATTAGGCAATTTTCTTCAGTATGTATGAAATACTAAATTTGAGGTTTGCTTAAGCATGCAATAACCATTCACAAAACTTAAAACTAGGTCAGGAAAATTTTGTACTTCATAAGCCCATATACACTTCGTCGAAATTGTGTCACAACAATTTCAGACAATGGTTATATTGCATTAGCAAAAGGAAGTACTGCATTGTTAAGAAAAAAAAAGTCTTTTAATTGACTACTTCAATTAAAAAATTCATTAAGTGTTGCAATTTCATAGCTGTTCAATGATAGAGTGCATTTGCTTGAAGACAACACAGCACTGCAATTACTGAAAAAAATTAATAGCACAACCATGCTATTCACCCAACAGAAGAAATTAAAGCATTACAGGAAAAGAAACTTTAACAAACAGATTCGTATCACTTAACAGTTCAGTTAATCAATTTGCTTTGATAACAGACTGAAAAGTATATTTCATTACACGCCATTTATGATTCAAGAATATGAGAATTAATATCTGATCCAAGAGTGGAGATTTCTGAAGGAAATACTATCCTTCTGTGAAGGGGATGTATTGAAAGGGTTTTGTTTTATTTTTAAGAGAGCTAATTACTCTGGAGAAGAAAGACTTATCCAAGTTAAGACAGCAATTAATTTCTTAGTCTGGATATTTATCTGATATGGATGTAAGTAATGGTTTCGGGATACTCATTCTTTCTTTCTCTCTGTGGTTTTGTTGTAGGGTTTTTTGTTAGTTTGCTTTGTTTTCCTTTTATTTCTCATCTCCTCTCTCTCCTGAGCACATATGAGCATATGCTGTAGGTATACATGATAACATTAAATAGGGACCTAAGATGTATTAGAAATCATACCATAATGTACTTATCTAAAACACAGTATGTGGCTAAACTGGTTACAGAAAAAAATTTAGATTATAACAGTAAAGAGATCTCAGGAAAAACAGAAATGATGAATTTAAAGGTAGTTTAGTAGAACAACTTCAATTACTTCGCTCAAAAGTCACAGGTTACATATTCTTCCCTGTATGTAAACCTCTGTAGCAGGGTACAATTAATTTTAAAATACTAAAACAGGTTATTAATTTAAATGATCAAATGCTGGGTGCCACAGACTTCACAAATATTCAGCTTTAGGAAATAGATGCACCAGCATCCTCAACAGGCCACTAATACAATTTTGCTTAATTCAAACAGTCCCTTTGATAAAGCTCTTGGACAAAGATCCCCAGCACTTAAGTCACTTCAGTGCCTAATTCTAAAAATCTAACTTCTCTTTTTGAAACAAAGTATGAACTCAGTGCTGCAGTATTTGTGTGTCCAAAGATCTAATGATTCAAAATCAAGGGACTGAACACAAATTACAACTTTTTTTTATCTAAATCGAACTGCCAGTAGTCAAGGGATCTGGGGAGACTAAAGAATGCAACTCCCAAAGGGTTTCAGGCCAGAACTTGTGTGTCTCACTATCTGAGATGTGCCAGGATGCTTTTTAGGTACAAAATGTGACAAATTATGATTGCAGAGTGAGGCAAAGCTACCTTAAAAAATCCTTTCACAACTAAAGTAAATTGAGTTCTTCAGGACAATAATGTTGTAAACGCATAACATGGAATTTTCAAAAGCCATAATAAGAATGGGAAAATCTGCTCTAGAGTTGCTTATTGGTGCCCAAGTTTCCGGGAAGACTTGTTGCCTATATATGCAGCATCATTCTGTAAATCTTTCATCTAACTGATGTTCTAGTGCAAGAACTTTTCCAGGTGGACCCTGATCAGCAACCCCCAACTCCAATCTGTTTTATTTGAAAATAAACTTCCAAAGTAGAGACTATGATTCAGCAGAAAATTCAGTGGTTACACTGGAGATACTTTTCGGAAAGAGAAGATTATACCCACAGGTGGTCAGGCTGATTTATTTTAGGGTGAAGCTGGAGTTTCCTTTTGGAAATATATATAGAAGAATAAGAGAACACTGAAACGCCTAAATAGCATTTTGATGGGTGGGGTTTTGTCCCTTACCATAAAATGAATTAGAGGCTAATCCAAATATCAACAAGCTAAATAATACTCTTCCCTTCTCATCAAAAAAGTTTAATGAAATTACAATGAGAGGGTTGGTTAGAAAGACTCGTGAGATTAGGCTCAGGAACCCGAAAAATGCTGATCAGCTTTTGTGAACTGCAATTGCTAAAAGGTAACAGAATAAAATCCCCAAGTTACACATTTTCATTTCAGTCACAAGAGAAAAGCAACAGATTTATCTGTAGTTTGCTGTTTAGCTGTGGTAGGAAAAAGCCAAGGAAAAAAAAATGCTTTGGTCTCAATGCAGGCGAATACCTTGAAGAAAGAGTTTGGAATCTGATTCCAGATCAAAGCTCATAGCTAGATCTTTCCTTTGGTCCTTTTCAGTCATAAACGAAGGGACAAAGGCACTCAAACTCCACGGTTGTATTTGAATTTCGAAGCTTGGCACTATTTCTGACAGTTGCCAGTACCAGATGTTTCTGAAGACGGTCTTTATTTATTTTTAAGTCAGTTGATAAGAGCCATCTGCTTCCCAAATATCTCAGCTAAAGAATGACTGTCATGTATATTTAATAATTAACTGGTAATGAGCTGAGCTGAGCAACTTTATAATTGAGTAAGCATTTGTGAATCCATTCTCTTCTTTCTCTTACCTAACAGGATTTTAAACTTTCTGGATTTGGATTTAAAAAGCACAGTGGTTTTCAATGTTTTTCAGTGGATGAGAACCTTTGTATGAAGCTAACTCACTTTGATACTTTTCACCAATTCCTTAGGCAAAGGCTATGAACCGAAAAATCAGCATAATAAAAATGTGGCAAAAAGTACATTCTGAACCAAAAGTCTATGCAGTAGAGATAAAATGGCAGTTAAACTCTGTAAAAGACAAAGGTGGATCAGAGTAAAATAGAAGCAAGTTATACCTTGACAAATTTGTTTCCTACGAGAGATTTTACAACTTTGCTCGTCCATAGGGTATAGAGTTTGACTCAATAAAATATTCCTATTAACAAATGTTTTTGTTCAAAGAAAATAATGGAAAGTTATGGAATTTCTCATACAAATCTTAAGAAGGCACCCTGATCCCAATTTTCCCTCTGTTGATTACGAAGATTTTTTTGCCTTTGATGATAGCTCTTATGGATTTTGGCATGGATTTTGGCCAGTCCAGCTCACTGTTAAGAATCACTGATGATCTATGATTTATAGTGGTATGTCAGCACCAACTTTGAAAACAGGAATGTTCTTTTCTTCAGAATTGCTCTGAAAATCCCTTGAGAAGAGGAGAACTGTCTGGCCTTTCCATTTCCAGTCTGAGCAGGAAGTTCAGGGGAACAAGAAAGCTAGGATAATACCAGAATATTTGTACAAAGTTAAAACTGAATCTGGAGTGAAATCAAGTGTGTGCATTCTTCTTTTTCTTTATTAATTAGGCGTGTAATGCTTATCAGCAGATGATTTTATCCTGGTGCTTTGGGCACATCTTAAAGTTGCCACAAAGCCCTCCTCTGTAATGACAACATGACTGCAAATATTTTATGCCTTTATGGTCTGCACATCATGGAAGTGGTTTTATTGTACCCTGAGAGGACCACCTGAGAAGACGGGCTTGGGAGACACAGCCGACCTCTGAACTCCCCAGTGTGCTACATTAGACACCCAAGCCTCAGCATGTACATTGACCTGTGTCGTCATCTTCTTCTGTTACCATCCTGGTTTCACATCCCCAATCCCTACTTGTTTTAGAGTGGAGAGAGTACAAATTTTACCCTGCTATGAAGTACAGAGAAAATAAAGGCACTTTCTACACAACTCTTATTTTTTTAACACTATCCTGCCCTGTATTTAACCATATGTATTACCATATGATATCTAAGGGAAACAACAAAGAGTCAAACTACTAAGGCACTTAGCATCCCTCTTTTATCTCTAGACTAGTCTATGATTAACAGCCCTCATTTTTAATCTTTACCTAGGAAGACATTTCCATGGACTTCTGTCTGATCTCAGGTTGAATTTCATAGATACATCTTTTCTATATTTCAGGACTTCAGTCTTAAACAAGGACAGAAATACTCAAAGTCCAGTGGTGTCTTTGGATTATATAGGTTGGGAGATTTATAAGACAATTTTACCTGCCTAGTCATGAAAGATAAAAAAGGGAAGGTGGGTGAGAAAGAATAACTGCAAAGATGAACTTCCTCAGGGATGGACAATTTATCAGCTCTATACAGAAGGATCAAGAAAATGTGCAGAGTGAAATCAAGACAGACTTAAACTTGTGCACAAAACAATAAAGCAATGACACACAAGGAATTTCTCGGTGTGACATGCCTCTTTGCAAAGCTGGCTCTGAAAAGAGCTCTGCATGGTGCTCATTAAAATTCTGCAGTCATGGTCCACAAACAGAACAGGACACACAATGAAGAAAGGTCTGTACAAACACGGAGTTTCAGGGAAAATCAGATTGCTTTGTAGTAACCTGATGGCTAAGTCTTGAAAACTATACTCTCACTAGTATTTCTGTTGTCTTCAACTGCATGATGGAGTCCTCAGGACATCTAAAGAAAAATCAGCCCTGCAGACTCATCAAAAAACACCACTAGTCCATATATGCAACATCTATTCACTCCTTCACTGCATTGCTTCAGTATGGCTAAGCATATGTCTTGTCGTCTTTTTGTTTGGTTTTTTTTTAATTTAATATGAAATTTTTTTTTTAATTTAATGTGAAACTGCGTGTGAGGATGATTTTGCATGATATTACTCACAATTTTTCTGTAAATAAATAGAGTAGGAATTTTTTTGCTCACAACTTGACAGCAAAGCACTGAATTTTTAGAAATTTAACAGATTTTAAGATCTGAGAAGAACAGTTTGCCAGAATTCCTTCATAGGTAAAGAAGGTCATGTAAATAGCTCCTGTACAAACCCATAGTCTGCAACTGAGTTTGACTGCATTTTCTAGAAGGAAATTTAAGGTGAAATCCTGATCCTGCCTTCTCAGACATAAATAGCTAAAGGGAAGTGGAGAATCGAGTTCTGGTGTTTTTCTGTTTGGTTTAATTCAAGGTAAAATCTGCCCTTAATTTATGAACAGTTTATGAACACTAAAGTGTACAACAAAATGATAAATGCCACACAGCACTGTTCAGAACAACAGTTGCTCCAGAAAGTCCAAACCTGTCCTCCTTTCTCAGGCAGCACCCCTCTTCATTAGCCTCATCTGGATTTTATCTGAATAAAGAACTGCAGGATCTGATCCCATGGTCTATGGATGAAATAAATTCAACAGGATAACTCATTAAGAAAACAAGTGAAAAGGAATTTTTCTGTTTGTAGTGTGACAGATGTTGACAGCAGCTAACCTCACTAGCAAGATTGTTGCTTCTATGTAAACCTGTTCTCTTTCAGATTTTTGGAACATGTTGCCAAAGAACTTTGGCAGAGTCTGTACTTGCCACTGCTGATCCCTTTTAACGAGGTTTGTGGGTCATTTGAAAGCTGCAAAGCAAAGGGAGACTTTGCTTTTCGTGTTTTGCCAATTTCATTATGCTTTGGCTGGTAGTTAAGGGTCATTTCCAAAAGCCTAATGGACATTTTTATTAGGTTTCTACAAGGGTACTACTTACTTTCTTTTCCTGTCAGATTTCCATATTCGCTGTGACTAATGCAACCTCTATTGTTATTTGACAAGAGGGAAAAAAAGACAATTTTTTTCATTCCCCAAGGAGAGAAGCTGTCAGCTACCAGAAGAATAAAGACTTCAGTGTTTACCTTTCCACACAGCCCAATGACTGCACAGAGGCAACAGGATATTTTAAATAGATTGAATGAAAGAATATGCAAAATGGTATCAATGGACTGAAAAAGTAAACAATTTGCATATTTTTTCTTGTCATTACATCTTTTCTTCAATGGCATATTGCTATGGAAACAAGTGAAGATCACTTTAAGATAGCTATTAGCATTTCAACCAAAAAAATGGTCACCTTCATGGAAGGTTGCTATGTCATCTGGATGCACTAAAAGTGAATGCCAAAGTGATTCAGAGAGCCTAGAGCAACCAGCTATTTATTGCTTTCAGGCCTGACCTTATGTACATCCCCATGCAGAATTGCTAGTGGAACCAAAAGGGCGTTTCGGCTGAGTGAAGAATGAAGAATCACGCTGCTGGGAGCCACTCGTCTGCTCAGTGCCTGGTCTTAGGAACTGGCTTGGATGTTAGACAGACATATTTAAGTGGGAAATCTCAGATCCCTGATCCCAGGATAGCCTGCCAGGATGCCATTTGGTCCCTGTCAAAGAAAATGAGAAGGAAGATTTTCATAATACTGGGATACTTATTTACACTTTGGGTTTTCACCTTGAATTCTTTCTCAGGGGAAGTGCATAGAACAGAATTTCTTGCTTTTCTCTATGCAACTCACACCCAGCCTTGGACTGACTCCATTTCAGCAACTGCATGTGTCTGACAAATTTGGTGGCCTTCCATAATGGGGTTATAGCATTGGTGGACAAGGAAAGAGCAACTGACATCATGTACCTTGACTCGTGCAAGACATTTGATGCTATCCTGCATGATATCTTTGTCTTTAAATTGGAGAGACATGGATTTGATGGATGGACCACTCAGTGGATAATGAATTGGCTGGATGACTGCACTCAAAGACTTGTGTTCAATGGTTCATTGTCCAAGTGAAGACCAGTGATGAGTGGCATTCCACATAGGTCAGATTTGGACTGGTACTGTTTAACATCTTTGTCAGTGACACACACATAGGGATTGAGTGCACCCTCAGCAAGTTTGCTGACAACACCAAGCTGTGTGGTGCAGTTGGCACACTGGAAGGAAGGGATGCCATCCAGAGGAACATGGATAGGCTTGAGAAGTGGGCCTGTGCAGAACTCACAAAGTTCAACCAACCAGGCCAAGTGCAAAGTCCTGCATGTGGATTGGGGCAAGCACAGATACAGGCTGGGATTGAGGAAAGCCCTGAGAAGGACTTGGGGGTACTGGTAGATGAGAAGCTTGACATGAGCCAGCAATGTGCACTAAGGCCCACAAAGCCAATCTTATCTTGGGTTGCATGAAAAGAAGTATGACCAGCAGGTTGAGGGAGGTGATTCTGCCCCTCTATGTCACTCTCATGAGATCCCACCAGAAGTACTGCATCCAGCTCTGGAGCCCCCAATACATGAAGAACATGGACCTGTTGGAATGGGTCCAGAGGAGGGCCGTGAAGATGATCAGAGGGCTGGAGGGCTGAGAAAGTTGAGGCTCTTCAGCCTGGAGAAGAGAAGGCTCCAGGAACACCTTATAGGAGCCTTCTAGTACCTAAAGGGGACCTACAGGAAAGATGTAGAGGGACTATCAGGGAGTGTAGCAATAGGACAAGGGGTAATGGTTTTAAATGGAAAGAGGGTAGATTTAGATTAGATATTAGGAAGAAATTCTTTACAGTAAGGGTGGTGAGACACTGGAACATGTTGCCCAGGAAATTCATGGATGCTCCATTCCTGGAAGTGTTCATGGCCAGGCTGGATGGGGCTTTGAGTAACCTGGTCTAGTGAGAGGTGTCCCTGCTCTGGCAGCTGGAACTCAATGATCTTTAAGGTCCCTTCCAACTCTAACCATTCTATGATTCTATGATCCTCTCCTCTATAAAATGCTCTTCAGGTATCTCACCCCTCAGCTGGACTAGGGGGGATATATATTTACTATTTTGAAAGAAAAGATAGTTTTGCCGTATGCATCAATAGGGGACCAGACACATTATTCAGGAGAAGCAGCAAGAAAGAGATAGTGATATTCTTTATTTTCAGTCCAGCTAGGGTAGACTTTTTGTAAGGATTTAACCCTAGCAAATCCTGCATATATATGCAAAGTAGGTGGTCAGAAGGCTTCTCCTTCCCATATTTCCCTAGCACAGTAACACAAATAAAGCAATTAAGGTCCCCTCAAACTTCTGTAATGTGCCCCAACTTTTTTATTCTCACTTGCACTGAATGTTGCTGGAGAGGATCTCATGGCACATGCGAACACATGCTTCTGCAAATGTACTTCCTCATCAGATATGGAATACCTGGCAGGTCAGTGGCTCCAGTTCCTCCTGCTGGTCTCTGCAGTGGTTCGTCCTCACCCCTCAAAGGGCAATTCAACAGAAAGAGTATTTTTCATCAGATATCTTCATCTTCAGACAGGTTTTTCTCAGTGAACATTTATACGTTCCTCAAAGTTTTCTATGTACCAATCCTCTTTCAGACACGCCTCCATCAGCACAAGCTGGAAAATTTGTCTGAGCAAATTCTGAAACGCTCAGCAAGCCATGTGTGACTGCTACCAGAGCTGCTGACCCGCATCACTGATCCCCTCAGACTAATTCTGAGACAGTGCTATGTCTCCCTCATACACTGAAAAAGTAAAGCTGGTGCACATTTCCAAGAGACTGCACACATAGGCATAGCTGTTGTTTCTTAAACATACATGTAGTTAACATTCTTATATACATTCTCATGTGTCTTTGCTTTTGCTGAGCTATAGAAAGCTTAGACTTTATTAACAAAGCCTTGTCCCATCTATTATTTAAAGGCCTTTGGAATGGGTCTTGATGTGTCATAGTTAATCATGTTTTTTCTCAGTGCCAGAGCTAATATGTGCATTTTAACATCTTCAAATTAACCACTTTTTAAAGCTATAGATCTTACTAGACTTCGTTTTAGCTTCATGGCATAGATAATATAGGTCTGTAAATTAATTTCTGACATTTTTCATACATATTTGTCAAACACTAGTGTGTAAATTGTCATGAAACATACTGAATTTCAGTGAAACATATTTCATGCATCATTTTCTTAATGATTAGCTTTTTACAACATCTAACGTGCTACAGAAGTGCACTTAACATTTATTTAATGGATCGACTTTGCTAAGTTTAGGAACTCTCTGTGTTTACCTCATGGTGTTTCAACTCTCCCAGAGTTGCAGTATGCTCTGCAGGTGAGGAACAAGTCTCACCCAAGCGTTGTGGCCTCCTGTGGGGATTAGAAATGGGTTGGCTTATCACCTCTTTTTTATTTCTGTCTAGCCAGGTCTCTGCAACATATTCATAGCATGAAGCTATGAGACTCCCTTCAATACTCATTTTCTACGTGTCTGTGTTTGTTTCTTACATTTTATTCTCAATAATATTTTAACAATATTTAGTTCTAGCTGTCAGGATTGTTTGAATCTTATGGCAAAATGTGAGATAAGTCTGTGCCATCTGGGAGTTTGGAGTCCAGTCGTTTGATCCTTTGATAATTTTCATCGTAAAACAGTGTAATGCATCCAGATTTTATTGTTGTTGTTGTTGTTGTTATTCAATTGCATTGATTTTATAGAAATGAGAAGTGGTGAAAAAAAACATTTCATCAACTCACTGCACCAGCCAGATTTCCCTGCCAGCTGTTGTGTTAATATTCCATACTTTCTAGTCAGGGATTGTATTTATATTGGCACTTTATTAGTGCACTCTCATCACTAGTGGACCATTAACTTACTGCTGTCACCTCTTCGGTCTGAAAGGATGAACCTGTCTGAGTTGCATGTGATAAGTCAACTAAGGTCTAACCTGAATTTATTTAACTGACTTACTGCATGAACCAGAGACCTCATGATTCAGTTTTCTCATTGGAAAAGTGAGAATAATAGCATTTTCTGACTTCCAAAAGTTGTTGCATAGATGAATACATTAAAGAACATGAGATACTAAAATAATGGTGCCGTAGTGAGAAAAAGTTAATCTGATGGTGCAGGAATAAATCCAGTATAATAAATGCAGATCCATTTAGCCCTAAACAAATGTAAGAAGATTTGGATACACTTCTATTTAAATACAGTATATTTTGACTGAAACTATTTGACAAATAAAATATGAAAGAAAAGTTCTTTAAAACATCCGCTTTCAGAAAAGAGGTGGATTTCAGGGTGGTTGGACTTGCAAAGGCATTTATTCACTCTCCCTAATACCAACACAGAGTTGTTCTGCATTCCAACAATGTATAGATATTGCCATTTGTCTATAGAAGGCCTATATTAAAAAAATCAACTTTGCATCAATGAAGGGCTTTAAACTACCATGCTTAGGGACATGGTTTAGTGGTGGTTTTGGTAGTGTTAGGTTAATGGTTGGACTCAATGGTATTGAAGGTCCCTTCCAGCCCAGATGATTCTATGATTCATATCTTCAAGTGTATACCTGTGAGGTATGGCTCAGCACCTAGAATATTCTAAACCTTCTAACTTTCTCCCACTGAAATTGAACTGTTTGGGTTTTTTAACTGTGAAAAAAAAAGAAAAAAAAATCAATTTGAAATAAATGAACCCCCCAAATTAAAAATCAGATTTCCGCACCATTGTCTATGGAAGTGACTGTTTAAATGTGAAACTGTCACTTTGCTCTAGGAACAATTTTCTGCTGATGAGAATGAATATGAAAAACACCCCCAGAGCAAAGTCTTTTGCAGTACATGTGTCAGAGAAAGAAACTGTTCTCAGGATCATCACTCTAGATCAGATGGCTTAATAAAGGCAGGTGTTTAAGTAATTATGTTATTTCAATGTGACCTAGCCCCTGAAGGATGCTGTGCTCAGTACACTCTCTCCTCTTTCTCCTCTTTCTAAACATGTGTCATTTTGATGTGGTTTAGGCTCTATCAAAGTTACAGCACTGGACTCCAAACATACAAATGGTGTAACCTAGATATAAAATTCATGCCCTCTGAGTAAGGAAAAAAATCTGGTAAAAAAAAGCAGAGATCTATCTACCTCAAGGACCTCCACACCTCTAATCATTATAATACCTAAGTGCCTCCAGACCATTGTTCATTATGGGATACAATGCTTTTATTCAAGGGGAGTAATGAACAATTTACCTTGCTTTTGATTTTTATGTGTAGTGGTATGGAGCAATAAGATTATTGCTGCCTGTAGAGAGTTTTGAATAACTGAACTCTCAAATATTTTGGTCAAATTCATAACTGGATTTAAACACTTTGTGTGTAACTTAAGCAACATTTAAGCACCTAGATTCAAACAGTAGTACAGAATCCTTTGTTCCTCTTCTCAGATGAATAAAATACTTGCAAAAAGTAGCATTTGGTGGTTAAAGCACACATAGATGCTCAAGACTGCTACTGCCTATGCTGCATAACCTTGGATAAGGCAAACCTTTCAGTTTCTATTTGCAGTTGAATTTATCTGAGTATTCAAACTGGGCATCCCCATATCTATGAGGACTCAGTGCAGCAGTGTGCTTGGACCATGCCAATGGCATTGAGTTTAAAGGATACCAGCTGCAGCCTTCTGCACTCATTCAGAAATTACAAAAGGACAGACAGAGATCTTAGGCAGTCACTGGTTCACCCAGATCCTCAAACAATATGCAGCTGCCTGATTGTCAGAAGCAGCATCTAGGTCCATTTCTATTATACAGTTTGACAGCAGATGATAACCCAATGGATTTACACACACTCAGGGGAAAAACCTTTCTGTGCTATAGTTATGTTCTGATCTCATTTTTTTCAGATACAGAAAAATTAGTGAGATCAAAGCCTAGAGTGGTCAATCCAATCAATTAAATGATTTACTGACTAGTCTGTTACTCATTGAAAGGATTAAACTCATACTTCCTAAGCGGAGTTTTCAGATAATTTAATTTTTGAATGAAATGCACAGGGATCTGAAAATGCAGCACAGAGGGGGACATTAAACTGACAGTAGTTTCAACTAATAACCACTACAAAAAAATCATACTATCACACAAACAAGTTTAGGCTGCAAGCCTTTGCAGATCCAGACATAAAGTCCAATCTACTAGAACTATAAGGCACAGCTATCCTACCTCTTTTAAATGAAATCCTTTTGACAAAAAAATTGTCCTGTTTATCTCAGTAAGAATATATGTACCACATCAGATTGCTCTGATCTACTGTTACCTCATTCTATTCTCTAAAAAAAACTATTTTACCTTATCAATGTGTACTAATAGAGCCTGTATATTATCTGCCTTAATTAAATAAGAAAATGGAGAAATAAAGGACTCTTCTGAATAATTGCAATTACTGATATGAATTTTTTACAGACTAAATTTAAATGTTTCAGAAAATACAGGGACCAAGAAATAGACAGAGCTGAATAAAAAATAAGGTCAAATTTGATCTTACTTGTCAGCCTTCATTAGTTACAAAAATGTAATTGTTTTAAGTTAAAAATATACCCTACAGTTGGTTTTAGAACAAGTTTATGAATGGCTTAATACCAGCAGCTGTAGTTTGAGCTTTTTACAAAAAACTGATTAATCATTAAAAATCTTTTTTGTTTTCTTGATCTGTTAAGATTTTGAGACATAGATCTGTAACAAGGTAGTTTTCTAGGAGACTTGTTCCACTAGATACTTACTCCATTGTCCCTGGTTGTTAGAAAAGTATTGCCAGTTCCAAATAAGAGAGCTGAATAAAAAACTACACTTAGAGCTCAGGATTTATTTTATTCAAATGTAAACGTGAGTTAATCCCCATTTTTCCTAAAGGAAACTAAGGCATGGAGATGCCAAATGGAGACAGTGGCACAGTAAGATCTAGACCACAGGAGTTTCTAATTTGTTCTGTCTATTCAGCTTTGCGCTATAAAATGAACATTACCATCATTCCTGTTTATCTCAGATAATCACATGCTATTTTTCAGTTTCCTTTCAAGGATCAACATGCCAAACACTCTCATGCAGCGCTTGCTATTGGCATGGGTAGTTCCATGTCAAAGTTAACACCACATGATCACATTTTCTAACAGCTTAAATTAGAAGCTAGTTAAAATCACATCTATTTAAAATGATAAAGGGGTTAGCAGAGCAAGACAAAACAAGCTGTAATTAGCCCAGCTCAGTTATTATTTGATGTGACAATCAGAATGGAAAAGGAAACGCAATGTGTACTGTCCAGCTCCAGGCACTTGAGCTGTATGGGTACATTAAGAGTGCAGAAGCCTTATACAAGCAGGGAAGAGAGGAGGGATCCGCGAACAATAATGCAGATCAGCAATTCTGTGAGCCTGGCATTACAGACATCAGTGTGGAATGCCCAGGGCAGATGGTCTGAATAATACTGAGATCTGTGTTCTTTACAGACAGCCTGTAACATCTGTCACAGGGTTTAAGCACATATACCAATATCTTGCTGACTGTTAATAACTTACCACTGGTTTATTAAGCTGAGATGTCCTCTGTAATTCTTTGAATACAGCAGAGGAAATACTGCAGAGACAGGGAAGTTAAAATGTTCCCCACTTCCCCCCTTTATAAACTTTCCACACCACCTAAAGAAAGATATTTTGGTTATCCAGTTAACCTAAAATAATAATTACTTTAAGTAAGCTTAAGGTAACAGTTACATAAAGGCATTGTATTCAAAATAGATAATATAGTTATAGAAGTTTGTTGGATGCATATATGAATGGGAAAAGAAAGTACATTAACATGTGTGTTTTGCTCAGGACTTTCTCCCTGTTCCTAGCTAACTTGCTCTCAACTTCCAAGAAGGTGGTAATTATGGCTTAAGCCTTTATCCAGAAGACATTACCTGGAGCTATACCAGTTTGGGGCTTCTGTTGGAAGACCCTAAGAGCTTTCCATTAGAGGTAACTTATTCTTGGCTAAGTAGCAAATATCTCCTTATATCTGCAAGGAATAAACTTTTTTTTCCTTCTCATTGGTGATTCATTGATATATCTTGATGTGATATTTTTTACTTTCATTTGGCCTTGTATTTGCTCAGCCACACTAATGATTTACCTTTTTGAATTGGGCGAGATGAAAATTTTCTGTTCTCTTTCATACATGATAATTAATTCAGTGGGCATGTCTCCAGACAAGTTTATTTTATATAGATATATGGCATAATAATAATTTGTTTAAAGACTATATAGAATAATAAAATACGGTGTAAGAAATTTCAGTGAATAAGCTTTTATCATCCCTTACTTTCTTGGGGTATAAATATACTGAACTTTGGTGTACTTCAGCTTCGTCCATGTATTTCTCTGGATTCCTTTCCATTGTCAGGACTATGGAAGAGTTCATTCTGATTTGACAAGTAGTTTATGTGAATTGTTGCTGTCATTATTATACCCTTGTTCATAAAATATTAAGAATAAGCAAAGCAGTGATACCAAGTCTATACTGAGCACTTATGCTTTTTACCTTCCTTTTCCCCCTGCTAGATATTTAGTACAGGACATGTCTGATAATACTTGTTTCTACAGAAGCTAAGAAACTGGAATCCAGATCTGATCTGAACTACTCTAAGTACTGCAAAAAATAAAAGAATGACAATGTCCAACTGGCTAACTTACATCCCTAAGAACCCGAGATCTTCAGCTGCATTTATTTACCATTATTTTCTGCTTTCCAGGCACTCAGTTTCCTAGAACAAGTCTAAGTAGAAGTCCTTATGTGGAAACTCAGAGCAATATTTGTCTCTCTCTCTTCTTCACTCTATCAATTACTTGCAGTGCTCATATTTTATCTATTACTTACCAGAAGCTTTACATGCAGTCAAAATCTGTAAAGCCAGCATTTTTTGCACCTGGTACTAGGTACTCTAGTTGTCCTTTTCAAGCCTGGGAAAAGCCTTGAGAATTTGACCCACAGCAGCACTAATCAATCTGGTGAATGCCAATTGCTTTTACTGAAAATCAATGCTTACAGAATATAGTTTGTATTTCAAAGTGCTGCCACTGCTTTCGTTACTTAGAGTTTGGCTATGAAGTCATGCTTTCTGTCTGAAAGCATTTAGAATACTTTCCAGTTAAGCAATGAAAATTTTCAAATTCTGTGGTTAGCAGTTTTATGGTGAGAAGTTTTAAACATTTGAGCATTGAAAAAGTAAGTATAGCACATTTTATTTGTATGTGGCAAATAGAAGAAATGTGGGAGTAAGTTGAGGAGAAGCACTGGGGTTTTTGCTTTTTGTTTCTAGAAAGGGAAGGTGTGAAAGTGTCAGACTGTAGCTGTCTATTTAGCATTCTATTTAGCATTCTTCAAAGTGGAAATTCACTCCCAGGAGTCTTATGTACACGTTTACTATGTAAACATGTGGATATTTTCAACTCATTACATGACCACTTCAAAAAGGACAAACCGCAGTGTATGAAAACATGCCGCTCGCCCCACCACAGGCTGTGTTCTGGTCTGCCTTCAGGATCCATACAATTTCCTGTTAATGTATTTCCATAGCAGGCTGGGGCTCTTCAGCAGAATGTACGTGAGATAAAGCCTTTTTTTTCAGTCGCTTAAATTTCTCACTGGATACATGTGGTTAAACATCTGGCATTGGTTTGTGGCACACAGATATCCAGGACTGACAAAAGGAGAAACTCTATGACACATTATGAGCATGGGCTTGTCTGCTTTCCCCTTCTGCAAAATTTCACCTCAATCTTTGGACTGAGCTGTGACTGCTCCCTCACTCTCCTGGCTGCAAAACTGTGGTCAGAATCAGTCTCTGCTTTGTGTAGCTCCGCAAGTGTCTCCCACAGCAGCATTACTCGTTACTGGTTAAATACAGCGTCTTTTCATTCATCCCCATTTCCCTTAGGGACAAACAAACAAAAGGAAGTACTTTTTCTCATGATGCATAATAAAATTATGGAATTCATTGCCACAGGATGTTGTGGAGGCCAAAAATATAAATGTTTTTCAAAGTAGATGTGATATGTGATATTTATGATGCTGTGATTCTGTGTTAATGGATAAATGGATGACCATTGTGTCCAGCAGTGATTATAATGTACAACTGTCTATATAGAAACTTACCTCAGGAAGTTCCTAGGTTGTGGGTGTCTTGGAGAATATACTGTCTGGAGAACTTATACATGCTGTGTTCTTACAGGGCTTCTACTATTGACAATTGTCGGAAATAGGATTCTGAACAAGATAATCTTTGGCATAATTAAGTATAACCATTTTAGGTCTTTCTGTTCCTGTCTTTTTTAATTTCTTAAGAAAATACTTTAATTATTGCCAGTGCTAACATCTCCCAGCATGTTTTCTTATTTATCTTCTCCTTTAACCCACTAACTTATTTCTTAAGGCAATGAAGCAATAGAAAATTGATTAAAATGTCAACTTGTTTCATTAAATTATCCTCAGATTTCCACAGTGGACTTTTTTACTCTAACAGATGATGGAAGCCATCTTGCTGAACCAGTCTGTAATCCTGTGCAAGAAGAATACAGTTTGCAACACAGTAGTTTAACCAGAAGGAATGCTCCCTAAAGAATGCTCTTTAGGAAAAATCAATAATTTTTAAAAATTGCTAAATATTGACCTGGTTTATAGCTACACAGCTGCATTGTGGCAAGAATGTACAGGAACTAATCTGGGATCTGTTTGCACAGAGTGTCTGGGGAAGGTTGTACAATTGGCTACAGGCTTTAAGAATTACAGCTACTTTTGAAGGTGTAGATCCTTACCAGCTCCACCATCTCCAGCACAGTCAGACTGCTGAGGATAAGATCAGAAATTTGAATAACAATAAAACAAGTGTTGTTCAGAAAAATAAAATAAACATTTGCACAAAAGCATCATGTGAAAAAATTTAGGTTGAGTGCTGAAATAATAAATTTTAAAAGTTTCTTCTTCATCAGTTGCTTAGTTTTAAAGGTCATATTCTCCATGCCCTGACACGCTAACCATCTTGATCTTGGAAATTCTAATAACATAATTGATTGTGAAGTAACCTGGGATAAAGTCATATAAATCCAAGTGATCGTAACGGAAGCAGAATCAGGCTTATAGTTTCATTCTTTGGCTGGATTTGAATCTTTGTCTTTTTCCCACCCTCCCCTCAAATTTAAGGACTGTACATTAACCTCTTTCCATACAACTATAGTGTTCCCACTGTCATTAGTAAGTATTGAGTATGTGACTTTTGGATGTTAACTATGTAATTTCAGGTGGCAGTAATGGTATTTACACCGTAGAGCTGCATGCACAGCCAGAATTGTCTTTTTTTAAGTATTTAATTCAGATATAAAAAACCTAATCCAAATCACCCCCAGGAGGCAGATACAGTAAAGACTATACACTCTGTGACTATGCATTTCAATAAAAGCTTCTCAAGTTAAATTCATTCTGCCATTAAATACAAGTCTCAATTTCACAGCATTACAGAAAGCTGATTTTGAAGGAAACAAATTGTATTTTTGCTAAGACAGGGACAGGAGATTTCTATGTAGAAAGAGATAATAAGGTCCTGAAAGGCGGTGCTAAATGCTTTTGCTTAAACATGTAGACATAGGATACATAATTATATAGCCACAGAGAAAAGAAAAGCTTTAAATAGAATATGAGGAGGAAAGAAAAGGAAATGCAGCAGGAAAGGAAATTCTGTGCTGTAAATAACAGAATGTAAAATATGTAGGATTAGTTTCATCAGAGAGATTGCAAAACAGTACCGGAATCAATGAGGCTGGGTACATTTTTTGTGCAAATCTCCACAACTGTACTAGTCCTGTAAATTCTGTCATCATAGCGCTTAACAATGTGTCTTGGCAGCCAACAGCAGAGGAGAAACAACCTCCACATCAGCTTATCAATGTCCCCCCACACTTTGAAATAAATAGTTGTTGAAAATATCTTGAATGTCATGTGTTGAACCACACTGCCTCACCCCAAAGTCTGCCAAGGTCACATTCATTGAAGTGCTTGAGCTGTTCTAGGATCTGCTGCAGGTAAAACCCACCAAGTGATGAGTTAAGAACCTTTGCACTCACAGCCTGAGGGCAGTGTTGTGCATGTTCAGAATCTTCAAAAAGGATAAATACCAGCTAAGTACTACCTAGAAGGCTAAGTGCCAGCACTGTATAGCATACCTGTACCCTTTAAAACTTCTGGGAAACCTGAAATTTTGGTGAGGGAAGACAGCAATTTACTGTATTTGGGATCACATAGTCATAAAGGAAATACAATGAGTGATTAAGTTAATTAGATGAATACTGTAAATTCCACAAGGAAAAAACAAACTAAGAAGCCAGTAGATAAAACTTTTGTGTTAAATATGCTGACAGTAAACTAGGGTAATGAATGACACATTTTCAATTTTTGCATTATTGTTGCAGTAATTCAGTTGTTGTCAGATTAAGGGATCTGATTTGATCATGCCAACCCTGAATTATTGATATTTTTTTTCCTGCAGCCTAACAAATATTGTGTCAGTGGCTTTCTTCATTGGTTTTTCAAACTGTGCTTGTGGTAAAATAGAAGGACCAATCTGTTTACGTACTGCTCTGGACAGCTGTAGATAGAAGTTGATAGTCCTGGGAGTATCTGCATCTGGAAGGAAAGACAGAAGAAATGCTAGCCCTGCTTTATATTATGAAAGGAAGGGGAAAGGGACAAGAGGAAGGGGAAGGGGAGGGGGAAAATTAAATGGAGGGGAAAGGGAAACAAAAATTTCCACATTTACTTTAATGACAGATGATTATCTGACATCTATAAATTACTATGAAGCTATGCATTTGTTAGAAGGAGGTGGTAATACATATGTGGACTATTTTGAAACATGTGGATCCACAACTTGTTAATTCTGTCCCCAGTCCTTGACAGCAAATTTGCAGAGCTTAGTTATGCTATATATCACTTGATGATGCATTCCTCTATCACCAAATCATAAGTCATGCTTTAAAGACCTGCTTAGATGAACATCTTCAGCAGTAATCATGCTGTCACTGCTGAAGGTGAAGGCTTTAATTGCATTGCTGAAATGTGATAGTTTGATATTTTTATTTCCCATACTCCTTATCTGAATCATGGGAAACAAAAGCCCTCCTATACAATGACCAGAAAACATTTGAAGGAACTAAATGGATTCTCTGAAAAATAATGAAATCATTTACACTTGAAATCTAGACTCTGTCATCAGTTTTGTTTCCATGGTCATAACCCATATATGTAACCACAAACTGATATTACCACTTTCAAGTGGTCACATCATTAGAAACCACATTATTTGGATAAAGGAAAGCAAGAAGCTCTATTTCATTTGTGATGACTGATAAAAAGCAGTTCATTTGAAACCTATTTGTATTGGCTGTGTCTTGCTATCCCTTTCAATGTGTCTTTCGTATAGATAAAGCATTTTCTTAAAAGTAGCTGCTGGATCTCTTCTAGTGTTGAACATGTCCAGGACTCAATATTAAGTGGTTTTGGTGAGTTTTTCTGATCTTAGGTTTTGTGTCGATTTCTGCAGAACAGGTAGATATTTTTCAAAGAAATCCTACCAGGTACAAGTCCTGTTAAATCCTTATTTTTTTGCAAGGATAGCTAGCTCTGTCTAGATAACACAAGCATGATATCCAGTTTGTGCCTGTAACTGTCTATTCTGATTTCTTTGGAAGACAGGCCTGCCAGAGTTTAATGGTATGCAACTGTTGTGCATGTGGGGTGTGAGAACTCCTGGAATCACAACATGCAGGACAAAAGCTTATTTATGCAGAAAATTTATGGAGCAATCTTCTGAAAATCTTCCCACTTTCAACTGCACCCAAATAAGAAATCTGTGGGAATTATGTACAGGCACACAGTATGGCCCTAAGCCACAGATTCAGAAAAGTCTGATGCCTACAGTGGAATTTTGGTGGTATAGAGGCACTTAAATTTAAGCATTTTACAAATATGTGATGGATTTGGCATGGGATCACCCAACCCTCAGGCCAGTAGTTTTCACGAGTCTGTACAAAAACTGTCTTCAGAGACTGGCTAATGCATATCTGAAATCTTAGACTCACCATGAAGTACAGTGGCATCCTCTCTATAATTTAACTGCTTAATTGCTGGGAGAAGAATCTGAATCGTATATTTACTCAAAGATTCTTGCAAAATTTGTAAACTGTGCTTGGAAAAGAGTCAAGTTCTTAGGACCCCTGGCATCTGTATCACTGGGCTGCCACATCACAGTCCTATTTGAGCACTTTCTCTTTAGCATTATGAACCTTGTGCTCTTCATGGTCCTGCTTCAACAGGGGAGACAGAGAACACATTTGACCCAGCCTAATTTATATTCCTGTGAAGTCAACTCTTGGCTGGAAGAGAATTTGTAGGTCTGCAACCCCTCAGACTGAGGAAGGAATAGAAGTCCTGATTTCTACTCTCTCCTGTGATGATGTTTTAAAAAAAATCAAAACCAGATAAATCAGTTTGCTGTACCTAAGTAACTGATGGCTAATCCAGGAGGAAAAATCTAAGAGGGTACTGTGAGCATAATGCCAGTGAGACACACTTGCCAGTTGGGTTGAGTAATTTGCTCACTGTGTTTGTGACTATGAATCACATTAAGAGTGCAATGACCCACATTCAGTCTCTGAGGAATAAAGGTATTTATCTTTGCTCCAAAGCTCTCCTTGTATATGTAAACTTTAGCATCTCTGAGATTCTTGTCCTAAAAGTTTATTATTGAAAATGTTTCTATGCTTTTTCATTTATATATTATATATATATATATATAAAATATATATAATATATATATATATTTCATTTATATAAGAAATACTGTGGAATACTGAATAGTTTTTATACGAGTATCTTTTATGAACAATATGGCAAACCTTCTGTAACTTGACTAATACAAGTGATAGAAAGGCAAGGTGCATGTTCTAGTCAGCACTATCTATACAGTTTAGTTTGGCGCTGTTAAATCTGTCTGCATTTGGCAACATAAATTTTTTTTTGTTTGTCAGTTGACTACTTTAATAGTACTTTAGGATTTCAACAATCATCTCTGAAACATTTAATCATGTATTGGCTCCTGCCATGTCCTATTGGGATGTATTATTAGAAAGGACAATATTAATGCTGAACAGTTCTAACACCCAGGATAAAGGAAACACTAAAACAAAATTGTAGTTATACTTTCGTTACCCAAACCTAAAGCAATATCCTTGTAAAAGAAGTTAATTGAGTGGGCTAATCCTGGAAAACATATCAGAGTGACTCACACTCTTTCCTTGTTGAGAAAAGCAAAAAAAGAGAACAAAATTCTACCCTTTATAAATACATTAAAACAGAGTTTAGACACCTTCCTCCAAACCCCCATGGCACTAAAGTATATAACAAAGTAGCTATGAGACATCTTAAAATCACAAATTCCTTAAAGTTAGCAATACTTTTCTGTTTTCCCAGAGTATAAAAGTGAAGAGATGAATTATGCCAAATAACACAGAATGTAATTATTTTTAGCTCCGATTCAACAGGAGATTTACAGACAGATTAGTGGTCACCAAAGAAGTATTTGCATCTGTTGTTTATGTTATGACATCTCAGATCGAAATAAGTCTTTAAACTTTAACTGTCCGTTTTCCAAGTGAATAATGAAACTGGAAAAAAAAGCTGAAGATGTGCAGAAGGAAAGCTATGGAATATTAGACACACTGAATATAATTTTGAAATGAAGGGGGCATGTAAGACGAATCCCAGAGGCTGGACCCATCAAACTTTGGAACCCTAGAATATGTACATATGAGTATGTGTTTGTGAATCATCCCAGCCATCGTGGGAACACTCCATGTTTAAAATGAGTCCTGTGTTGGCCTTAGGCTTTGCTGAATGTCCAGCCCATTGCAGTACTGTGTCCAGTGTGCTTAATTCTGTGTACCAATGGTGATACAACATTTCTGTGGCTGAAACTAACAAAGTTAGTACTGAGTTGCAGTGGCAGAAACAAGTCCAGTAAAAACCCAGCAATGGAAACTCAGCAAAAATAAGACTTCTTTCTAAGCAGATGTTAAGATTTTTCAACTAAATATAAATCATTGAGGAACTGATTTTAAGTAAGTAGAGGGTCTCTTTGAAGATATAATTAATGTGGATTACTACAGTCAAAAAAGATCTATTAACTACCTTGTAAAAGGGGAGATCAACAACAGGAAAAAACCCATAACAGCAGCAAAACCCCTGCTTGAGCCATTGTCTTTAATAAGATCCTGATTAGCCTATTTATACAGTTAACTAAGAAGAAAAAAAAAAGAAAGATGCCTATGATTTAACTGCATGACTCAGAAAATTATTAATGGTCTGGACATCCCATCACAAACAGCTCACTTGTAAAATGCTTAGGTCAAAGGCACTTTCATTTACTAGATTTCCGAGAGCTTTGATGAAATATTTTGCTGGCTTTGGTTCAGTTCATATGCCCCAATCCTGTATTAATATCTCCATGGGAGGAGACTGTATAATAACAGATGCCTACAGTTTCAACCATGTACAAACGTAGTACCAGTACACACATATATGCACTTGATAATATTGGTCTATACATTCATGCCAATGTTGGGACTGAAAAATCCTGCCTCTTTTTCAAAAAACAGCCATCAGAAATTATATCAATTTGGGTCTCTGTCTACAAGTTGACTGGATATGGCAAGTGTTGGACTTACATGTAGAATGTCGTTGTAGTCTTGGCTTTATTTATGGTCCTTCTTGGGCACAGTTAAACGAGTAGAAATTAAACAGAGATAAAATGTCATTAACTATGAAAACCAAACAAAGTGACTAGAAAGCACTTCTTTTTCTTAGCACCATTTACATATCACTGTTGGTATTACTTGGAAGGCGTGTTAAGTAAGGTAAAAAAGGGCTAAACATAAGGTTGACTTTAAGTTGGCATTGTCTTATAAAAATATTTCAAATCACTGTGTGGATTTAAATTCTTACAGAATGTTCTGTTCCCTTAACTGAACATCACATTCAATTTGTCTGGATGAAAATATTTGGATTATTTATTTATGTTGGAAAAACTGCATGAATTTAAATTTAATTTAATGAGGTAACTAACTTGTCCTTTAATGGTATCAAAGTTTCACTGAATTTGAGAAGCAAATGCAGTTTTAAACAATGCCAGGGGGACAGTTGAAATAACTAATTTATCTGATTTTGGAAGTTAGCATAAATACAGTGAAGTATAGTGTCATTTTTTTCAGCAATTCTGATGTCTGTAACGTGCTTTTCTTTGTGAGATAAACTATTTCTAGTGGAAAGACTGGCCTGCACTTTGAATTCCAATGTATTTCTTTCACATGATTTTCTGTGCAGAAACCATACTGCTTTATTTTTAAATAACAAGCAACTGTTTAAAATCAATTTACATCAACCAAATAACAGAGAATAAAACAGTGCCTTTTTGTGTTTATGTCTACCTTTACATAAAATTATTCTGGAAGGATATTTACAGCAAGTAAAAGTCACTCTATTTATTATTAAGCAATCATTTTGCTGATGTACCAAAGGGCAGCTACTCACAGTATCCTAGGAATTGCAGATTGAATAAAACTATTTGATCACCTATTTCGTTCTTGGAAAATTCAGGATTATTTCCTGAAATATAGCCCACCAACTATTAAGTCCACCAGAGCCAATTATATATGCTATTTTTCATTTTAGCATTCATCTCACTCTTCTCAAAAAAAGCCTTACAGTTCACACAAGAGTAGAAGCTTTAAGTATAAAAGAAATAAAATGAAATACCAATCTGATTAACATCTCAGGACTCAGAAAGCCAGTTAAATTAAAAAACCTTCTTACCACTCTGGCTTTGTGAACCATGTGTTAAAAGACGGGGATTATGAAGATCCATTGCAGTAGAGGATTCTTCTTTGTGCTGGTTCAACTGATCTACAGTGCAGTCTGAGCCAAGACTCTCCACCTTTCTTCAACACAGTGATGAAACATGTCTACCACTGATCTATTCTTCACATTTGTGACTGGTCACTTCATTCTTTTAAATATCACTTATTGTTTCTCTGAAGCACCTTAGCAGTAAGAGGGCAAATGGGGCTGGCATCATGTTTGAATCATACATAGAGGAGTTCCCTCCATGTTTATGAGGATATTTGTTTGCCATCCAACACAAAACAGCACTGGAGTAAGAAACACATGGTAGGAAACCTTTTTTCTATGAATACTTATTTGATATATAATTGCAGCTTTGTGATTTTGGTAGTTCACAGAGAGCTGACCTTCAGAAAGGCAGTGTTTGCCTGATATTTGCCAAAGAAAATCAGAGCTGTCACATGAAAGAAAATTACTGGGACAGCCCATGCTTTAGTTCATTATTTCACAGGTGTATGAGAGACTTCTTGTTAGACAAAGTAGCAGTCTTATGAAAAGTTAACAGAGGCCAGGAAGCAGTAAGTTCCAATGCACGTGTTTTTCAGCTGTGCCTTATATTTCAATGTGTTTTATAGTTGTGACTATTAAACAGGGACTCACACTCTTAATTTTAGCAGCAGATGAGTTATCAATGACAGCTTCCTTTTTACCCAATAAATTCACTGACTCATCTGTTGAAAATCTTTTCTGGTAAGATGGGAAGAGAAGCTACTTCTTACATATTACAGAATCGAATGTCATATACATGAGTACACTGTTACCACCAGGAAAGTGAGGGATAGACCAAACCTTTACATTGGGCTTCTTCAAGAATAATCAGCTCCAACCACCAGTAATCCAGGGTCCATATCGCTTCTACCTAACAAAAATAGAAGCAGGATTATGAATGCATTGCATTCAAGTAGGGCTGGGTGAATCCCTGCTCTTCATGGAGTTTCTGGGAGCTGAGACAAAGCAACAAAGCTAGAATACTTGTCTCTTATATTTTTGTAACGTCCAAAAAGACATCTGTAGGAAATATTAGTAGTACAGCTACAGGAATTTCTTTCTACTCCTTGCAAAAATCTGTTTTCACTCATGAAAGCAGGCTGGTTCACCTACATGTCACTGAAAAGCTGTGCTACCCTCACAGATAAACGGGAACCTTTCAGTAACTGAGACTAGTGCAGATGTTTACAGGAGTCTGGAGGAGGGAGAATCACATTTGCTAAAGACTCAGCTGTCAGTTTGGATAACGAAGCTTCAACTAGAGCAGAGTTTTGTAGTGTGTTTGAGATTTGTTATCTAGCTTTCTTTGGCAAGTAGAAGAAGTCCTACCTGGAAAAGTCATTCAGATGCACCAAGCTATTGCAGTGTTCCAGCTGAGCCTCTACTCCCACGTGCCACAGGTTTGTGGATGATGATGAAGACGGCGCTTTCATGTCATGACCTTCTCTCATATGGCAGCAGTGGACTGCAGGTCTGCTTGGAATGTCCCCTCCTTTGGGGTGCTGTGAAAGCAGAGCTATTGCTGCTGCCCAGCTGTGAAAGATCTGCTACTGAAACTGCAGAGAGACAAAAATATAAGCTTCAAACAAACCCCCAACACCCCGACCTTTCAGGAAGTTCAGTTCGCAACTGGAACTCTGCAGCTTTTGCTCGTTTCACATAATCCTTCCTGTATTCTTCCTTTTAAAGAAAACACCTTTCTGATGGCCCTGCAGTCCACTTGCAAAGAAAGGGAGTCCTGCTTTCCTCCTGCTTTGTCGTCACACTGACAAAATGAACAGTGCAGCTACTTCCACTGTTATCACACAGAAATCCATTAAACATTCTGCACATCATGCAGAAATTTACCCTTTCCCTTTTCCTGCTGGGAATTTGTGGTAGCATGATAATTTATTTCAAGTGGAACAGATGCACTTGTGTATTAGCTTTCTTTTCATGTCTAGAAGCTAGGAGTTTAGTCCAAATGTAATAATAGTTAATAATTCCTATGTGCACTCTTGCTGTAATGTTAACAGCATACTTTTCACAAGAAAATAATCTTGGGTAGTATGTTAACAGGTTTACAGTAAGATGACAAACCCCAATTTTTGGTTTCAGAGTAGATTAGAATTGCAGACAGCTGATTGATAATAAAATAATAGCAATCCTGTTGGTAGGAAGATATTTTTACCTGTTCCGGAGCTGTAAGTCAAAAAGAAAAGTGAAGCCTCAGGGGTGAAATCCTGGCCAAATTGAGGTTAACTGCAAAATGTCCATTGACTTCAATATGTCAGGATTCCAGACTTTATCTAAGCTTCCAGTGCCATCCTAGTAGAGGACCATATAGTTCTTTTTTTTTCACAGATAAATCCATATGTGTCCTAACCCCATATTATTTGACCTCATGGAAATGAAACTACAGCATTACCTGAATGGAAATAATTGAATCCAGATGGAGTGCAGGGATGCAGTGGGGAATATGGGGTTTCCTGGCCTGTTACCCCACAGGTCTCCTATATGGCTCTGTTGGCTCTAGGACTCTGGTTTCCTCCCCAACTTGATCAGACCATCAGGCATGCCATAGAGTTAACACAGTTTCCATCAGCATCAATAACCAGGGATGGAAAAAGTGTGTCCTGAAAAAGAGGACACCTATCCCAGAACAGTTATTCCTGACTTTTGCATGTCTTTTATTTAGATTTTCTGTGCTCTAGGCACAGGGGTTTGCAGGTGGGGGTGGGGATGATGTAACTGATAGGGTTTCCTTGGCTCCTCTGGGAGCAACAGACATGAGTATGATTAGAGCCACAGTTACAGCATTCTTTTAGTGCCTAACAAGATTTTTCATCTGTTTTCAGCACTGAAGAAATTGCCCTGCTATAACGTTCTGACTACAGGGCATGAATGTTATTGCCAGCTAATGGGCAGAATGTATAACTATTAACATGATTGCAACCTACATCTCAGTAGAAGAGCTGCCAAACTTTCCTAAGGATTCATGACCACTTTGTTCTCTGCTATTACGGTACAAAGTGTGATAGATATGAGCATTATTGATGTCAATTCTTCTTTTGATTGAATAGCTGTAATTATGAGAAATGTTATCCTAATTCCTATATGTTCTGCACATGTGGTTAAACTAATGACCTGAAAGTCTGCATTTATATACAGCAACTACAAAGTCAGTACAACAGATATTTTTTGTTTCCCCTGAGGGAGAAGAACAGTACCACATGGCTATTGTTATGAAAATGAGATTGAACTAAAATCCTGAATCTGCATACTTGAAAGTTTAGGAATATCTGTATTTGATTTTCAGCCCTGGTCATCTCTGATTCTGAAGAGTTACAGCATTCTTTAAAGGCCTGTGATATTTTACTTTTATTTAATAGTCCTCTTATTCTGATATGTTGGTTTATTCAATGTATTTTTGATTACATTGTAAATGCTTCTGAGTTATTACAAAACCAACCTTCTAAATGTGGTTTTAGTTGGCAAGAAAACATTAGCCTTATACATGACCTACTTGGACTTTATTCTAAAATTAAACGTATTGAGAAGGAAGATCAAGACAGCAAAACCAATGGTAAATGCTAAGAACTTGTGCAAAATCTGAGTGATGGATGGACTTGAAATAACTGGTGTGTCTCATCTTTGACTCATTGCTCTGTGTTTTCACTACATTAATCATGCCAAAAGGACTGTCACTTTATATTTGTGAACTGTGAAGCTCGTTCAGGGCAAGGGCCAGTACATGTTCCTGGATTACAAATCGGAAATGACTGTGATTATTATCACTTTGGGCACAGGGATTCTGTGTGGAAATTTACAAGCAAAAGTAGCAACTTAATCAGTGAGAGAGTGAGTCTGACAGCCGCCCAGCCGCCTCGCTGGGAATGCGGGAGCAGCCACGGATGCCAGTAGGCCTGGGAGCTTAGTTGACTGATCACTGGGAAGATATTCATATTTATATTGTCCAAAGGATCCATCCAAACAGTTTCTGACTATTAAAAAGTAATTAGAACCATTCCATTTCACTTTTAATATAATTCTTTGAATCTGTATTGAGCATGCATCTTAAACCATTCATGTCTAATTGTTTTTAACCTGGTTATTAAGCATAACATTTACGAATGTATGTCTGGTAGCTTCTGTTTTCCCTTGTAAAACAAGATGCATTTTCAAGTTCCTGCATTCAAACTGCCTATCTTTTTGTCTAGCAACCCATTTCTAAAATATGCCTCTCCTCCTCTATCTACCATTTGCTACATCTGTTGTTCTGCATGTGTGATTATACACATATATAATCAGTTGTTCATCTATGAATTTATTTGTCCATCTTTGTTAACAACAGCAATACGAACTGAGCATCAGCAAGAGCAACAGAAACTACTGACACTGAGTTAGCAGATATGAAATTGAAGGCTGAAAGCCTCTCTACTTTAGCTCATGATTTCATGACTTATAAAGGAATGCCTCGCAACAACATTGACTTCCAAGAAGAGCTGTGATATGATAAACTGAAGTAGGAGGGAATACTCTTGCCAGGTCCTGTAAAAAAAAAAAACAACAGGGGAAAAATGCTGCTCCTAAAGCAAGGCTTTAGAGGGGATACTCTGCCATCATTCCTTTTCATTTATCTACCTCCTCTTTACAGTGAGTTAAGTGAAGGAATACTTCCAAAAGAGTTAAATTTTCAGATTTTCCTTAAACATTTGGACTGTTTTTTATTCTACAGAATTAGAGTAAAAGAAGAGATTTTCAGCCCAATTTTCTTGTCACTCCTACTGAGTTTGTGCTCAGTGTTAAGTACAGAAAAAACTGATTCTAGTCCTCATCATTGCAACTCCAGTATGGTTATTCCTTCAGCAGCTCATGGAAATGATATCTATTCCCAGTTTATGAGCTCTCTAGAGAAACCTGCAGTTTTACATTTCTCACTCAGAGACTGTAGCATTTAAGAAGTAAACTCAGGGCAAGGAATTGGTCATAATCATATCCTGAATCTCACTCAAAGAACTGGGGATGAAGGAGAATGTATTAGCACATGTTTACCTAAAGGAAACCTGCAATTGTTCCCTTTCAAAATCCTCAGAGGAATTCAATGAAAAGAGGGACAAGAATTGTCTCTATATGTTTTGGCTGGTCTCATATTTCCTATTTAAAAAAGTCTTATCTTGCTACACAAGAATTAAAGCCATAAAAGGATATATGTCTTTAACTATGCTATTTCAGATAAACCAAAGCACTTTTATCTTATTAAGTTTCATAGACTTTTCTGCCAGTTGAGTACCTGATATTTCCTTGTATGGTTTCATGAACTTCAGATCTTTACATTGCTGCTTCTAAAACAGGAATTTTATAATCTATTCATCGGAATGAACTCATCTTTAATTTATATATACGTACATGTATGTGCATATGTAAATATATGTACATGTATACTGAATATATGATAGTTTCTATGTGAAATTTTTATGCATGCTTCTCATTTTAGTAATTACTAGAAGGAAGTACTTGCAACATTTTTATTTAGGTATTTTAACTCACTGTTTGCCATGTCTTTAAGCAGTCAGTTCCTTCAGCACACAAAGACACCAAATTTTCTGGGGCTGCTCATATTTTGGCAGGATCATCTCCCCACGATGCAGAGTTACACATTCATTATAATTATAGGTATGTCTGGAGGCATTTAGAATGGGTATATATAGAATTTCAGGAATGGAAAGAAAAGGTGCTAGACTTTGTACTAGTAGTTAACTTTTTTATACTGCTGTGGGAAACTGAAGTTCTTAGTTTACTGCTACAGATATGGAAATTTCATTTATTTGTGCCTTAAAATTATAAAGTGATTCCAGCAGAAGATATATAAATATAATTTTTTAATGTCTGTAGTAAAACTAAGGTAAACAATATCATGTATTCAGAACACCTATCATTAAACCACTTGTGCCCAGATTATTGTAATAAAAGTTAAGAACCATAAATATAGCCAAACTTTATAGGACACAAATGAATATTTCTGTCTACCTACATCTATAACCCATAATTTAAGGGAGTTATTACATATCCGCTCTTGTAAATCTATGCACATAAATACTGTGTGTGAGAATATATAAACCCTTGTCTAGATATAAATTGCTGATAGACTGAAGTAGTTCAGCAGATTTCAGGTCTCTATTTCCCTGGGTTTGGGGCAGGGTGTGAATGGATTTTACAGCACGTAGAGGCTTTGCTCTTTGCTATATTAGGTACCAACAGACAAGATCATCAGCCTACAATATAAACTGGAATAGCGGCATTGAAGCCACAAGAAATAAAGTAAAATAAAATAATATTTGCCATCATTAGGCAAGGGAAAGGAGAAAACCACAGCTCTTATTAAAATAGTCTCATCCTCTGTACTGTAGGTAGGACACTTTTAAACTTTTTTCACTAGATAAGACATGCTGAGGTGAGTGATCTCATTTGCCTACAAACACCTTGGCTGCTCAGGTGCTCTAGCTTGTCAAAGGCTTCACTGAGAGACAGAATTTGGCAGTAGCATGCTCTGCCCTCAAGCAGACCATGAACCATGCCATGACTGCAGGTATGTTCTTGTTCCAGTTTTCCTTGTGTTCTGAGGTAAAGTTAGATGCATAAACAGTAATCATAGCCACAAAGATCACTGGCCCCACACTTTTTTGGACAAGGCAAAACCCTTCCACGTTTCAGTTGTTCTCGGGTGCCTGTGAAACATCACAGTCATCACAAACACTGACTACGCAATAAGATTTATATTTCTGGTAACTCTGAAGCTTTAGGAAGCTTGAGTTATTCCCTGTCACCTAGCGAATAGTATGAAATCACTTTCAGTTTTCCTCAGAACTAGGTAATTTATAATAGAAGCACACACACAGAGGAGGTGAATACATAGCGCACAGATTAGGTTTTGCTAACTGTTTTGAGACTGTGGGATGCAGGGAGTGGTTGTTTTGTGGATCTCTCTGGGTAAAAGGTAAAAGAAGTAGTTGCCTGAAACAGTGGGGAAAGTGTTTGGTGGCTCAGGGGATCACCTTGCACTCCTGTAGCCCTATATGTACTGAAATTGCAGTACTTTCAGTGGTGTCAGTGCATCTAAACTTCCCATTTAGGCTTTCAAAAAGGGTCTCAAATTAAGACTGCAGATTATTGCCAGTCATCATCGTAAGATAATGTCCTGGGTCTTCAACTGACTTTGAGACTTTATATCAGGTGTTGATGAAAGGCAGAATTATAATCTCCAAAGTTACAACCTGCACAGGAAAGATTGATAAATAGTAATAAAAAGATCTGTGATTTCTTCATCAGGGAGGACCTAAGAGCTAAAGGCAGAGCTCATGGCAGTGAATAAAGAGATTCCCCTTCTGTGATATTTATAAATGGCACCACAGAAAGAGGAAACTTGTGTAAAGACTAGAACGTAATGCAGTTCAGTTTTAATTTCACAAACTCTCTTGGAAAAGTGTTCTCATACACCGAATACCAACAATATGCTCATAAATCATGGTGATGAGTGCAAGAAAACAATTAGAATTAAAAACAGATTAAGTAAATACAATGTTAAATTATTATACTACCTCCTGTAACACAAATAAAAAATATACATATAAATTCCAAGCTATACTACAGGTACCCAGGTTCACTAGAAGTTTAGCTATAAACTGGCAACACAATATAGCAACCAGAACTATTTATGCAGTTTAATATTACAGTTTTCAAGAACTGTATGTAATTTAGTGAGGAGATATTTCAGCGGAACTAATTCTGATTATGCTGTATGTTCAGCTTCAGGAATGAGCCACAAGGTGTCGAAATATTCTTCTACACAAAAATTGTTCCAAAATTAGTCATTCTGAAAAGTACTCCTCATAAAAAGTATCTTTGCCAAAGAAAATTAATTAGTTCCACACCTTAACAGAAAAATATTTTCAAAAATATCCCCCTAGATGTTACTTTTTTTATGATAAGATTGCAGATGTTGCCTTTTCTACAATTATGCCTTCCTCTTCGTTGCATATTGGGGATGGTTCACCTGTGCAGTGAACTGTGTAATCACAAATGATTTAGTTTATAGAATTAAGTGGTTTGGAAAGTTAGATCAAGAAAGGAAAGTATGGTTGACACTGTAATAAAATTTGCAATGGTTAACATTAAACTGGATAATTCTTTGAACCAGAAATATTACTAGTCAGTAGAAAATAAGAACATATTGTTCTGATTTACTTGTTACAAGTAGCTTCCTTATGGGACCATTTAATCTCATTTGATATGGTTTTCAGTTATGCTGATTACTGACATTATTAAGTCTTAAGGTTAAAAACCTCAGAGAGATCTAATATTCATAGAAAAATAATTGAAGTTGACTGTTTTATGATTGCAATTGATTACATTTTTAATGACAAATAAATTTCCTTTATGCAGATTTCTGAGGCTTATTCTAGAAGCTGGCAAGTTTTTAGAGTGATATGCAACTTTGAAAATAAATTGGAAAGATTTCTTGAAGATACCTTAGTAGAAAGCTCAGACAATTATCAGGCTCTTATAATCAATATTTGGCCTAAGTCATTACACTGTCTTTGATATGCTAGATACTTTGTGAGGAACTGAAACTCAACCTTCTTGCTCCCATAAATCACCCACATATTGAAAATTATGTTATTGGGGAAACGTAAGTGATAGAAACCTAAGTGATCAGAAGGGAAACCTTCTGATATCTTGGAACAAAGAAGTCTTTGTTCCCCATATCTTGTCTTGACTTGTGTAGCAAGGACCACTTCTATTCATATTAAAGTACAGTGCTTAATAAAAATAATTTTGCTTCCAGTTTCTCAAGATCCCAGTGGGATACCATACAGAGAATTCTTCCACCATCATTATCTATTATTGCCTATTATATTTTATGTATTTTACTGCATAACGTAACATGGTATAGAGATGCCAAGCCACTACTCAAGCTCAAGTATCCACAACTTGGTTAATTTTCAGAAACTGTGGTTTTTAAAGCAGCCTAATAGAAGTAACTTGAGCACAATAGAGAGCTGTCATTTTATAGCTGCAGAGCTGGTTCACACAACAGTTTCTCAGATGGTTCTGCAGGCTGTGTCCCTACTGAGGTATATTCATACATGCAGAAACACCCTCAACGACCTTCCTCATTTTTCTGATTTGGTCTGTACTGAACAGTTCCTCTTATTTATATTATTAGGTGTGTTGGGTTTGGTTTTTGGTGCTTTTAATTAATGTGATTCCTCTTTTTTATTGAATTAATTCTAAAATTTTCATTAGGAGATGAGTTTTCCAACCTCTTAGTCCAATGGAGCTGTTACTATAGAATTCGACTTCAAATATTGAGTCTGTGAACTTAGGTCTGAAGTAAAGTAATAAAAAACCTGAGAAGAATGAAATAACAGAAAAAGAAAGAATCATAAAATACCATATAATCCTCCTGATCTTTACCTAAACTATTCCTTTAAGACACTCAGCGACAGAAATTTCACTGTTTTCCCACAGAATCCCTATCACTACTTTATTACCTGTACTTTTTCTTAACATGTAAAAGTTACACTTCTCTTGTGGCAGCTTCATGGATGTGAAAAAGATTATTCTCTTTCTCTTTGCAGCTCTATGTCCGTCTAGTCAATTATTTTCTTGTTAGCCTTCTTTTGTCTAGTCCTTCAGTTTTCTAGATTTATGACCATTCTTTGCTTTCTGTACACTCTCGCAAAATAATGTACATCTTCCTTGAATTGCAACATTCATAACTGCAGACAAAACTCCTGCAGACACTTCAGTGATGCTGAATGCAGCAGAAACATTACTTAATGTTTTTTTGGAATTATCTCTTACATCTGTTATCCCTGATTTCTTCTGACAAAAAGCTGTCTGGTTTGTTTACCTGAAGAGAAAAAAAATATTTTAAATTTTCTTTTATTTTTATGTAGCTAAATTATTCTTCTACATTCATATAAAACTTCTATTTAACAGAAGGTTGTTATAAACGCAAGCTTAACCACCATGAGGACAAGCATCATCAGTATCTTGGAAGCCACTTGGATTAGAAATCACAGTACTGGTCAGCTGAGGCTGAATCAAACTTGGGCTGCTGTGGTTTCACTGGTCACATGCTAAAGAAAAAAATAGTGGTTATTTGTATCTGTGAGCTCTATACATATGAGGATATGCTCACAGTTTGTATATATATTTATATACACACATAATACAGGCTATAAATTAAACATACATAATCAACCACCAATTATTCCTGATGGCAATTTAATTGTGTTTATTGATTATGCTTTATAGCCAGATAGTAAACGTATGAGATGCCAAAGATTCATGCATTCGGAGATTCAAGAATTTAAGGAAAAGTATCTTTGATGTGTTTAGAACATTTGGTTTGGAACAAGTACAGAATAATGAATTGTGTAAGCATTATGCAAATAATTACTATTATTAAGGTGCAACTGAAAAACTAACACATATTTTCTTGCTTCCTTAAGGCTAGAAGTCTGGGGATATTACATTAAAAAAAAAGATAAAACAGAGTTTCTATAGTCAGTTTTTCTCAAAAATGTTTGTTTCAATACCTGTTGAGTTGCAGGATTACTTTTCTGATTCCTTTTAGTACTGAAATTCAGAAATATATTTAATAATCAATGATTTTTTTGTGAAAGCTTCATATACTACTTATCCTAACATACCTTTCTGTGAGTCCAGTTTGTGTAGCAGTCATTTAAAGCTTTCACTTTAGATCAGCAAGGTTGATTTCATAAATTCATTGAAATTATCAGTATGCATCCTGTATCATCTTGATGTACATAATCAGTTACTCAAGATCTGAGGAAGTTTCTTCCTCAAATGGATCCCTTTTATCTCCTTTGGCACAATCCATATTGCAATCATACTAAGGATAATTGAGGACATATTTGGAAAAGTAGTCAGTCATCTTCATTGTCTATTCAATGGCATATCTACGATTTTTTTTTCTGGCTGATGTGCACATATCTTGACATGCTTAAAGTTCAGGAAAGGTTGTTCCAAATCAGGTGCAAATTAGCATGTTAACATTTGAGCATTATTCATTGTCTTTATGTGCCATTCATCTTCATTTTTGCTGATTCCCACTGATCACATATGGTAAGAAATGGTAGAATGATGTATGCTGTTTGGTCTCTACTCCTTGGATCTGAAATATGAGAATTGCAAATTTGTTGTTTTATCAATCTTTTCATGTTGACAAATAGTTCATAGAAGATACTGTTTTTAAAAAAATAAACGTAATATTGGTCCTTTCAATGCAGAAATAAAATTACTTTTCTTGGTGATAAACTCCTTAACCCCTTCAGCTTCTGCAAAAGGCAAAGAAATTCCATAATATTCTCTATCTTTCAACTTCTTCCAGCTTATTCTCACTAGGGTTGTTTGTCTATTTATAAAATACCAATTACATCAACTATCACTTTTATATCTGACTCCTCAAAGTAGTTTGTCTATGTGAGGAGGTATGACCTGCCTCAGACAGAAAAACAAAGAAAGAAGAACTGAACTTTTATTAGTTGCTGTGGTATAGTTTTATTGATACATCTTCAGGAAATCAAAGTAAGGCAAGACAAAACAGCTCTTACGAAATATCACTGAGGCATTGTCTTTCTGTTATTCCAAATGATGTGCAATACATGGTTAATTGTAGGGCAGGGAGAGCAGTCTATTACTTTAACTTGCATTCCTGTTCTAAGGCACTATATGAAAAAACCTAATGTCATCTGGATATCATAGCAGTCCTTACCATATCATTACATGGGACTAATATTTCTTGATCAAAGTAAAAGAAAAAGCTCTTATTTTATTTATGTCATCTGCCACAAACCATTATCATTTGCTTAGGCCCCAAATTACAGTTTCCATTTTAATAGTTCTATTAGTGTTTGGGTGGTTTCTATAAAGATTCTTCAATAAACATTGTCCAGAAAAAGCTAGATACTTTTAATCATTATCCTCTGGAATGTTTGTTAAATAATAACGCTGAACCTTCTGACAGTTTTATTTCTGAGAATGTTATAATGTTATTATGCATCCCACCGGTTATTCTGCATTACTGAAAACTCCTGTGCAATGTAATGAATCTTACCAAAAGCAGATGCAGCTGAATTAGTAACAGGGACATCAGTGCACTATAGAAAGTCATATAGTGGGAGGGATGGGATGAGGGGTAAAGAATGCAGAACTTTTGCAACAAAAGTAAATGAAATAAGAAGAAACAGTAATATAAGGATTTGAAAATCCAAATGTAAATAGATTCACCTGAAAAGAGTATTTCATCATGCGTTATATATATACTGTTTAATGCAGAGACTCCTGGCAAATTTAATTTAACTTTATTATAGGATGAAGAGGTCCTAAAAAATGACTTAAAACCCTAAACCCACAGAATTTGCTTCTGTGAATAGGTTTCTGAGTTTTTCTGTGAGGCCACCCTGCAAGGATCCTTTTATCACCTGTTAAATAGATGCTATTCCTCTTAACTACAAAGAAAGCTCAGTCTAAGGTTCAGTACGCTTACTACAAAGCCTCCAAAGAAAGGATGGCTTCAGATAAAGCTCCGTGCTTGGCCATAATGAACCTGGTAAATGTTGGTTTCCTGCAATAAAAATAATAGGTGAAATCTTGGCCTATTGAAGTCAATGGGAATATTGCCATTGATTTTAGCAGGGCCAGTAATGCAACCAATAAACCTGAGCATACTGAAACAAATAGGTGAAGGAAGGAAGGGGAATTATATAACAGAACACAGAACCTCTACATTATTTTAGTTCTTGTTCTACTTTCCTCTGCTTGAATGAATGGCTCCTGATACTCCTGAGATGTGCTCACAGAAACTATAGTGGCAGTGTACTGAACACCAAATATCTACAAAGGCATTTAATGAGTAATTCTGAAACAGGAAAATCAGCTTTGTTGTTATAATGAGTCAGTCTCAGATTCAACCAGAGGTTGTTTTAAGGGTGAATAACCAAGGGCAATTGCCCAAGACTGAATACCATGGGAAGTGTGTTGGACTACAATAATTAAAAGTATGACTTGTCCAATATACCTCAATCTATGCCTGTGTTCTTGCTGGTCAAAACCTGCTGTAGGTCCATGCAGATACAGTTAGATCTTTGAAATGGAATCCTTTATGTAATGTGTAAAATAACAAGCAAAAAATTTAGTTAGAAATGTAAATGTCTTTTTGTCTTTTTATATTTATATCCATATCTGTGTTTTGTTTTATTGATGTGTGAAAATATCTTATTTCTGATTTCTGTATGAAGTGTAGCTGCCATATTTTTGTGGGGGCTTTCCCAGACATTGTTACACACGTGCACCACGGGGCCCAAGGTAGTGTCAGACACCTACAGACTAACAAATCAAGCACTCTACAGGCACACCATAGACATGGAATGGTCCTATCTGGAAACAAAAGACTTTGGATGTGAGGAAATGTATGTGCTGGTACCTCATCATGGGCTGTACAATTCTACTTGAGAGGCCTGTGTTTCATTAGGAGGCGAAAGCTGTGGGAGATATTTTAACTTCTTGTTCAAATGTTTGGATCAGAATATGGAGAAGAACAACCATCCAGTTTGTGGGACACTTTCATAGGGATTATTTGCAACCAAAGTATAGTTTCGGTGAAAAAAATTACTGGTTAGAAAACAACAAGAAGCAAATGGTGGCTAAAAACACATTATCTGATGTGAAAGAGACATATAGGCAACTCTCCCTTGAACTAGCCTAGTATCTGTAATACTTATCTCAGTTATGAGATAGTAATAAACTAAAATAGAGGAAACTTACACTGAGGGTGGAAAATGGTGACATCCAATGCACATTATCCATCCATCCATCCAATGCACATTGTTTTGCAATACACAGTTTTCCTTGGCTGTTAAATCTCATTTTAATACTTACCAGAGTTTTCAGTATTCAACAGTAATGTTTTGAATGAATTCAATGTACATTTCCCCCACCATTTAAAACACTCCGCAGGTTTCCATCCCAGAGTTGTTACCTGGCAATTCAAGCAAACTTTTTTCATTGTCTGAAACTGTAGGACATAAACATTGGTTTTGATCATCATGTGTACTAAGGGCTCCAAACTTGAGTAAGCAAAAGAAACAAACAACTGTCTTATGCAGAAAATATTATACATTGTGGCAGTGTTCTTTCTCTGTAAAAATGTTTTTAAAACTAGCAGGAGCTGCACATAAATGATCACATTTGTAATAGATCTTTTGTGACCTAACTGATGTGGTTCATCAGAACATCTAACAGTAGTTACCCCGAAGCACAGGCATGCTTATAGATAAGATGAAAGCAGCCCTTCTTATTAAATCACACTGTATATCTGACTCCTGCTCTTACCTTCAGTCTTTAAACCAACTCCACCTGGTTCTTACAATTTTGTTGTAGAGTTTAACTTTCACAATGAAGCATGCTTACTGCTGCAGAAGCAGGTCCAATGTGATTAAACTTATTAGATAAAAACACTGGTTGCTTAAGTCTGGAATCAGCTAACCATAAAAAAAATGATCAGCCACAAAATGAAACTGAGGACCAAACCTCCTGAGTGTAAATTGGCTGGACTCCAGCTGATTTCAGCGGAAGGTATTGAAAACAATATGCTAGGCCACCTTTCTTTCTGTTAATACTTTATGTAGCACATCAAGCAAGATGCCAGAACAATTCCTATGTAAGTAAGAAACAATCTCATTATATTGTAGACTAGTCCTGGGTTTCTGGTGTGTTGTGGCAGGGGGAGGACCTAGGTAGCTAAATGAAGTTGCTTTCACTGCTGAGTTTGTGAAACCCTTTTTTGGGACCAGTAGAAAAATCAGTAAAAAATCATATTGCTGAATGACTGTGAGATAGGAAAAATCCGGGGTGGTGTTGGGGGGGGGGGAAGTGTAAGATATGGTAGGATCTCTTCCAGGAAAGACTCACATTAAGTTATAATGTACAAGTAGGACACGGCATTGCCCTGTGCTGTGCTTTATTCTTTTAGGGGTTTATTTTGGAGCTGCCATGACATCTTTATCACAAATGGCCAGTGCAAGCTTGACACTGCTCCAGCTCATGCCAGCAGGCCATGATACTGGGAAAAACATTGGGACTCTGTGACAGGGACAGGCTCCCTGTCCCAACAGTCAGAGGGTCAACCAAGACTTGGGCTCCCTCTGAAAAAGTTGAAATTTCCTCTTTTGGCAAGAATGCCAGCTATGCACCCTTATGTCATCATAGTGCTTAAACAGGTAAAAACACCACAGCTACAACCTTTTTTTCTTTTACAGCTTGAGAACTACATTGTGGAAAACATGAAATCAGAGATGGTGCAGCTGCAGCAGAATGCTGTACAGAACCACACTGCCACAATGCTCGAGATCGGGACCAGCCTCCTCAGCCAGACAGCAGAGCAGACGAGAAAACTCACAGATGTTGAAACCCAGGTATGTTCCCAGAGTGATTTTCTAAAAGCCGTTAATTGCAAAGAACTTTTCCCATCCTCTTTCTTTTCTAATGCATCACCACACAAAACATTTCAACACAGGGCCCCAAGAAACATACACACTCTGTTTATTAGCACCAATGGCAGTGATAAGTGACCCTCGTTATGTGTCTTTCTTTTGATTTAATTTGGTTAGCATATTTAGCTGTGTGTGTAAGGCAGGCGGGGCCGTCCAGGAAACTAAAGCAGTATTTGACTTCAAATAAACAGTCTGGCTACCAACTGTGAATGATACAAGCCTCAAGCTAAATAACGAGTTTCAGGCTAAAACAGAGCCTTTGATCTCCATTGTTGGTTGCACCTTTATTATTACAAGAGTTATTTTATTTTCTGCTAGATGTTTCCATCTATTTGAAAAATAGTGTATGTATTCAGATTTTAGACCATGAAGAGAGGGACGCCTTTATAAAACACTGTGTATTTGTTATTACTGTAAAATTGTATTACATCAGAGGAATTTAAAGAGCCATCTCCACATGATTACTGTCACTAAAATCACTGTTGTGATTGAAGTGACAAGAGTATCACGGTCATATCAGAGAGTACAAATTCATATTGGGTTTATTGCAAAGACAGTACTACTTTTTGCCTTTTGAATTATTTTATCAGTTTAAGGTGCATATTTGTTTTCCTTACTTTTGCTGACTTCCTCTTGATCTTCGTAGCATGTGATATATTGCTAGCTGCACTGTATTCCCTGTTCATTTAGAACAGGGGAATTAAAGTATTGCATTTCTTTGGGTTGTTCTAGTACCATACTTCTTCAAAGATCGTATTTTCCATTCTAATGTTCTCACTCACCTTTACAAAATCATTATCAAGTTATTAAGTAATTCCATTACAGTACATTGAGCAACAGCAGTAATTATGAGACATAGATACACTGTCTTACATGGGTTCCCTGCACCTTTTTTTCTACAGCTTAGTTAGTAGACCAATATTCACTCATAAATGTTGTGATCCGAATGATCACAGTTTCTAAAACATAGTGTATTGACTTAAGTAAATGTTGGGAAAAATCTTTAATTCAGTATCAATAGAACATCTAAATGGGAACATACGAGGTAAAGACCTATGGATTGCAGAACCAGTAAAGAAAAAGGAGGTGTAGGAACTCTGCTTATATCCCCGAAGACCTGCCTGGGTGTGTGTTGAGTACTCATTCACAGTTTCCTCCTTTAAGTAAGGGACAAAATAATCATTGTCTCAATCTCACTTTCCATTTGAGGAAGCACTTCAAGGTAGAGGTATCCCTGGCAAGTGCATGAGGAGTGGATGAGTTCCTTCTTCTACACCTATTGCTGAAGAATTTAAGGGATGTTTAAGGCATCAGTGGGGGTGGCTCTTCCTTATTGCAGTACTTGTTCTGACTTTCAGCTTAGTGAGGGCATTTCCCACTTCCCCTCTTTCAGCAGTATGAGAAAGTCCCTAACTCCACCATTAATCAGAAAGGAGAGGTGCAGGTGGCTCAAGAAAGTTAAAAAGAATGCTCTTGGCAGTGATGGAGGCAGCCAGCTGCCTGGCAGGGAGGTGAAGGTCTGTAGGAGGCAAGGAGGAGAAAGTCAGGCCAGGGTCTTGTGCCTGTAACAAAAAGTACTCATGCCAGAGTAAGGAGGAGTCCGAAGGACTGAAGACAGAGCCTCCACCTCCTTAAAATCTCACTGACCCCTCCTAATGCCTGGTCCATCAAAAATCCCACTGATTCCATTTAGACTTTCTTCTCTTCCTGCAATTCTATTGATGTCTTGCAGGCAGGTCCACAGACGTATCTTCTTTGGAAATCCGTTGGCGCTTTCCTGTCTTCTTACCTCTCAACAACCTTCGTAATACACCTTCAATTTCTGCCAGGTCCTTCTCTGAAACTCTGGTGATGCCTCCTGGCACTTCCAAATTGATCCGTCTTAAACAGCATAATAGCTGCATACTGATCGTTTCCAATTTTCTCAACCTCTGCACCCTTAAAAAAGGACAACTCAAATTGCTCCATGAATGTCAACAATTTCAAATGAAAATAAGGCACTGCACTATGTTTGAGAGCCATTCTCTTTGCTTTATGTTCTGTAACAAATTCCTATCAGGCATTCATGAGAAAAATCTTATCATATAATCCTATGATGATACTGATAAATGCCCTTTAAGAAAGGTCTGATAGGTTCCATTAAAGAGGGATCATTTTCAGTTCCAGAAGTGATTGCATCTCGGCTGATGTGTGCACACATACCTACAAAAACTATTTACATACACTGCCCCAGACCCTATGTAATGAATGACGATATCCCCACAAAATCAACTAACATTAATTATTATGATTGCTTTTCATTCTTGCAAGCATTCTGTTACTTTCTCTTTTGAATCATTTTTTATTAGAATCTATTCTCTTTCATCTATTTAAAGGTGTTTCTACTGCTGGCATACGTAGTAAAAGTTGTGCTACTGATACAGACCAGCACTAAAGTGAAAGACAACTGCATAAAGCAATGCTTAGGATCACTGCCTTCATCTTAAAAATCTGTGTAAGAGTGCAAGTAGTGATAACATAAGCAGTCACCAGACTTCTGCCAACACTGCAAAAGACAGAACTCAGGGGAAAGCTAAAGTAGGAGGTCTATTTACGAAACAGTGGATGCAATACTTTGGCTTCAGTCCAAGTACTCTTGCACTATTCTGGTTTAAGCATGCTCTTTAGGAATGCTTTCAAGAATGAAAGCAGTAATATTAATTAATGTTAGTTGATTTTGTAGGAATGCAATGCTTCTTTCCATTGAAATGAAGCTTATCTGGCAGTCACCTTTCCTTTTTCTGCTGGCCTAGTATTATCTAGAGTAAACAGGGTGCCAGAATATCAGCTGGTATATATCAGTGTAGCTTGATTGAGTTCATTCACACCAGCTGAGCAGCTGAGGTTAAAAAAGGATTTAGAAACAATTTTTGACAACTCATCAAATCAGATTGAAATAGTTGGATTATGTTGCTATAACAACATAACCAAGACTATAGAAACATTAATGTTTTTAATTTATCCTTAAGGTGCTAAATCAAACATCCAGACTTGAAATCCAACTACTGGAAAATTCACTGTCAACATACAAGCTAGAAAAACAGCTGCTACAACAGACACACGAAATCCTGAAAATTCATGAGAAAAACAGGTAAGAATGAGTAGTTGGTCTATTACACTCTTTTGCTGTTCATCACAAAGTAGTATGTCCATATTTTATTCTAAGCTACTGATGAAATGAAAAAGGCAAATATGGTAAGTAGAAAGTATGGGTAATATTTATGAAATGGCTAAAAAAGCTATTCAAGGGTGTGAACTTTAGACTGTGTTAGCTCCTGTATGATAAATGCAAGTTGATTTTTACTACTCTTCATGTGCATTGTAGCTTTTACATCTCAGTTTGCTTCATAACAACTTAGTCATATGACCACAGTTCCTGCTACCAAAAAGGATAGAGAGAACTTGTATGAGCACTTTCAAATAGAATAATATTAATAATAAATTGTGAGATTATCAACTACATTAAAGTGTGTAAGAAACAGAAAATCGTCAGTAGTTCATCTTCTAATTTTAGTGGATAAAAAGATCAAACACATAGAAGCATCTTTCTCTCCCTTTGGACTCAATTGTATATTGCATACCGGAGCCATGTTCCATTTAAAAGATACATGTATGGTTAACATTTGGGTTATATATTGAAATTGAAGAAAAACCTGTTTAGCAGCACATATTTTTTTAAGCAGTGAAGTGACAGTCAAGAAGTTCTTCCAGTGTTGTCCCTTTCTGCGCTTCACAGAAGCACCTCTCTCAAGGACTCAGTTCCTGGAAGTCACTGGATTTAGCAGTCCAGTATCTCAGAGAACGTGTGGTGGGCTGAACTTGTTTGGCTGCCAGACGCCCACCCAGCCGCTCTCCCACTCCCCCTCATCAACAGGACAGAGAGATAAAATATCATGAAAAAGCTTGTGGTTGAGGTAAAGCCAGAGAGATCACTTACCAGTTACTGACATGGGCAAAACAGCCTTATTTATGGCCAATTAATAATAGCATCGGATAGTGAGAAATAAAATCAAAAAGGCCTTTTCCCCCTACCTCTCCTTCTTCCAAGACTCAACTTCACCACCATCACTCCTGACTCCTCTACCTCCCCCTTCCCCCTAGCACTGCAGGGGGATAAGGAATGGGGGCTGTGGTCAGTTCACAACTCTGTCTCTCCTTCCTCATGCTCCTTTGCTTCTCCAGCATGATTCTTTCCCACGGGCTGCAGTCCTTCAGGATATACATGGCTCCAGCATGGGTTCGTTCTCCTCCTGGACATCTCTACTTGCTCCATTGTGGGGTCCCCCACAGGAACCATCTCCACTGTGGTCTCTTCCGTGGGCTGCAGGGGAATCCCTGCTCTGGCGCCTCATTCCCTCCTTCTTTTCTGACCTTGGTGTCTCCAGCGTTGTTCCCCTCACATTTTTTCCCTCACTCCTGGCTGATATTATGATGAATGGTCTGTGACATGAAAAAATGGTCTGTCTTGATTTTCTGGAAGAAAAGGAGGGGTGTGTTAAAAAGAACATTTTATGCCCAATTGTTTCTCTCAGAAGTACAGTTTTATGTGGATAAATGAAAAAACACATGGGATTTTACCTTGTAATGAAGCAAGAACCTGACATACATTGTCAAGGTTCTGTTACCCTCTCCTTAGGGAGAGGGCAATGTCATGATTACACTAAAATATGGATCATTTGATTTTCTGTTATCATCTACTCCTAACAAAGATCTGTGTAATTTCAGCCTTGTAGGGCCTTATCCTGAAATCAATTATGTGTTTGTCAGGTTCACTATGGGACAAATCTTGGGGATCTCAGCAGATACGGGGTTTCTGGACATGCTAATGATTTCAGCTTGCTTAACTGTAAACCATACTTATAGATTACCCATCAGGCTCTGTTCAATAGTTGTTTGTATTTAAAATGTCTTCATCCTTCTCCATATCACTTAGAAATCAATAAAGTAGAGAGAACTCTTTTTGTCTGCTTTGCCTATGTGGACCGTAAACTTTTTTTGGAAGGGGCCTTTCTTTTGCAGGAGGTGTACACCACAGTGGGAACAAGTGTAGGAGCTATTATCGTAACAATATTAATCAAAACAGATGGTGCGCAGATCATTTCTTTCTTTGTGCTAAAGTTTCCTTTATATGAAATAACAATAATGATCACTTTCAAAGAACTGGATTTTGGATGAAAATAATGCAAAATCTTGTAGTAACTGAGCATTGATGTACTATAGTGACTTGTATATTATCCTTAAATAAAATGAACACTGCACATCAACATGGGACCAATGTGTGTTCTTTAGAAATATGTCTATTCTTGGCCTTTCTCTTTACTTCCTGCCTGTTCTGGGAAGAGTGGCCAATTTTCTTCTTTTTATCCCACTGAAGTGAAAGATATTCTATGGCATAAAGAGAGTTACATTTGGCCCAGAATCATGTTTCTATTGCCCCAGAATCATGTTTCTCTCATGACATAAATAATTTAGTTTTGTGGGATACCACCCACTGTAATGTAAATGGTGGTTTCTTCCATTGACATTTTTTCTCCCATAAGAGCTTTCTAAAAACTATTTTGAATCATTCTTGAAAGATTTCCTTGCTTAAGTGACTTTAAGAGCCCTCTCTTTTTTTTTTCCCCAGAGTATACCAGTTGCATTTAACTTATTGCCTGTCATTTGTTTCAATACATAAGCATGAAAACAATTTCTTATTTACTCAAATGAAACAAATGAGGAAAAATAGAATGTAATTCTGGATCTTCCAGCAATAAATAGGGGAAGTGAAATTTAAACATAAAATCCATCTTGAATTTGCAGACAAACTAGATTAATATATTCAGTACAAGAACTGTTGTATCCTATGATATAAGGGCTCAAGAAAGATTCTTGAATTTCCATCTAACTGTGTGAAAGATGGGAGAAAACAGTATGTCTATTTGTAGGTTTTGCATATACTAAAAAGATAAATCCTTATTTTTCACTTCACTTTTGGGATTTCAGTGGAAATATCTTGTCACTGGTATAAAAATAGGCTTGCTTATGCAAAGTGACAAACAACTTTACTGATCTTGAGAAATATAGGGATACATAGTTTTTATATTTTCTTAAAGTGATCAAACTATATCAGACCAACAAAGTAAGTGTGAGTGGTCAGCACCTAAAAACATAGTAAAAATTTCACTCATGTAAAAGGAAGTACAAAGAAGCTCTCTCAATGAGAAAATACTGTTCTTGCACTCAAAAGTATTTAAATCCTCTACCTGTTTCTCTTCCCATACATACATAATACAAGAAAACCACATGTATATGACCAAAGAACTTTTTTTTAGTGTGATATTAACTTCTCTTTATTTACTGAATAGCTCAACAAAGTAGATGTTTTTATCTGTATTTTTAATAAATTCAGATTTTCTAAAAGATTATTTTAATGCAAAAAATCTCTAAAATCTGGTCTATATGCTGTTCTCAGATGTCAAAACTGAGGCCTCCAAAAACAAAGATTAAAAAAAAAACTCTTAAACTGCCATGGTCTGGAATGGATTAGTGAATAAACTACCTGCCTTATAAGGCAGATTGTCTAAACCAGACTTGCTTTCCTCCCCAGAGAGATACTAGAGTGCTTTCTATATGTTCTACTTCATCACCTTTGAAAATGACAGCAGTTTTCACTGGAAGTCATTCTTTGACTTCCGTATGGGCCTTCTACCCTCTCCATCATTATCAGAGGTTTTTTTCTGAATCATTTTTTTACACAGAACAGTTGCATCGAGGCATCCCACTGGCTTGTCTCCTGGCAAATTTAACACAACATTTGTATGGTTGCAAATAGATTCCTAGCCTCACCAAGACCAGTAGGTTAGACACTGAGACATGTCTAACCTTTAGGAAAATTAAGCTTCTCTGGGTTTGGGGTGTGTGTGTTTGGTTTCAATTTAATTGGCTTCTAGATAATGACTCCAAAGAACCATTGTACAATGGATAATATTGGTATTTATCTATGTTAACAACAACATTTTTTTCTTCACAACTTCATTCTGTTTTTTATTTAAATGTGCTATAATCAGTATGAATGTAACAATGCAAATAAAAAATTCTGGCCACATTAGAGTCAAAGGATGTAAAAGAAGCTTTTCTCATGGTGTTTAAGAATTTCTTCCTTTTGGAATAGGCCAGTGCAGATATCCCTAGTCTATGTGAAGTTTTTGCTTTTGTTCATTTGTAACTTTGACCAAAGTTTTCTCATTGATTCTTAATAAAACACAATGAATGTTTTGGATTTCTCCCAGGAATACAGGGAGTGGTCCTATCCTCAAGACTTATTCTTCTCTGTTGTAGATTTATGAATATAGAAAGATCATTGCATAAATGCATATGCATTCCTTAAAATAGCTTAGTTTTGCAGTTTAAAATAAGAGGACTTTTAATCTACATATAAAACTGTAAAGCAACCAAGTGTTGTGGTACTCCCATCTTTCTACCACACTGCTCATAAGTATTAGGATGTATTATTACTAAAGCCGTAAAACATCTGTTTGCTGTCTGTGTCTGTAGATGCCAAACTGGGAAGCTCTAAACATTCTTCCTCCTTGCTTGACATGGCCAGTGTTGCTACAAATAAGACTGTCATCACCATGGGTTCATTCACTATGGTCTTAGGCTACGGTGGGAAACAAATAATGCAGTGCACAAATCATGGCTGTCAAAGGCTCTTTCTTTTACATGAAATCATTCAGATATGAAAATCATTTAGATGTGGACATGCGGATAGGATGTTGTGGAATTAGGGAAATGTCCTGTACTATACTAGGATACGGACAAAGATAAAGGGAACTTTTTTTGTCATTACTTACCATTTAACTATAAAGCTATATTTTGGCTTCAAAAATGGCATTTCTCTTGCATTGGTAATACATAGCATTTTTGCTGGACTGTAAGATGTCAGACTGGGATGTGGCCACACCAAACACCCCTTCTGTCACAAACTGTGCCTGTGCCCCACCTTGTTTCTTTCCAAAATGCATTGATATAACTCACAGTCTATCAGAAAAGTTAAAACCTAGAGTCAAAATGAGTATTTCAATGATTTCCCTGAAAAAGTGGACAGAACTTATACAATTCACATAGAACATTTTTTTTTTATTTTAACATTATTAACCAGTTCCATCAGAATCTTTCCAACTAATTCTACCTAACTAAACTAATTAGTGTGATCTTCTGCGTAAGAAAGCTCAGACTTCCAAGTAAATATTCTCAAAAAAAAAAAAAGTGTAGAACATAAAGGCATTATGTTTAATGTTAGAGTCCAAGTGATGAAAAAGTCAGCTATAAGTCTGATAAGGTGTGAAAATAATTTATTGGTTTTGGCTTCAAAATCCATACTTTGTTTCAGATTGAGACTTTCTGTAATCTGATTCCAGTCCATTGAATCTTGTTATGTTTTCATTACTAATTAATGAGCCTTTTAGAATGAGATATTGTATTACCCTTTCCATTTGTGAGCCTGAAAAAAGGTATTTTCCCTTCCCATCTTTTCTTCCTCCCTCCCCTCCCCACCCCACCACCCTTACCCAGATCCTTCTGGTTTTCACAGAGCTAGATGTTGGTATTACAAAGTATATTTTCTTCAGTATTTTTGGAAGTCCCACATTTATAACATTTCAGTAAAAGATATTTGCTGCATGGTTTCTTTTATTTTAAAAAAAATAAAATAAAAAAGTTTTATATTACTCTAGTTTGTACAGAAAATCCAGGGCCTGAATTTGATCTTTGTGTTATCATTTGTAACAGCTCATATTAAGGCCCTGTGATATCTAGTAGAAACAACTCCATATGGATTTAATTACATTCTTCAGTTAGGTTGAATGACCTGAAATTATGCAGGCATTTTGCCACTGATCTATTATCCAGAAGAAAAAACAAAGGTGGGGGGAGAGTGCAAATAAATAAAACCTAAGACTGACTTGAACAGGAAGCAGTTTGTTGGCAAGTTTGTAACCGTCATTTGGTTTACGGGCATGAAAAACACCTCTTCTGGCATATGCAGTAGAATTACTGAACAGAAAGTATCAGAGGGATTGAATTAATTTCTATATCTAATATTAATAAAATCTTTCTGCTAAACTCCCACCACAGCATCAAAGCACTGGCCTGAAAAAAGGTTTTGTTCACTGTTGACAGATATTAGCTGTCCTTTACATCTGCAATTCCTCTGTGCTTCTGGATACAATCTGACATGCCTTTGATCTTTGTGAATTGTACACTTCTGACTCAGGACAGAGAAATACTAGAGAAAGAGTATTAGTCAGGAGAAAGTGTTTCCATACATGTGTAATATTATTTATAAAAATTGATGTAATCAGGTTGCATAGTATGATGCCCAACAATTTTCTTTCTGAGGAGACTTTTGAGGAACAACAAAACATGTCAGGGGTGAAATATCTATGAGGACTCAAGGAAAACTAGGGAATCATACCTTAAAATGCAAAATTCTGATTTGTCTTTTGGGAAAACAGTACTATTCTTAATATGAAACCAGGTGCCACTCATCTGGTGCACAATTCCTTTCCCAGCTTCACAGATCATATCAAATGATAGTTTTATTGTGTGTTCCATATCCCTTGATGGTTGCTCCTAATGCTTATCTTCTATTCAGTGCTAAGGCCCTTCACAAACTCTTCCTTAGTTTGATCCTGATTTTTGTTTCTTATCATATTGATCCATCCATACTACCAGTGATGTCCTCTTCAATGCCCTGCTCTTCTCCCTCCTTTGCCTACCTTAGGCTTTTCTGCCTCAACTTCTATATACAAATGTGTTACTGGTCCTATGCTCGTGCACTTGGAAGGGTGTAACAACTAGATAATGCAGTTCCATGAAGTTTACTCAAAGCACTACAGCATGCAAACATCACAAAATGGAACCTTAGAGAACAGTTGTATTTGGCTGATTGATAGATGAAATCATTAGATTGAATTAGTAGATGTGACATTTTTAGAATAAGTGATTTATATTCAGAATTCTATGGTGAAAAATAAAATAGTTCTGTTTTCTGTATTAATGTTGGCATGAAATAATAGCTACTAATTATTTTATTTCATTTTAGTTTACTTGAGCACAGAATTTTAGAAATGGAAGAAAGGCATAAAGAGGAGCTGGACACTTTAAAGGAGGAAAAAGAGAACCTACAAAGCTTGGTCACACGACAAAGCTACATAATTCAGGAACTAGAGAAGCAGTTAAACAAGGCAACAAGTAATAACAGTGTCCTGCAGAAACAGCAGCTTGAATTGATGGATACAGTTCACACTCTGATCACCCTCTGTTCCAAGGAAGGAGGTAAGAAAGTAGCGGTATAAAATTGTAAAAGTACTAGGAAATTTGGAAAGGCAGAAGTTATTCTAATAAAGAAAAGGACATTACAATTGAGGAAAAAAGACCTGATGGGAACCCACAAATTAAACAAGGTTCAGACAATACTGAGGCTGACCCTTGCTCTAGTGGCCATTTTTGATTTTTTTAAATTTAATGTTATTGAGTTGACCATAGCTGATGTAGGCCATAATTCCATTGACTTTGCATTAGCAATACTAATTTGTTCCTCTGAGCATCTGTCTCCTTCTGCTGGGAGTAATCCAACCAGCCACGCATGTTAATTTTATAAAGGCCTCTGTCTAATTTACTTTAAACTTCCTTTACAATCATTAGAGAGAACAGGGTACTAAATGAAGGAAAGTAACCCAAAACTTGATACATATATATGGGTTATAATGTTGATGAACTTGGATGAAGGCACTTATGTTGGTGTAGATATCCAAAAGATTAATCTCTTGTCTTGAATGAGATTTTATTTATTTATAATAAGGGATAAATTTTCTTCCTTTGGCCTTGCTAAATTTTGTTTGTATGTTTCCTGGTGCATTAGGCACACTGCAAACAAAAAGAGGGGTTGACAAAGACTCTAGGATTCTACTGAAGTCTGCATTTCTGAATAAACAGGTTTCTTACAGAGACTGAGAAAGAAATTCAGGTAGGATTTCAATTTTCAAATGCTAAAGACACTGGAGAATATCTCTGGAAAGAAATTCCTTTCATCAGAACTGATCAAGGGAGATGGGTAAATGGAGACCACTGTAAAAGATGGAAATGGGGCAGTAGAAAGAACAAATGAGAAGCTACGGAAAACAAGGCAAAGTCATACAGAAGAGAGGGAAGCAGAAAAGTAAAAGAGAATATAAGAGAAATGACAAGTGCTAAGAATAACATCTAAAAGGGGATTAACAGCTGTGCCTGGTATGGCATGAAGACAGTTAAGAATAACGGAGGAAATTAAGTTGAGGAAAGAAAATAATATCCATCTGGGAAGAAGCCTTCAAAATCCTTCTGAGAAAGGGTACAGGGTAAATTTAGAGAGAAACTGTAGATGTGTGAACTGTGCTGGTCATTCAGTGAGTGTGGAAGCATGGATGAAAGGAGTCTATGTGAGGTTAAGTACTGGCAGTTCTAGAAGCCCCGCATATTTGTTCATTGGAATTCTAGAGCACTAAGTGCCATAAATTATCTAAAGAAACAAAAAGCAAAAAACAAACAAAACCTCCAAACAACAGCCCCATTCCCCCTAGTCAAAACCTTGTCACCTGCATCGTTATTCAATACTCTGTTTAAGAGGCAGAAGGACATATTAAGTCTTTCATACTGTTGAGGTCAAGGCAGTGTGGGTTTGCTCTCTACAATATATTCCCATGCAATATGTGTGGCTTAAATCTGAACTGCTCCAGTGACGAAAATTACTTCTCTTCCTTTGGAACTGTTGCATGCTTGGGCCCATGTTGATAGATTATGTTTTTTAAAAAACTTTTTCCCCCCTCATGTTCATTCTGAATGTTCCCTTCTGCTTATTCTGTTATACTGTTCCCCAGCACGTTGAATTAAATAACATCCTTCATAGTAGGCTGTTCTCATATCAGTACAGAAACATTGTGATGCAATGCAAATCCTTTATTATGGTCTTTTGGCAAAGAAATCTGGCAAAGCTGTGTTCACAGTGTTCTAACAGAGCTCAAGAGTACTTTAAAATTAATATCAAAATGAAAGATATATTATTCTCATACAGACATATACTGTAAGTTCTTTTAAAGGTTACAAACAGATTTTCCAATAATTTTGAATTTGATTCAAAAAAAAAGAAAACACAAACAAACCAACATTTTTCCTAAAATTATTTTCCTCACCTGGTTCTTATAAAAACTTTGAGTGAGGATTACAGAAGTGAATGTTTAAAATTGGGCTCCTGGATACAAATTCAGGTTCCTGAAAACCTGAATTTTCAGCAGTATTTTTTTATTTCTGAGGAACTGTGGAAGCAAAAGGTGCTCAGCACAGCTAAATGCCTAAATATAATTTTAATAGCCTAACTCAGAGTCTTGATTTTGGACCTTTTGTGTATTAAAATGATCAAAATTTTCCTTGGATACCTTTTTTTCTATTTAAAGAGAATAATTTAAAGAGAAATAATTGCAGAAATATTTCCTCTTACTGTCTGTTTAAGTCTAGCTAACAAACTTTTTTGGTAAGTACATTCACAGCTGAAAGAGGAGCCAGACAGCTTATGTTGAAATAATAATAATATCCTGGAGCACAAGGCTGCTTTGAAGGCTTGAGTTCTAAAGCATTTGGTTGTACCAAAAAATAATACCAGCTTCAGTATGTGTAAATATATGTTGAAGATGGAAAACTGTGCATACTGGGAAGTACAACTGGAGGTACTCTAAATTCACACAAAACCATGAAGTTTAGATAGTCTTATGCAAGTCTTTATGTGTGCACTAATGTTCAAAACATAAAATATGCTGTGAGAACTAGTGTTTATTTGGAGATAGAGAATAACAAAATGTGATACATAAATCAGTGACACCACTTCTATCTTATACCTCAGTCATCTAATTTCATAAGGGATATATAGCAGAAATGGAAATAGTCCAGAAAAGGACAATGGAAATAATTAAAAACCTGGAATGATTTCCATATGAGTAGAGCAAGCTGTAACATGGAGAACTACTACATGGGAAAGAAGGTATGTGGGACGCTGTTATGGAAACATACAAAATAACTAATGGTAGGGAGAAAAGGAACAGCCAGTAACATTGAGGGATGCTTTCCATTGATAAAAGATTGTACTTGATTACGCTAAGTAAAGATTGCTACATATATTGAGATTGTTAAAGATTTCTGAATTATGAGAAAGCTGAAGAGCTAGGAAAGGATGGGTCCCCTTAAAAACTTCAGGCTTTTAACTAGGTACACTCATCTTTGAAAGGAAGGACAACCTAAGCAAGGCATTGAGTTTAGAACGCCAGATTGTCAAAGCTGAGTAACTTGCTAAGGATGAACACAAGAGCCGAAAGGAATTGTAAAGTCTAAACCCTGCAGTATTTTGAGAATGGTTTTAAGTACCTTTGTTGGATTTTCAACCATAAATTAAAACTGTAAGTAGATATATTTTATGTTACATGTATGTCTATATAGTAAAAAACAACCCTGTTTTTAGTATCAAGAAACCTAAAAAATCTCTGCCAAGATAAGTCACAGATAGGCAAATTGTATTTTTCCTTGCATAGATCATAGTATTCAGGATTTCCCAATTTTTGAAACTGAAATTATTAATTTAAAAACTATTTTTTTATAAAATAATAATAATAAAGCTAAATAACTTCATCTGAAACCACGCTGGTGATAACCATTGCCTTTTGATTACAAAACATGAGATAAATTCCCCCCAGTAATGACATAATCATATCAGAAGATTTATTTTTAGATTAATTTAAATAAGTTGGGAAACTTTCAGAAGTTTGCCTGCTAGGAGACCGTGAATAATATAGCTGAATAGTGTAGAAATACAGTGCTGAACAGAAACTGCTTTTGTTTAGTTTTACACTCTGAGAATCTTAGCTAACATAGTCCCTAGTAGAGTATGACAAGCCTAAGAAATCTACTTTGGTACTTCCACCATGGCTAGACAAACTTTCAGATAATTTCTCAAAGATATAAAGGCAAATGGGGAAGAGAGAAAAAAATACAAGATTTACAAAAGATATTTTTAAAAAATATAAATGGACCTAAATGCAAAATCCAGATTCCACTTTTAGTGTCAGTTGTGGTACAGACCGGTTTTGGGATGGGGGCCACCTGTAAAACTTGGAATTGTTTATGAGTTTGGTTTCCAAAATCCCACCCACCTCTGTCCCAGCGTGAGCAAGTCTAGGGTTTCAGTTGCATTTAATCCTTAAAATAGACACTCTGTTAGGTCACAAAGCCTACAGAGAGTCAAATATATTCAGGATACCATGGGGATTCACATGTCTCCCTTTTGGCCTGTGTCTATGGCTAAACAGATTTGTCACATTGAAGGGCAACAATCTTGGCAGCAGCTGCCAATAAATTTCTTAAACAAAATTTCTAAAAAAGCAGCACTTTCAGACACTAGCCTTCCAATTGAAATGATTGTTCATTATGCCTAAAGGTTAAAGTAACTTCTTAAAGATTAAGTAATCTCAAAATCTATCAAAATATAGATAAATGCCTGAAACTTTTACTTTTCCCCAACAAAAGACAGAGAAATAGAAACATTGAGGTGAAGGCTTAATTAAATACTATAGAGATATTGCATGACTGTCTCCAAGACTGTAGAAGTCTTTCCCCTGTAGAAAAGTCATATAAAGATCACATCATTCTTTGCAAAGCTCATAAAAAAAATGTTGTGATTATTGTCTTCTTTAAAATGTTTGTTCTTCATAATACCTTGAATATTATTTGTCTGAGGATGGGTAAAGCATTTTGGCGCATTGCTGTTACTGGCAAACAATAAACTGTAATACAGTAACTTGTTTAGTGACACTTTCTAAGCTTCCACATCAGAAAAACTAGTCACGAAAAGGATATGTAATGCTAAGTAGAGGGTATTACTCAGAAAGAAAAATATAGGGAATACAGTACAAATTATGTTAAGTAAATGATAATATCATCATCAAAGACAAGTTCAAACCAAGTAATTCAGAAATTGTTTTGGCCCAGTGGGTAATTATTTTTCAAGCCAAACATCAAAAAATGTTCCCAGTCAAAAGTCACATATATTTTCAAGTACATTGTCCTGTTTATTTTTTAGTAGAAGAAAATACACCGAGTATCTATTGTGTTAATATTAATCTGCATAACTTAGGATAGCTGTCCAAGTACTCCTGCCCTCAGCAGGAGCCAATGTAAAAATTCAAAGGGACAGGCTGTTTAACCATAAGATTATTTTCCTTTCACTTTTTTTTATGGTTTGTGTCAGACTGTGTATCAACTTATCTTGTTAACATGCTTGGTCTGAACTTGTACACTTCAGAGGGCTAATGGAACAGCAGAGAAAGTTTTGTCGTGAATGACTGGTTTTGTGACCTCCTAGTAGGAAAGAAATGAAGCATTAGCTTCCTCTTGAATGCTGACAAGAAGCTAAGCTTAATTCTCAAAATAATATACATATATGCTAGGAATTTACCTCCCCAGAAGTGCCTATTGAGTTCATGAAGTAAATAATGTGGTTAGTGGGTCTGCCATTTCTGAAAAGGTACAATTCTCCAGGACTATGGGTAATTTTCATATTTTAGGAAATTATACAGGAAAAGTAAATATGTCCAAAAATTTATTCTAATGGACATCATGCTTTAAAAGGTCTAGCAATTAAATTATTCAAAACATTAAAAACTAAGTAGCCCATTCCATTTCCTAGACCACAGTTGTTATGATGTTAATATTTCTGCTGAAGTGAAGAGTGAGAATAGAATGAGAACTTCAAAGAAATGACCTGAAGGTTACAGGCACAGGGGAAACTCCATTGACATAAGCAGAATTACCCCAGCAGTGATGCTGGCCTATTTCATTAGAAAGACTTCAAAGACACCTTGTATAATACAAGCTAGTGTTTTTTTTAAAAAAAAAAATAATATCCTAGGATAGAATAACAGATTCAGGTGTTCTAAAAGGTAATTTAAAATGTAGTTTTAAATGACTGTATTCAGCAAGACAAATTTTCTATATTATATTGACTCAGCCATATATTGGAAAACAATAATGAGGATATTTAAATCTAATACATTTAAATGACAGTGTACAAGAGTAAGGTTGTTCAATACAGTTCTTGGTCATTTTTCTTCTGTGCACAGAAAAAATAATATCGGTAGTCATCTGAGAGATATTTTGAGGTAACAGCATGTTTTGTCTGGTACCATTTCCCTAACAATATCTTTTCATTCTTTAAGCACTTACATCCTCTTCGTACTTCATCCTTGACAACATTACAAAGGTTTTTTTCAACATGACAAGACATAACTAGTCAGGGAGAAATCTCACTATCTCACTATCAGTCACCTCATTATTTTTATTCTGTAGCATAGAAGCAAACAAAATAAAAGTTCTGCTAGATGCACAGAACTTTCTTACCAATTCTGGCTGCAAGCTTTAGGTCTGAGGTGGATCGGGAGTGTGCTTGGAAAAAGGTTACAAGAAAAGAATGCATGAATAAAGTGACAACCAATTTTTTTTCCTATACCTGAAATTGTATTTTTATTAGCAATGTGTTATAACATATTGCAATGTGATAACAAAATGTGATGTTTTTCATCTATGAACCCCATTTTTTTTAATTTAAGGTTATTTTTCTTAATATTAATTAAGAATGAAGTAAAAAACAGAGGCTTGACAAAGTTGAAGTGACAACACCAGAGCTTTAAAAAAACTCTCATTTAATGAACCGAAGCCATCTGGTGTTCCGCACTTATTCTGTCACGAAGTTCTACTTTGATCCCTAAAGGTGTCAAAACCAATAGCTTCAGCTAAGGTTGCCAGCATGTGTGTCTGAGAATACCAAAAAAATCCATTTGGTCAGTTTCTCTCTACTTCCTCCTGCTTTAGACATTTTTTTGAGTAAGTAGTTTCACTTTTTAAGACATCTTAGGACAATAACAAAAATACCTATAGTTTAAAAACACATCAGAAGATCACTACCAGCAAATGTTTACCAGCAATTCACAAAACGTAGTATTATAAAGATGCTTTCCGCTTTTTGATCTGCCTTTATTTATATTATGAAAGCCGGGAGAAAATTGGATCTTAATTTTGTACTTACTATCCTGGTAAATGGGTCCATATTAATGCTGCTATTTATATGATTAGTATCTACCTTGGGACAGATTAATTTTATATTCTTGTTTTCTAAAACTAAACAAATAACAAAATCAATTCCAAAAGATCATTTGGAATATTTATTTGAATATTTAAATATTTAAAAAATAAAAGTATTTTCACACCTTTTTCAGGCAAAGATACCTTAATTTCCAAGTTATGCTATATAATAAAATGCAATAAAGTATATTAGCTAGGATCAAGCCAGACTTTGGTTTAATAGAGATTCAGTACTGAAATAAGTCTATTTGAATGTGCAGGATTTGAAATTTATGTCAGTGGGAAAATACTTAAACTATTCAAAACAGAATTGGGGGTTACTATATTTTTTGCCTACTAACTTACTGATGGTCACAGCAGGAGGACAGCATTTATTAGTAGTGAAAAATGAATACATTAAGTACATATTTTTACATTTAAATTGTTGATTGTTAATACTGCAGTCAACTACCCACCCTCCTTCATAGGGTCAGTGCCAAGTTCCTCTTCACTTTGCTTTGTGAAAGTGGTATTAATCATTCACATCGAAGCTACTTAAGAGAATATCAGCATATATAAAACAACTAATAGTACTGCTGGTATCACCCAGATGGCTTGTTAGTGAAAAATTTCTTTGTATGCATACCATTCTTCAGCTGGAAACACTAAATGCACATTAGGGTGCCTATGTGGAAAAATATAAATCAATTAAAGAAATACGGACACTAGAAATATTAAACAAAGCCAGTGGTTTAATCTCTCTTGTAGCAGTTCATGAAAGACTTCTTTAGTTCTCATCTCTCAGTGAATGGCTGGTTGCTCACAAAATTGCTGTCTCAGACAGAAACTATTAAGGAACTATATTGCAGCTGGATAATTAAGTGCCTTTATCTCTTTGTAAATGGGCCATAAGGCATGCTATTTAAGCTTACTAATGAGAACTGCTTTGTGGTATTCCTAAGTGATGTCTTTCAAATGCCCAGTGAAACGAAGTATTACTGTTGTTACCAGTCACTAAGGCTGAATTTATTGGGAAACAAACTTGATAACTGTTGATAATTTATTAGGTAGAAAATAATTATGCCGTGGAGACGGTGAAAGCTCACTATGTTAACATCATTTTTCCAAGACTGAGTCCATTTCTGCAGTGCTATTTGAGGGAAGTTTTGCTTTAAATGATTTATTTAGTAAGTAGGTGGATAGCTTGAGTGCTCTTCCTATGCAATTGTTTGCCTTTCTTACTTCAGACTCTTAAAGAGTGTGTGGAAGGGAAAAGTAATATTCTGTCAGTTGCTAAAACATTTCTGTTAATGCGAGGCACCTAATTGGCTACACCATTTCTCTTTCCACCCCACCTTTAAAATATAGGTCTGAAATTCTTGTATGTAATTAACTTCAGTGTTCCTAATGAATCTGAGACTGGACTAGTTTCTAGGCTGATAGAATCATCATAGCCCTTTCAGCATGGCCTGTTTGCTACCCTGGTTTGTACTTCGGAGAGGTTTGCACATCCATTTGGGCTGCCCACACACAGTAAGTGGTATTCATGTAGCCCCCAGGGCCCCGGGGTGGCTTGCATCATTGCTCCTTGGAAACATCTTTCCACTTCTCCACCCAGTCTAGTGACAGTAAGGTCACAGGATGAATCAGATCATTGAGCTGCTCCAGTGGAATAATAAAGTAAAAACACAACAACAAAACAAGCAAGCAAACAAACAAAACCCCCAGGCCTGTCACTCCCTTTCCTCTCTCCCACCACACCAAAACACTTTCTACTGGATCTCCTATTATCTGATTCATTCTGCGGCTATGGAGGCAGTCCACAAACAACAGAAATGGGAAGAGCAGCAATTTCCATTGCAGCTGCATTTTCCATTGTAATCATTCAGCAGATGAGCATGCCTGAGAAAGGAATTCTAGACTTCTGTTTTGTCCCACCTTCTGAAATACCTATGTAAGTTCAGAGTAAGGTACCAAGGAAATATTGAATGAAAGGCACAGGAGGTGCTATTTGCCTATGAATGATTGACATGAAAGTAGTATTTTATAGATTGTTACAATGAAACAGAAAGGCAATCAGAAAAATCATGCCACAGTGCAATTCATGATGTGCTCAAATACTGTATAAAATATTGGACCACACATCCAGAAAAAAAAAAAAGTAAGTAAATTTCAAAAAGATGGAAAAACCTACAAAAACAGGTGATCAAAGATGTGAAATAGCATTCATTAAGCATATCGGAGATACTACAGGCAGCATAAAAGATAATAGAAGGAGAATTCAGTAAAAATTGTAGGTGGCTTAGATGCAGAATTACTGACACTGTCAGCTACAAATGCAGAGTCACCAGCTGAAATACACTGGTTAAAAGTTAACAACGGGAGATTGTCCTTCACATGGTAAATGATGGAGTTCCTTGGCATGGGACACTGTGAGTGATTAAAATTCAAGTGGCTTCAAAAAAGCAACTGGATAAGTTAATGGAAGAAAATTCTTTCAAACCCTATTAAATATACAGATAGTATGTCTGGCAAAAGAAGTGCCTATGCTGTAAATTCCTGGATATTCTTGCTTGCTCTTCTGCTGTTCTCCAGTCATCGTGCTTTGGACATCTGTTCCCACTATTGACTCTTTTTTGGGCCAGATATTAGTCCAGCCCTTGTAAAACCTTAGGGTACTTCTGGAGAGGGAAAACCCTACAGGGAAAGGAAAATAAGGAGAAAAAAAAAATTATGAGGAGAACTGGACATTGGAATGGGCTACCCAGGGAGGTGGTTGAAGCACCATCCCTGGAGGTATTCAAGAGACGAGTTGACATTGTGCTCGGGGATATGGATTAGTGATGGGTGGTGTTTTGTTTGGTGTGAGGGTTTTTTTGTTTTGGTTCGTTTTTTTTTTCTCATTGGTTGGATTATATGATCTTAAAAGGTCCCTTCCAACCTAGGTAATTCTGTGATTCTGAGAAAGCAAAAGAGTGAGGGTTAAAAGATCAAGTCTGATGGAAGCCCAATGACTTCTAGTGCCTCTGATGCTGGAAATGGGACACTGAAGAGGCTGGAGTGGCAATGTAACCTGGTATAGCCACTCTCCTAGCTTCATTTGCTATTAATGGGAGCCTTGACTATAAAGTTTTATAAACTAGAATCTGCAAATTTATAATCTTATAAACTTGATTATGGAGCAACAGTTCCCAGAACAGAAATAGTTTAAAATAGTTTATTCCAGTATGTCAAAATGAACTTTTTTTTCCCATTTGCCTTTGGCCAGCTCTTTTTGTCAGATTCAGAGCAATCTCACAAAGAAATATTAATTTGAAAGGCATTTTGCTAAATGTATACTTAGCTGGAAGGAAAATATATGTCCAAGCTCCATTCCTAAACTTTCTCTCACCTCCCTAATAAACAAACCTGTGTACACAAGCATGCACAAGTAATGACTTATCTGAGATGACAGCTGGACTCCAAGACATCCAGAAGCTGCTTTCATATTAATATCTCTCTTGTATTTTAAGATCATATTCAGTCTTTGTGGAGATGAAAATAAAACATATTATTAATACAGGAGTAAACAAAGGTGACAGTGGAGAAAGTTTTGAATCAAGTAGTGGTAGTTTGTCTTTATAATAATTTAGAATTGGGTACTAAGTGCATATAGTTCACATTTGAAACTTTTACTTAAGTAGCTAGATGCATAAACAGTTCCTGATGTTTTAGCAATAATAAGTAACTGCAACAGTTTTTTAATTTCATACCTCTCGTTGGATTATAATTTTATAATTATTTTTCACATTGGCCATATTGGTTGAAAGTGGTATATCAAGAAGAAAAACACATAGTATGTATTATGTACCTAACCAGACTAGAATCCAAAACATGCACTTTTCAAGTTCTTTTGAAAGGGAACACAAATGTTCTCTTACATGGCTATTATTTTAGTTTGTAGGCCACACTGGTTATCTGGAGAGTATATTTGAATTCAATTGAATTTGATTTGAATTCAGCCTCCAGGTTTGTGCCTTTCCCTGTGGTTTGTGTAACATTTGCAACACGACCGTGTTGTCTCAGGGTTTTCTTGCTGCAGGTAATAGTTCCACGACACAGCTAGCTGTGAGGTTGCAGTTTAAGATTATTTCTCAAGTGGCAGTTGGTATATGCAAGACCAGACCACTGAAACAACAGATTATATCTCTGGCTCTAAATCAGCAAAAAATGAGTGGTTGTAACTCTGCATATTTTTCTTCCTCAAAACAAAAATAATCTTCACCCTTTCTCTGTCAGATCTGTTTGTGCTTCCTGCTGTGAAGTCTGGGAACATATATACATGTATGGGCCATGTTCCAGGCCTCCTCACTGGGGATATTTGACTGACATCCTTTTGATAACATTAGCAAACTGTTTCTGATTTGAATCTTCGCAAGCCAGGCGATATTTGCTATCATAAATGGAACTGTGGTGGTGCACAGCAGCTGCACCCAAATGGCTGAGAAAGAGGTCAGAGATACAGTCTCTCATAGAAATGTAGGATTCCCCACCATGTGTCTGGAACCATGACAAGATCAAGGCAAAATTTATTTGCAGTCTGGATCTCGACAGAAACTGCCATTTGTTCGTCCTTGAATGACCCTGTCCTGGAATGCTACAGCTGTAGGTAAAAGCAATCACTTTACAACATTCTCCTTTTTGATTTTTTTCAAGCTGCTCATCTGAGGACATAAATTTTCACCTCAGATGCTTTTGATAGAGCAGCTAAAATTTAGGTCAATTCTGTTCGCCAATAAGATATGGGGGGAGACTTTTCCTTCCTGACTTCAAAAGCTCAAAGAAATTTTTTTAATGAGTTTTTGTATGTATGGTGATTATCAAGTTCTATAAGAAAATTAGATTCATGTAAATAAAACATTAAAACAATGAAAATACAATAATTCACTAAGACACTACAGAAATCTCTGCATATCTGTCCAAGTAAGTCACCGTCATGAAAAACACCACCAGCTGCCTTCCATTTGCTGGCAGTATCTCTGAAGCACATAAGGCACTAGTGATTAACTCAGTCTCAAATGATTTCACAAATATGGCAGTTCAGATCTGAAATAATTTAGTAAATATGAATGTGATTTTATTGATTCAGTCAACATAATGAACTACAGTTTAATATTCTTTATTACTTGCAGACGAACTGCACTATTCATTCACCAAATATCTGACGGGGACTTGAAAAGCAATGAGATAGCCAATTCAGTTTCTCAAAAACAATCAGAAAGCTAAATTTAAAAAATCAAGTATATTATTTTAAAAATATTTTTCCTAGTAGAAATTGTATTAGACAATTTTCGTAAAGCTAGGGAAAAAATAAATATTGTATGTTTCAAATTTCATAGTCCTAGAGGAGAACTTCAGATTACTAAATATTTCATAAGCTATTTATTCTTAGTAGTCAGCCTGTATTTCTTTAAATCTGGGCAGATAAGCAGGCATCCTTCATTTGTGACAGCTGTTAGGAACTAGTTGACTCATTTACTATTGACTTATTTTCGTGACTGATAGCAAAAAAATAGTCTCAACCTACCCAGAGGCAGACACAACTAATAATCAGTTAAGGGTTTTCCCTTGCCATTGCTTTGAGAAAAGGCCCTACGTGTCTAAGTTGTCTCACTTGCAAGCTTCAGTAACCCTTACTAAGAAAATGGAAGAGGCTCTAATTTCAGGTGGTGAACCTTCAGTGCTTTCTTCTGAAGGTTAATACAATAAATGACAGTTTACAGCCTCTGGGTTAGCAGAAACCTCTTTACTTGGGTTCCTGTTCTTTCATGCAGCCACAGAGCAGTTGCACTACCAGGGCTGTTGCCTCTACGTGGGAAGCATCTAATAGAGCTCTGGGCAGTTATGGATGGTATCTGCTGTATTTCCTGGATTCAAATCATTGTCCAGGGCATTGAAGCAAAGAAACAACCGAAAGACATAACTGAGAGAAATAATTCAACAATCATAGGTAGCATAGCCCAAGGAGGAAGTTTCTGTAAAAAAAAATAACCAAAAGACTTTCAGAAGTGCAATGAAAGAATAACTTATTTCTCATGTTAATTCTCCTCCTGTTCAAGAAAGCAGGACGTTACTTCACATAAGCATGGCTTCTTCACCAGTTTATTCATCCAGAAATGGCAATCAAAAGAACCCTCCAGGGCTCCAAATTTTGGCTAAGCATTCAGGTTTAAAAAATCATAATATTATTTTTCTTGACATAGACTTATCTTTTTCTTCAGGTACGTAAAACTTTGGCAGAAGCATTGTATTTGAAAACAGCTAAACTAATAGTAGAAATCTGTTGAAAGTGAATTAAAATCTTGAAGCTGAACAAAGAAATGTAATGGCTACATATTTTGTTCTAGAACTACTTTATTTGCACCTTGTTACTTTTATAAAAAATTATCGAGACGTCTACCATATGTGAGAAAATGCATCATTCAGGAACTTCACTTGGTGTATGAAGGATTCAAGTTCTATGTAATGTTATAGAAAAAACAGTCTGGAGTTCAGTAGGTAGAAGCGATTTGGAAATTGTATGGAATATTAAGTTAGAAAAACAACAGCAAACCCTAGAAAAACCATATTTTATCCTAAAAGAACATTGCCAGTAACATTCCTGAGTATTAATTTTCTGATAACTTTGGGCTGATTTTGCAAATTACAGGCTGATGTATTAAGAAAAACTGAACTTTGTGCTGGTCATGCTTAATCTACTGTGCTGCAATCCGTAATAGTTCAGCTCCTTCACAAAGACCTGAGCTTTCCTTACAGCAAGAGCACCGACTCCTGAGAGAGGGATGAGAGGCACCCAAGGAAAGCCATCTTCTCCTGACTACAGTGGTTGACTGAATAAAACCCACTGCTGCAAAAGTAGGATATTGGGTTGCTTAGTCTATAGGAAATTAACATCTGATACTGAGATGGAAGGAACTGGGCATTTTATGGCATCTATCTGTCCTTCATCTCTTAAATCACCAGCAGTTTTATTGTGTTTTTTTCTAGTCTTTAAGAATGAGGAAAAAAATATTTCTAAGTATGCTTCCTAAAGATCCATCTCCTTAGAAAATTATTATAAAATCTAATTAAAATAGTACCTTGTTTAAAATTTAAATAATATGCACTTTAGGATATACTGATGATTTTTTTGGTCTAACTTTCAGTTAAGAAGGAACCAAACTAAAATTTCCTTGATTGACTCTTAAGTAGTTACTTCCAAATTGTTTTCAATGTGTATATAACAATTAAATAGAGGTAAATAATCTATCTACATATTGATATTAATATATAAGTACTTTAAGAGTCAAGGAAATTAACACTCTGCCTCTGCACAACTGAATACATTTTTTAGACAAGATGTCTGCAGTTAAAACAACAGTATTAGAGTAATTCAGGCCAGGAAGAATGGATCTAATCTAAAGCCCCCTGAAATCAATGAGAGGCTTTGCTTTAACTCCTCTTGTCTTTGGCTGCAGCCCCAAGTAATTATTCAAGTTGGACTTTGGCCACTCATACTAACACCATCTGCTTACAGGAAACTACCATGAAATCTTTAATTAACACAAATCGTGAAGGCCTCAGTTCTGTGTCTTATGTAAAAAATGGCACCTTTGAGAGTGCACTGTTGATGTGTACCTTGCTGAGGACCTCACTCTCTGCCATCTCACAGGGAAGCATGTTATCTACTGTTTTGCCAGCACTACCTTTTCCAAATATGACCAAGTTTCAAAGCCACTGATTTTCCAGTTGAAGTTCATATGCAACTATATGAATGAAGTTTTACTTTTATTGATGGTGTTGGATAAAAAAAAATACAGCAAATGCAAGGAAAGTATTAAGGGGGTTTATTTTCTTAAAATAAAATTTTAAAACCAAAAATAAAACACATAAAAGGGAAAAAAAAAATATGACATGCATGTGAAATGGCTACTTGGAGAGCAGGACAGTCTGGCAATTCAGGACTGGATTTCTCACTATTTTTGGATTTTGAACTTTTCACTAAATGTCTGAGGTAAAACATTTAACCTTTCTCTTCCTCAGTTTCCCCACCTGTGAAACAGTATTAATGCCAGTTATATGGTGGGAATTTTCCATCCTGAAATACTGCTATGAAGTGTTCAAAGGGAGACAGTATACCAATCTACAAAGCCTTAACATTATTGTGTACTGTCTTGTGGCCTGTATAGTCCCCCACACTGTGCAAGACTGTTGCCTTTTTACACGGCATTGTTGTTAAGCACCAGCTTTGGAGCACCGGCCACTTCACTTAGAGTAAATAAGGCAGAGTCCCTTTTGTACCTATAACTCATATTTTCAAGCCAAAAATGAAAAAGATGTGTCTGTCACCAGATGACAAGTATGTCTGGAGGACTTAAATATTGTTTCCTTATTGTAGGGGATTAATGAAGCGCTGGCCTAGGCACTGCATAGCACTTAAGGACATGTTTAACTTTAAGAATCTGAGTAGACTGATGGATTTCCATGGGAATAGTGATGTGCCTAAAGTATGTGTTGTTGGAATGAAGTCATATCCTTTAGTAACGTGTGAGGTCCCGCTACTTTTGTTTGTGAAAGTGAAGGAACGCTCTCAGATGTTACTCCTTCTACAGGGAATCTCCTGGTTTTTCAAAACCAGGATCCTCAAACATCTTGCCCTCCTGATTTCTCAGCCCAGACTCATATATGAGGTCTGTATGCAATATACAGGATTAAGATCTGCACTGGTGTTCTAACATTAATTGTTTTCATGCTCTGTGGCAAAAATAAATTCAATAAATCATGACTCTAAACAACTGACTTCAGTAGCATTGATTTTTCTTCTTTTTTCCATTAATTGTGTCTTGCAACTTTATGTACATAGATATGAAAATCATGAGATAATTCTTTACTAAAATAGTAAACTTAAGCAAATATCTCCCTTTCCCCAAGCCTGTGGGCTGCTCAAAAAGTAGTACCTCATGGAGGATGGGCACAAGCTCTTTCCTTTTGGGGTTCTGTGGTGCTGTCTAGGTGAGCATCTGTCTCAGATCACAGCACTGAACAAGCTTGTTGGCCTCCATGTGCCATGTCTGGGACACTCTTTGGCAACCTTCCAGGTACAGCTTGAGTCAGGGGAAACACCTGTAGCTGCACAGACCTTTCCAGTGAGAAGGAATGTGCTGTGTTCACCTCTTGGTAGATAGGATGCACTGTTAAGCTATTTGCATCATGACATACTTCTGCTGGGGCCTATTCTGCCGTCTGTCACATTTCATACTCTTTAATAGAATTTACCAAATGCCCTAGCTGTGTAAGGACCATAGCATTGTTATTACAGTGTATATTTTAAAGGAATACAATGTACAGAAGTGTACTTCCTTGATAGAGAAATGCTCTAAGGTTGCTGTTGTAACATATTATCATGGGGTTTTGTTTTTCAGTTTTACTAAAGAATGCAAAAAAGGAAGAAGAAAAGCCTTTCAGAGACTGTGCAGATGTATACCAGTCTGGTTTTAACAAAAGTGGAGTCTATACTATTTTTGTTAACAATGTGTCAGATCCTAAAAAGGTAAAGTAAATATTTGTTTTATTTTCTTAGGATTTGAAGCTTTTATTGAAGTTCTCATTCTGCAAATTGTTGTACTGATATAAATAACCTGGGCTGTATTCAGTCTTGAAAAAAATACAATACAGTGAAGAAAATGATAAACTGTATTATTCCAGACATTCCTCTTTCTAACTGACAGAGAATCCTTCTTAAGTTCCAACATACATTCAGTAGTGGACTCACTTCCTCCCACTTGGCAAGTTCAGTTGCCTAAGACTATGCCTGGAAATAAATTTGCAATGAAGTTTAGAAGAGAATTGGTAAAGTGTTATAATAAGGAAGCTAATGGGAGGGTTATCTGGTAGCACAGGAAAAGAAATGGCAGAATAAGTAGTTTTTAAAGATAAAGATTCACAAAAATCCTGCTTTTTTTTTTTCTTTTTTTGGGAGCAAGGAAGAGTGGGTTTGCCTGTAAACAAAATGTGCTGAATATTTGCACTGTTTGAAAGCATGTATAGTCCCATTCTTCTAAAAAAAATACTTTTTTCTTTTTCTTTTGATGAAACTGAAACTTCAGCCTGGAGGAGACTGATTTTTTTAAGGCTTTTGATGCTAAGGTACCTAAATCAGTTGAAGCTAGGAACATGAGATGATAATCTAAACCTAACTAATACATGAAGGAATGCTGGCTGTCTCTGACAGAGTGCTATTGAGAGCAGCCCCCAACAAGGCTAGGAGCTTAACTGAGCATGAAAAATACAGTGATGTCCAGAAAGTGGGAAAAGAAGAGGGAGGAAACCACACATGTCTGGAGAATTAATTCTTACTGCAGTAAAATGATGGGGAAAAAAAAAACACCAGAAGAAGGCAATAACAAATATTACTGATGTTATTGTCTATAGGTATTTCATAATGATATTAAGACATGTAAAATTTATTTCTAAACTGAATTTTGTTTTAATAAAGGCCTTTGGAAGCCTGCAGATGACAAGATGTTATAGCTTACTGAGGACCTAAGGTTCATTAAACCATTAGTAGAATTGGGGTGGGAGAGTGCTATGGGCAAAGATCAACATAACTCTGGTGAATATGAATGGAAAAATAATTGACATGATATAAAATACATAGACACCTTTAAGCATTACTGAACAGGACCAGAACAATCAAAGCAGTTCTGCAGAAGCTGTTCAACTCAATAGAAAATGCAACATCAACGTCCAAATTGCATGGCTTTTCTTAGACTTAAGACTCAGATGGTTCATAAACCATCCCTAGAGGCTGGGTTCCAATGAAAAACAATGGTTAGCAGAAAGCACCATGGCACTGATGGTTCTGATATATTTACCTGAAACCCACCTCACTGGTAATACAAGGACAGTGACACTATGGAAGCCACAGTCTGTTTCCACTATATGGCTCTTTGTAGACACTGGGATCTATCAATACAGGCAGCACAACTCAGCTGATATCATTGTTGGTTTTTTTTTTTTCCCAGAGGCTTCCTGTTTTAGCAAGAAAATTGTCAGGGGAAAACAGGGGGGAGAGGGAGAGTGTTGAAGCCATTTCTGCTACCACCTGTTCCTGTCTTGTCCTAGCGATAACACAGCAAGAGCTGATCTCAGGCACGAGAAGAGTGTGATTGTTTTAACAGATGTTTTTTCAGACATTAAGGTCGTATTAACAATCTGTGAGGTAGTGCTGTGCAGAGATAGCTGAACTGGTTCCAGCTGAGATAGCTTCAAAATCACATCAGTGCAGCACTGTGCCAGGACTAATTACCCCAGAGGTAGCACCATGCATGACCCAAAGTAATATCCTGATAGGTACTCCATGGAGACACATACGCTTGTTCAAAGCCAGCTTAGTTATCTGGATTACCACAATGCAATGCAAGACTCTGACATGTCTTAAGAGGCCTAATATATTGTTACATTCTGTAATACTTGCAGCCACTGGCAACTGTCTCATTTGTAGTAATTTTATACTTCAGGTCACAAAAACATACCTTAATTTCATTTTATATTTTCTAAGGAATACTTACTAGAATCCTGACATTCAGTAGAAAATATTCCTGTGTTATATATACTGTTACTGTCAAGTCTGGGTTTTCTGCTCATTTTACTTTCATATATTCATAGAAAAGTATCCTCCGTGCTTACAGCTCCATTTATATGCCTCATTTTTATATGCTTACAAATTTAGATTGCAAATTTTCTTTCATGTTCCTAGCTTCAACAGTTCATTAGTTTAGTTCATTAGTCTTCCAACCCTGCATCAAAAGTTAGTGATCCATTTCTGTTTAAAAAGATCTTAATGATATTCCATATTTTTAAGACGGGAAGAGAAAAAGATAGACTTGAAGTGTTAAGATAATTAATTAACTTACTTTGATGTGTGTTTATGCAATGCCCGATGGTGTTGACAAATGATTGTCCCTAAGCCATAGTGAGACCAAAGTCAAGAAGAGTCCTCTCAGTCTCCTACAGAGGTGGGATCAGCTACAGAGGAAGCAGAGGCTGCTGATGGGCAAAGGAGTGAGATTGTTTCCATTTTGGAGCTGAAAGAACCATATGTACTTCAGGAGCTGAAGTAGGTCAGGAGGACTGGCCTGAGTGCTCACAGAACCTCCATATCTTCCTTGGATCAATGTATTGGACTCTCTTACTGTGTCCTCTAATGCCCTCACAAGCATGACTTCTACCAACTTCTGGCTTCACTGCAGTGAAACTATGATGTTACTAATCGTTAGTGGGGTCTATATATCTGGGTCTTTACGGCTCTGCAAAAGCACTTGCCACCATTGCCATGAATGCAAGCCTTCACTCCTACTTTACATTCTGGCTGTGGACTTCCCACTAAATTGATGTCAATGGTCTCTCTGAGCATGTCTACCAGAATTTTAACCCATTAAACGTATGCTAGCTCCATATACTGTAGAAGGTGTTGTCCCCACGTGATTACCTTCAGTCTTGGTTTCTGCATAGCAGATACACATTCCCTGAATCTCAAATGTCATTGCCTCTCATCATATCACTATATGCCCTTGTAAAAAGTCCTTCTCCAGCTTTCTTGTAGGCCCCCTTCAGATACTGGAAGGCCACTGTAAGGTCTCCCCAGAGCTTTTTCTTCTCCAGGCAGAACAACCCCAACTTTCTCAGCCTTTCCTCGTAGGAGAGGTGCTCCAACCCTCTGATCATCTTCATGGCCCTCCTCTGGACCCATTCCAACAGTTCCATGTCCTTCATGTGTTGGGGGCTCTAGAACTGGATGCAGTACTCCAGGTGGGGTCTCACCAGAGCAGAGTAGAGGGCGAGAATCACCTCCTTTGACCTGCTGGCCAGGCTTCTTTTGATGCAGCCCAGGATACAGTTGACCTTCTAGGCTGCAAGCATGCATTGCCAGTTCATATTTGCTGACAAAAAACTCAGAATCTAAAGATGCATACAAATTCAAAGTCCCCTTTCTTTTCTGGTAGAGGGTTAAACATCAGAACATGTTTAAAGGTATTTAATGGCTGAGTGCCTTGACCTTGTCTGGGACAGAAGCCAGTCCAGGACATTTGTTGGCTAAAGCTGTGCACAATGAACATCTATAATCAGCTCGGCACTCCTGTTACTACAGCAGGTGTTTGTCTGCCACCGTGGAAAGTGCCAGACCACACATTGATGGCTAGTGAATAATGCACTGCTGTAAATCTTTTTTTCACTGTGCAGGTTTCTCTTTTAATTTATTATATTATTCAGAACACATCAAAGTCTTGTAATAGGTATTTTATTATATTTTGGTATGAAAACCCCATCATTTGTGTGTGTCTTTAAAATGCATAGTCTTAATACAGTTGAAGATTTAATGCTTTAAAAATTGGCAGTGGATTCATGGGAGCATGAAATGACTTCTAAGGAAAGTAAATCCATCATTTAGAAATTCTCACTGAAAATCAGACTAAAGAAATTAAATCCTGTAGATAAATGTTTTGACTCACAGTGTCTTCCCTGAAGGAGGAATAGGGCCAAAATGTTTGTCTAGGAAATTGTGGGTTTTCTTGTAGTTATCCTAAATCAAGTTCACGTTTGCACTGTTCAGTACTCTGTTTCCTTCCTGTACCTACACAGGGACTTCACTTGGCATGCCTGGAGCAAATTAAAACAAAAGCACTTGCACAGGATTACTGTGACAATGCTTATGAGTAGAAAAGATTTGGAATGTGCCTGAGGGCAAAATATGGATTTCTAGTCAACTGAGGGACAAATTTTTATTTAACTTACTTGCATAGTAACGTTCAATTTGGCAAAGCAACTTAAAGGTTTAAATTACCAGTGCCGAATGGATTGACTCTTGATGATGTGAATGTCAAAAGCTAAGCTGATGGGATACACCTTTTCAACCCTCTTACATATTGACATCTTATTTTAACAGAGGTATATAACTATTCAAGAGCACAGACAAATGAAATTTAGTATAGTTGCAGTGCCAATATGGCACAGATGAGTACATGGATGAAAATCAGGAAAATTTGCTTGAGTGAGTAGCACTGAGAAAATTAGTCAGATCTTAAAATCAACTGTCATACAAAAATAGTGACAAAAGTCCCTTGCTAAATACCAAGAAAAGTGAATGGATAAGCAGTATTTGCATTTTTTCACAAATTATTGTCTATATTTTTGAAAGAATACTATAAGAGAGTGAAAAAGAATGAAAATTAAATATCCATTTTGATTATTATATGGATTATTTAAGATTGTTAACAGATTTCAGTTGGCACAATATTCTACCAATCTTCAGCAAAACTGTCAAATTGTTAAATTATCCTTAATGTACAGAATCTCAGCATCTAGTTTAGAATTTTATTACTGTAATGATGGCAGGGTATAATCTTATATGTTTGGTATAGGTCTTAATTTCTGAGCTTGTCACACAGACCTCTGTTTTCAAGCCTGTTCCCATCTATGTGCTCTCTCAGCTGTAAACTAGCTTAGACTGAGACCAGCTGTTTCTGTTTTGGGACATTGCCTGGCACACTGTAGGTAACATTGCAATACATAGGAAAACAGAATAATCTCATGTGTGCTATATTTTGGACTGCTTTAATCAATATTTTATGTAAGAGTTCCTGAAGATTCTTTCTTAGACAGAATGACTATCTGTTAAAAGCTATAGAAAACATTACTGTCACTGAAAAAAAAATCATTTACTAAGAGGAAGAGAGTAATTTTAGGGGCACTGCAGGAAAAATAGAAAAGGAGCATGGAGGGAATGTGAGGAGGCAAACTGAGGATGCAGAGGCGGGATCACAGGCAGATGTTCTTGGGTAATGTGCTGAAAGAACAGGAGACATTACAGGAAGAATTATACTGAAGGAGAGTCTGGTTATACTCAAGCAATTGAGGATACCATTGAGGGCATAGAGCATGAACGCATAGGAAAACAGGCTTCCTTAGTTCCTTTATTCACAAATATTTTTTCCCTCCTAAAATGACAGGATGCCAATGCAAGTTTGGTTTATTGTTTTTTTTGGGTTATTTATTACTGCATAGGTATTTTGCAATATGGAAATTGCTGGAGGAGGATGGACAGTTATACAACACCGAGAAGATGGGAGTCTGGATTTTCAAAAAAGCTGGAAAGAATACAAAATGGTAAGGTGAAAATTGTGGAATAGCTATACCGTTCATAAAAGTGCTATATTTCTTATTATTTTAAGCAGATAGTTCTGCCCATAGTGATGTGGTGTTGTCCTGCAGTCTTTCATGAACTAACTTTTATCATGCCTGTTGCTTTCAAAAATCATAATATATTTTTTACTCAATTAGTTGAGTATTATTTCCCATGACTTAGAGTTTCTTTCAGATCAGTTACTGAGATTAAAATGAGGTCAGGCCCAGGTATGTGCACTAAAGAATGGTAGTGTTTGCCCCTCTGAAGTTTTTACTTGCTGTGATGTTAAGGGGCAGTAGGTACGTGGTAATGCTCCTAATGCATGGATGTTTTCAGCTGAGGGGAACTCCTCGAGAACTTGGAGTACCTCAGATAGGAATGAGAAGTTTTACTGGGGTTTATCCCAAGCCATACAACACCTCTGCCAATCAAGCCAATGTACTGGAAATGCTGATACTTCAAATAGGATCAAAAGAAAATAAATAACTTGCTAAGTTACAGATGACATGATTTCAGGAGGCTATTTTCCCTTTGCCAACTCAAAAAAAATTTTACTCCAATCTAAATAACTTCTAATTTTTTTAATTCACTGACTGATCAAACTTTCTGATGAAGCTCATTTCTCTGAGTCCCTGAGGACTGGCTTGGATTTCAGTGCCATTCGCAGTAAAGTTTTCAGAACTGTGTTGTTAACCTGGAAGAGGAAAAACATTTTATCCAACAGTTTTCAAAAAGTACTAAATGAAGAGAGCATTTAAAATGTTTAAAAATAAAAGCAAGTTCAGTTCAGTAAAAATTTCTATGGGAAAAGTTCTGATACAGAATTTGCCATTTCAGAAATATGTGTAATATCAGATTGTTTAACCAAAATGTCATTTTTGATTTTATGGATGCTTTCTTTTCAATATTTTATATTACTTGAAAATATATATTAAAGGCATAAAAAGTGACCATTTGGGTCAGACCTCTGCTGCTATAAATAACCAGAGCATGTAATCTGTTTATAATATATGTGAAATAAATATAATATTAAAATGACAAATAAATAATTTGGAATGTATTTTCAAAATTGGAAACATTTTTAGAATTCATAAAGTTTTAATTTAGCAGGAAACTTGAAAAGTCTGTTGCTCTGGTTTAGTTCATATATATAAAATAAAATGTAAAACATCCATTTATTTTGGGGAAATGAAAAGTTGAAGTTCTACTTATGAGGAAATTACAATTTGTATATGCAAACTTATTCTTTACATACAGGCTGTTTTAATTTATACATATCATGTGAATTATTGAGATTACTGTTTTTCTCTCCTGTGCTTTTTCTTAGACCATTTAATAAGAATAACTCTTTTTAAAGTTTTCCCGTGTGGCCTTATTTCATATATATCCCTTCACTCATTCAAACATTTTCCTCAAATTTTCCTTTATAATGATGTGAGCCTGTTAAGGATTAGATTATGTTGGTTTTGTCTAGTTCAAGCAGTCTGAATTAATTTTGTTTCTCTTTAGGAATGACATAGTTTCTAAGAGATAGTTTACTTCTGCCAAATAAAAAGTTTTGGACTTTTACTGATAGTTATACTATAAGTCATGAGACAAAATGGGATTTAGGATTGTCTCTGCTTCTGTGAACAATTTCACCAAAGTATGTAGCTTAGTCCTCCTTCTGTGATTATCTTATATCACCAAATATTAGATGATGGAGGCTGATGGATGATGTGTGGGTTACTGGAATACATGACCGATGTCTGAGCTTCAGGGCAAGGACACCTCTAACTTAATTCCCTCATTGTTCAGTGTGGGTGCACAATGTCTATTGGATCACATTCCCTCTCCTTCCTGACAGATCTAGTTAGTGTTTCTTCCAATGGAAGCCATGTGGTGTGGTGGGGGACACAATGGTACTTGGTCTTACTTGGAGTGGTTGAGCTTAATATGTGTTCTCCCAGCCCATAGTTCAGATACAGCTTTCCAGATTTGCTAAAACATTCTTGTGTTTATATCTCAAAGGCTCCAAATCTAACAGAAACAAACAATATCATAAAAATACAATAACAGGAATAATAAGTCCCTGGGGCTTATTTTAGTTTCAGTTCATTTAATTCTTATTAGAAAATAATTTGGAAAACTGTTGAAGTTACTCAGTTCCAAGCAAGTCGCGACTGCCAGCTTCTGAGCTGGACAGGCACTCAGGCCACCAACCTGTGATACTGCTGGTGCCCTCACAAATTATTGGCTGTTCCAGTTTTATGAGGCCTTTGTACATTTTCTCTGACTCTAAGCTGAGATCCTTACAGCCGGTAGTTTGAAAAGGGTACACATGGAGTATTCTCTTGAAGGTGTCACAACACTGCTGGCTTACAGCAGTCTCCTGGCACCAACTCACCCTGCAGACAAAATTTGAAGCAATCATTGTCTTTGATTCAGTTTCAGGTTGTTGTCTTCAGTTTACATGGAAGTAATTAAATTCCTGTTCTATATATCTTCCAGACAACAACACAGGAAACAGGTTGAGAGAGAGATAAAGTAGCCACAAATCTTTTGAAAATAGGAAATATAGAACTCCATCCATACATAAATTGCCACTAAGTCAGTAAGGGTCCTAATTTTTTCTGCTTGTTCTTTTGGCTCCATTTCCATGAGTGTCCAATCTCAACCTTGGAAAATAAACTTTGAATAAAGCCTTTTACACAGACATATTGTTATGGAAGACTGGTTGTGCCCTCTTCTTCCTTAGTGGCATATGCGTTTGCCAGTATCATTCAGTTTAGTTATCAGCCTTATGCCGTGCAGTGTAATTTGTGCCTTTGCTTCTAAGAACTCATTTCTGACTATGAAATCTCTTGGGTCATGTCAATTTTGTACATTCAGTGCTAATTCGAAGAAATTCAAAGGCAACCCTGTGAGTCCATCCTTTCATCCTTTTCTTCTCGGTATCTACTTATCTGTTCTTTCACATTTTGTGATGAATTATCCATTATAGTATTTATTGCTTATCAGAAAAATCTGAAATGAACAAATAATTTCTTTAACAACAACAGCTAAGATCACCCTGAAGCAGGTTGCAACCATTTTTCACGTTTCCTTGCCTGAGGAAGAAACATAAAACACTGTTAGATTTTTGACCTCTAGAAGGAGAATATAAACTAGAAAACTATTCCTTACCATCCACAAACCTGGGCTGCTTTTAGAAGGGGGTTTCCACAACCACACATTTTCTGGCATTTATTAGACAGTCAATAGCAATAATGAAATACAAGGAAATAATTAGCTTATGTGCTAACTTGGCTATGAAGATTTCTTGCTCGAATTCCAGCTTTTCAGTCCTTGGATGAATTCACCTTTCCCAGTCACTGTCTCCATTTTTGCCAAATTAGGTGATGGAGTATTGGATTCCCTATTCTCTAGCCTTTTAGCGTGTCTAGTTTAATAATTCCCTTGAATTTCACAGAAGTCATTCCACACTCAATAGCCCAAGATTCACTATCTGTTTCCTAGGGGGACTTCATGGGGATCAAGTCTTTTGGAGGTTTCCTCAGACCTTTAAAATTTTTTCTTGCTTTCTGTCATTGGAGAAAGACTCTCGATAGGTATTTAAAGTTACGTGCCTTGGCCAGCCCACAACTCCTTATCCTAGCCAATTTTTTTTTGTTTTTTTTTCTCTCTGCATGTCGGTATTTAATTATATTGCATGCCTTTATTGCTACCGTGTAATTATTTCTCTTTCTCTGATGAAAGATATCTATCACTGTTTTAATCATTCATAATGTCATGAGCCTGATTAGGATCACTTGCGCAGTAAGACTCAGAGCTGAATTTCTAAGCATTATGACAACCACCTCTTATCTTTCTGACCAGCAGCTGGATTTTCTTTTGGTTCTTTCAGGCAAGAATGAAGTTGTAAATTCCACATCCCCTTAATCTCATCTTCCTGATTAACATCTAAGCATCCAACACCAGTTCAGTGCTTATCTCAGAAGTCATCACTAGCATTTGTGTGTGCCTGAAAATCACATCTACAAAAACACTTCCATTTCTGCTGGGTTTTCTTCTTTTTCGTCTCTCCTTAAAGCTGTCAGGTCAAATTGATGTCTAGCTCCATGGTGCCAATATGATACAATGCCAAAGCAGCATAATTTATGTTCTTCCATGGCTTAAATTCTGTTGCATACCAAGAGCTGGACTACAGAGATGGTTACTAGAACTTTCTCAGGAAGTATTTCTGGATGCAGTTCTAGCGGGCATTTACATTACGTTATATGGAACAATCTGACTTTCCCCTGAGGCTCAGTTAATTATAAATAGTGTAACAAGTCTGGTGATCCATGTCTTCTGCTTACCTAAAAGACAGTTGAACACCTCTTCAGACTGTAAGTGTCTGAGTTCCTTCTAGGCATGATTTTTTTACCCTTTTTGATATACTTTCTACATTTCACACCGTGAACTCTAGTAGCTCTAGTTCAGACGTAAGTCCCACCCATTTCCTGGAAGACCTTCTAGTTTGTGACAATCAGGTTGCTGGTCACCTCATGTTTTCACCTAACCACTCCTTGCAAGTTCTGCATATTGCAAGTTGTGTATTTGATTGTCTAGATATACCTGAATTATTTGTAAAAAGAGCTACCAATCCAACAAAGATTTTATTACTTAGTACCATCTTTCAATTCATTCTGAAGACTTCCAGATGTAGCTTACATTTAACTGTTATTTCCAAAGTGTCCAGCTCCTGTTTTAGAATGTGGTCACCTAATTCCTTTTATGGTCACCATCTGTTTTGAGTCATATTTTAATTTCTCACATGAAAGTTTCAGTTCCAGTTTTCAGTTTGTTGTCATTCTTTCTGCCCACCTTTCCTGTCTCTAAATACTGGTGCTTTTTTTGTTCCCTATTGCTTCAATAGCAATACTAACTTGCACAGCAAAGAGGCAAAACCTCAAGCTGTTGTACTGTTCCCTTTTGGAACATTAATTTATGATGCAGTTTTGTTCATTTATAAAGATTGTACTCGTTCTTTTTTCTCCCCGTAAACTTGAAGAATCAAACAGCTACAGATAGAGCTCCAACCCCTTTCAGTCACATTAGATTATTATGTTCTTTCTTTGTATCACTTTCTTTTTCAAATGAGAGCTGACTGTGTGAAAAGCAATGCACAAGGTGCATTTTTAAATTGTTTGTGTAAGCTTCATGATTCTTGTTCTGCTATTTTAGTAGAAAACAACTTCAGATGTGGGTTTTTTTAAAGAAAAATTACATAAACCATATGGCTTGGCTAAGGAGAATGTTCTTGACAGAAAAAAAAATTTGCTCGTAATTTGAATGCTCATATTGTAGGAACAATATCTTTCAAAATTCTCAGTTTTGTTAAAGCAAGATATTCTGCATTAATTTTAAATCCTTTTCCAAATTATAAGTATTTAAGCTATGTTATGCATTGATATGGCCACAAAGTCTTCACAGTTCTTGCAATCACAGTAGTCTGATATCACTGGTGCATTTGCTGTATTCCTCTGTTCTTTAAAAGAGAACTCAAACACTATCAAACAGCTGTGAAGATGGTCACTGCTCTTTCTGTGACTATTCCACATTAAATGTGTTTGTCAAAAGCTTGTTTTCTGTATCTTCATTCGTGCTAAATTTTTTCCTTCAGACTAAAGAAAAGAGAGTTGTTGGGAGCTGAAAAGTCTATTCCACTGCAAGCATATGATGCAGCCCCCTCAGTTCACAGGATGTCAAGTACTGAAATGCCTTTTGAAACAAACTTCACCTAACTTCTGTTAGGGAAATTTAGAAAGATGCTGCTGTTGTTCACAGGAATCAAAACACTCATCAGCTTTTGACAGGAATTTAAATTAAGTAAACATTTATCATCATGTGGAAAATGTACATACACATACTAGCCAGAGATTCTTGGCTACCAACAGGCCTCTGGTTTTATGACAGTAAGAGGTTTCCTCCACTGATTTTGGCTTGAGCTATATTCAAGTAATCTATTTTTTTATCACAAAGAGTAGCTCAAAAAACTATAAGCAAAGCAAAAAATTATTACACTTAATGTATGTAAACCTTAAAAGTATGATTGTTAGTTGATCTCATACAGACATAAATTGTCATCTTCACTGTTATTGTCCACAAATTGTTGGCTATGAAGGATCCCCCCCAAGGGCAAAGATGTACAGCTGCTCCTAATAATTAGCTAATTGGATTTTCTAATAAGAACCTACAGCTTCCTTCCAACGAGAGTTTTGTGTTCCCTTGTTTTACACAGGAGTGATCCAGTGAATGGGGATCCTACTCCTTTTTGACTCAATCACTTCTTTTTCAGTTCCTAGGCCATATCCATACTAGCACATTGAACAGGCCCATGGCTTTTGATGTGAACACAGCATTGTGACACAAGATCCTCAGCACTAATTTTTAGTAGAGTTTTGTTTCTGACTCAAATAAGATTCCACAAATAATGCCCAAGCAGTTAGGGGCAATGGCCGTTCTCAAATGACACTTTGCAAAGGGCTGCCTGAGAAGGTTTTACTATTATCTCATAGGTTATTCTGGTTTGCTTTCCTCTGTGTAGCAGAGCAGTGGGAGCTGTTCAGAGCACTCTTCACAGCTTCTCCTTCCCCATGTGGCTTAGTGAAATGGCTGAGGGAAAGAATTGTTGATGCAAAGAACATGGGGAGGCATTTTTAAGATAACCTGGCAATAGGAAAGGAATACAGAAAAAATTGTGGGAGGAGAAAAGCCTTCATAATACTATCTCTACTACATCCATCCATTCATCTAGCTAGCTAACTACCTGGAGATGTATCCCATAATTCCTTCTGCAGAAACAGCTTCACATTCTTTCTTTCCCAGTAAAGTGAAGAATTTTATACAGTGCCTTGCGATATCAGCAGTATCAGCATTTGCTTCCTGAAAAGATGAAGTATTTGAGGACAGGATGGACCTGTGAGAAAGAGAAGAGCTAGGAAATGCATGTCCTTGGAAAAAGCAGAAGGCATGTTGCTTCTGAACTGTTAACAAACAAGACAGTATGGGAATGGTGATGGCGTTGAATTATGTTGCATGGAAAAGTTTGAGAGTGAGTTATGACTAAAACGGGATAAAAAAGGCACACTTCGGACGTATAATTTTGTAACATAGTCACAAACACATTTCTTATGATAGTACAGTTCAAAATCATGAGTTATAGTTGCTTACATCTGAAAAAAATAATTTACTTTAAAGGACTAGGGTAGAAGACGTGGAAGTAATTTGTTTCTTTCAAACGTTTACCAAGTAATTTGGATATAAGGAAGTGATTTTTGGTGACTGGAATGTGTATTAAGATACTGTATGAGTACCGCCTTTCATGGAGACCTACTCTTCTGTGATAAAGAATGACATGTCACACTACTTAAATAAAAAGTCACTTCTGACTGCAACTGTTAGTCAGATAATTGTCACTTTCATCAGTGTTATAAAAAGAGCCAACATGTTCTTCGCCTGAGGTCTAAATCCAGCATGTCCAGTGGAGATAGACATGATATCAAAGTGCAGAGAGACCATATTCACTTTCATGAAAACATGCTCAAGAAGCTATTCTGGCCCTGAACAAGGCTTAATCTACAGTGTGCATTTCAACAGTGTGATCTAAGGGAGCAAGAATGAAAACATTTGTTTCAGCGGGCTTTGGATCACTAAATTGGGCACCAGAGAGGATGTTACCAGACAAGAAAGCATCTTCTTATTTTGGGGAATATTTTTGGATGTAAAATTATACACAATTTTGTGTTGGACTGCAGTTGTGTTTTAAATGTATTATAGTCAGCGGAGCCTTCCCTATGCAAACATTACTGTATAACATCAGTTTTAACTGTTGTTGCCACATGGTTATATACTTGTGCCTACTCTGCCACCAGTTACTAGATTTAACGTCATTAATATATACTGATAAGACTCATGGTCTTCCAAAGGCTGTTAATATAACCATCTAAGTCATTCTTACATATAAAACGTAATAAATTTTATATAATGATATCATAATTCAGTTTAATTATGCTAACAGCCTGAAGGAGAGCACCATGAGAAAGATTAATGTTATTAAAGAAACTTTCTAACCCCAAATGGAGATGTTATTTTACAAGAGCCAGGTGAGATTTTGAGAGGTTGTTTCTTAAAGTAATAATTTGAATATTCAGTAGAATTGTAGCAGAGGTCTTCCCAAATGATAGTTGTGCACTCTCATCACGGAACAGCTTTCTCTTCAGGGAGGAGCATCTCCTGCCTAATCTGTTCCATTTCAGACTCACTGGAGCACCCTTCAGTTTGGGCCTCATGTCAAATTAGCACTCTAACTTTTTGACTTTGGTGTTAGTCATCTTCTGTTCTAGTTCAGATGTTTAGAGTAGCAGCTGAGTCCAAGCAAGAGAGAAAAGAGGATTCCATAAGTTTGATGCTTGGGGTATTTGGATGGATTATGGGGCTGAGATTCAAGTCCTGCTGAAACTCACATACAGATGGTTTGACTCTTGGTCTTTCCTGTAGCATTTATGCTCCTAGTCATGTGCATCTTTGCAATTCGGGATGAATCTGTGTCTTTTGAAAAGAAGAGAGAATTAAGTCCTACCTCCAAAAGTTCTTTCTTTTTCCCTGAAGTGAAACAAAAGTACTTTTTTTCTTTTAGATATTTTTTAGATTATTAATTTTTAGCCATAAATCATACAATTTATTTCTTTGCAAAGAACAAAACAGGAAGTTCTTGTAAGCTCCTAATTCATCTTTCTTAGAATACAAAAGTAGCATTTTCTTTTCTTTAAAACATGCTCACCTTCCTGGGATGCACTTCCTAGGAGTGGTGCTTAGTGTCTGTATATTCCCAGGGTCCACACGTCCCCAAATGAAGGTGGTTTGGGAGACAGGCTCTCAACATAATTTGTCTCAGTAGGAAATACTTTCCTTTTTTTAGTGAAACATTAAGGAAGTTACATTGAAATCCAGGCTTCAATCTAAACATATTTTTAAAACTTGCCACCAAATATTTTTTTAGCATTTCATGGAAATAATTCTGAATATTTAGCATTATTTTCCCGTATTCTTGTAAGTTAACATTATTTAACACATTTGTTAGATGTTAAATTGAAGTCATTACTATAGACCACATCTTTATTTCAAATAATACAATGAATAATTCAACGTGATGGTAATGAAGAAGTATAAGTATACTGACCTTTTTTGAAATTATCTTCTGAAACAAAATCCATTCCACATTCTCAGCTAAGGCAAAAGGAGCTGAGCATTCTCTATGGCAGCTGGGAAGACACTGCTGCTGTAAAACACTGAATTATTATCTGCTTTATTCAGTGAATTGTCTGACAGGAGATGAACCCATAGTATATATTGGCTGTGTCTGTTTTCAATTTTGTTTTGTCTATAAAAAGTCAAAGCTTCCTATGAGCATTATCAGACAAAATAAAGTAAGAGAGATAATTGTTTAATGAACTTGATGTAATATGATTCAAGCAGAATACCCCCACAGATTTTGCCAAAGCTAATAAAACTCTTTTGCACCCTACTTATTATTTTTGAATAAGTGTCGACTTTGTAAATTCTTAAGGTCATTTTTAAAACCAGTATTGAGTTCCATGTCTTTGTACTCATGACTGCTTTAATCGTTCTGACTCTGCTAATCACCATGCAATTGGAAATGAGGTGATGTAGAACCTGGATGTCATCTAGACTAAATATAAAATCATGTACTTTTGTCTATGATTCCTGGTTCTAAGTACTTCAATGCATACAAAAGAGCAACAAATTACTATTTATTTATTTTTAACATAACAGTTGGGCACTATGTCAAAATTTACACAAATTACTATATATTACAGGCATAAAGAACCAGAAAACTCCTTTGCTTCATACTAGTACATAAATGGGGTTAAAATTGTCAGTAAGGTTCTATATTGTGTCATTTCTTTGCTCTGGAAATGAGTTATCATGTCTACAAGAACAGCATATTTTAAATGTAATAAAAAATATCACCTGTTTATTCCTTGATATAAACCTATTTTACTAATTGGTTGAGATCTTTATGTCTCTTTAATTGCTTATTTCAAATTAAACTTTGTCAAAATATGATCTTAATGCAATTTTCAGCAGCAAAAATATAAATGTTTTCCATTTGTCAACAATAAAATGACACACTAAAATAATCTATGGTAGGTCAGGGCAAAGATTTCTATGTCCTGTCTGTGGCTAGTAGTGGAGAGTTAAGAAAAGTATATTTCCCTGTTACGTTCTCCCAGTTTCCAGAAAGTGATAAAGAGGAAAATGTAGGAGAACTCTGAAAACTTTTGGAATTTCTTACCTTTCCCTATTACATTAAGTACTGTTTGGGAACTTCAAGTCTCTGATTTGTCAGTAATCCCAAAATGTTATGCAAATTTCAATGGAAAAGCAAAGTGAGTATTTTGGGAATAAAATGTAAATATTAAAGAATTGATCCTTCTACTTGGAAACATATAATGAACAAAATATAGAAAACTAATGACAAAATTGATTCTCTTAGATATTTAGAATGCGATTTTGGAACACTGCTTATGACCCACTGGGTTTCAGAGGGACTTGAAATGTAGTTATCTACAAACATATTCATGAAACATAGATGTTCCTTTTCCTAGTAGATTGATAGCTGAGTATGACTTGGATCACCTCGTGTACGTCCTTAAGTGTAGAACTTTAACACAAGTAATTCTGGAAGTATTTGCTATAGCAATATGAATGAAAAAAACAAGGGTATGTTGACAGAGTATATATGTACTGGGAAACAATCTCATTTAATGACAGCTATGGGTCTGGAATAGGTGAGTCCTATTGTTATCTTCTAAGATTTAACACTGTGCCCTAAAGCATTCTCAAGACCCAACTCCTTGTTCATAGAAGATGACAAGCATAGTCTAACACAAGGTTGAAGGCATCTTATCACTTGGGACCCCACAGATTTGATAAACAGTATAAATATAAATGTTCTGTTAACTAAAATGCTTGGATGTCATTACTGAATTTTCAGTACTGAACAATGACTGAACTGAAAAATTAATGAGGTCTGTTTTTCTGTGATTTTTTTCTCCCTGTGTCCCACATAGAAGTCCCATTCTCATTACTAATAATCTCCTGAATCCCAATTATTTTCTAAGATTCTTTGTGGCAATAGCTTGAGTTCCCCTTTTACGTCCTTCAAATGTCTGCCAGCTGTCTAAGGGTCCTCCAAAGCAATACATGCTCAGTGTCTGAGCTTGGCTGGTTGCTCTGCGTCTGCTGATAGGCTGTTGGAATAGGCAACTGATGAGCTTCTGTTTCAGCATTTCTCCCAGCAGCAACTCATGGCAGGCACTGGTTCCTCTGAAACCTTGTTTTACTTCAAGTTTGTGTGATTTCTCTCCCAATCTCAAAAGTGTTCGAAAGAAATTGCACAAAAATAAAGGGCAGGTGGGCATAACAATTACATGAGCTCATTTTCTGAAGTTTTCTGACTGAATTAAAAAAAAATAATATTATAAGATAAAATTCTGAAATGTACTTTGAAGACTAGAGGTGTTGAAGGCAAATCAAAAGAACCTGGCACAATCATCTTCTTTGCCAGCCTCACCATTGAGAATGGAAACAAAAACTTAAATCATGTTTTTTAGGGTTGTTTTTTTGTTTGTTTAATAGTGTCATTCTCTTCTGCACACAAAAGCTTACATATCTTGTCAAATTAGTAGTGTTCTTGTAGCAGTCACAGTCTGAGCAAGATATATACACAAGGAAAGCTGTGTAGTTATTAAGTTAGCCAAAGTATCTGGAAAAACCAGCAATCATTGAAGTCTTTCTTCAGGTCTGAAATAGAAGCAGTAAACTGCAGACTAAATGCAGGTTGGAAACAGTTGTTTGGCATAATAAAATTATACTTGAAGAAATTGTTCCCAACTCTGTGCTTAACAGAAATGTACTACTGCTCTCTGTTTTAGATCTATGAAAGCTTTGAGTGCCTGTTTGTTTGTTTGTTTATTTCTTTTTTGAGCCGTATTAGGTGTTTAATAAAATATACTATTTCTCCTTAGGAACTTTTCTTGCTTCAGAATTATGTTTTATATTCCACTTTATTCCTTGCTTTCCTTTTCATAAGAGTAAGGAGTTTGTTTAAAAAGAAGTTGCTTCTGACAAGAAAAAAGAAAAAAAAAAAAGAATCATTCTTAGTCTAGGTATTTCTGATCTGAGTTTCACTATTGTAGCTCCTTATAATAGGATCCAGTTTTTCAAAGCTAATATGGTGGCTTTCCTCATAATTTTTTATATTCCTTTTGTTCCCTTTTGCTACAACTTCATTTCCTCTGGTCAGAAGAGCAAACCACTTAGTGATAGATTTTCATCTTAGTGTAATAACATATGTGAAAAGGGAGAAGAAAGTGTAAATGTGAAGAAAAATAATTATTATTTCAGAATAGTTATATATGGTGTCTGGAGTTTATATAGAACACATATGGGAACACATAATTTTAAAAAAGTCACATATATTACATCCTGAATAGTCTGTAATCTAAATAAGATAAGACAAATATAATTCAATAGAACCACAGTTCAAATGGGAGTCCCCTCAGCTTGCCAACACTGGGAAAAAAGGAGAAAGGATTTCCTGAAAATCTTCTTTTAATGGGAGACAGCTGATAAAAACAAGAATATATCTTCTGTGAATAAGAAACCACATAGACTGCAAAGAAATTTAATTTGACTGGTGTATAAACACCTGTGCTCCAGCTTCTGCCTTCTGGATTTTAAGGCGGCAATCTGCCTGTTAGGTTGTCACTGCAGAGTGTATTTTCCCTTCCTCTGAGACAAGTGGCAATGACCACTGGTGAAAGAGGATGTCAGAGTCAAGCTGACTCCTCTGGTAGGACACTGCCAAAGCTGCTAACACAGGAGAGACCATATGTGACAGTCACAGGGCAGACAGACAACACAAGGAGATGGAAGGATCAAAGGAATAGATAGGAAACAGTGAAAAATACAGAAGGGTATGTCAGCTGTAGACTGCAGGTGAGGAACAAGTTTTTGTATTTTAGGAAGTATCTTTAAAACCAAATATACATATGAATATTATCAAAGCAGTAGGTGAGAGATACAGAAGCACCATCATGGGAAAGCTTGAGGAGCAGGAGCTCATACTGGAAGACTGATGTGGTCAAAGATACCACCAATATTACCTACAACCAGTATTTACGGGGACTTATGTAAGAAATCATCCACTTGAGAAAGAGGATATAACGAAATAATTTGCAGGAAATAAAAAGCCAACTACTAGTATCCTCCCATATTTCAGTTTGAGTCTTCTCTGAGAAAGACACATTTCCCATTACTTAATTTCTAGTCCCCAGGAGGTCTCATAATTTAACCCCCCTTTAGAAATATGTGCTTTCTGAAAATCTTCAAAACTTAATCTTAAAAATTACATTGACACAAACAATGCCACATCGCATGGTTTAATTCATCATCTGAGAGCAAATGTTTTCTGTTGAATACCATGATGGCCAGTGGAGAGGGAAAGTAACTTCCTATAATGGATGACACAGGAAAATATTTTAAATAATTTTTACCACAAGGAAATCATCCAATCTTTTATTTAATGTGATCAGGAAAATTTCACAAGGGTCTTCTAAAACACTCCCAGTACCTCACTGTAAGCAAACAAGGAGATTTCAAGTTCCCATTTTTCCTAGTTTAAGAAATATGCATATGTATAGTCATGTTCAAAGAGTTCTTCAGAAGTAAAGATTACACTTTAAAATAATTTGGATTGTTTAAAGAGTAAAAAAAAAATGGGGTAAGAGTTCTCATGTATGAACTAATAGTTTATAAAGAAAAAAATTAATATATATTAAAATAAATTAATCACATTAAATAAACCCTTAAATTTAATTTAGTGAAATATTTACTAAAATTTCAATAGCTTTAAAACCAGGAAGATGCGCAAAAGCATAGGTCTAGGAATACATTTTGAAAACTAGTTATACTTTTTCTTTTATTATTATTTATCCATGTTTGAAAATTGTATAGTTTGCTTAACTAGAAATATGATCATCTGAATATGTGAAATGTGAGAAAAGTTAGGTATCTTAAATATTCTGCTGCTGTTTATTTTTCATTCTTAAAAAATAAAGTTACATTACCCTCTCCTGTGCTCTGGATAGTCCATAGGAATACTCCTAACACCTTAAGTTAAAGATCTCAAAGCATCAAAACATTTATAGATATCTTATTTCACCTCAGCAGGGTGAGAAAAAAACCACTTTGCAGCAGCCAAAATATTAGCCAATATGAGCTTTAGTGGACTAAGAATGAAGTAAATAAATGTTACAACTGAGGATCCTACACAGACACTGTCTTGTTCAGCAGGTCGTATATATAGAAGAAGATTTTAAACTAGAATCCTCCTCCTTCAGCTGTGGCAGACACTCAACAGCAAAGGAATGGTCCATTTCTTCTTTAGAAATTAAAACATGAGCTTCATGTTTTCATTCAAGTTATCCATAGATAACTTGAATTGTATAATCTAAAGTCATTTTAATCTTTTATAGCATAAAGCAGAATTCTGTTTTGACTTGTCTTATGATAACTACGATTAACACTGTATGAAATGTATTATAGAATATGACTATGTCCAGTATTCCCATTGAAGGATGTGTAAATACAGCATTATCTATATGGCATTACTTGTAATTGGAAAGGGCAGTTCAATTTCAACTGATATCCTCAACTGCACTTTCTACATGGTACATATTAGTAGGCTCATTTTAGTGATAGTCACAGTGGAGCACAGAAATGACCAGAAATTAGAATGTATAGGTAAAATATAATGATGTTTTTATCCTTGAATAAAAATTCTACTGACCACAATAATTACATTTAGTTATTTTGCCAACTTTTTTCTAGGGTTTTGGTAGCCCATCAGGTGAACATTGGCTGGGAAATGAATTTATCTTTGCAATTACAAGTCAGAGGCAATATTCTCTAAGAATTGAATTAATGGACTGGGAAGGAAACCGGGCATATTCACAGTATGACAGATTTCACATAGGAAATGAAAAGCAGAATTACAGGTAAGAATCTATTTAAATTATTTGACTCTGCTGAGTGATATTGTTCATTGTTCACTTGTTAGTGACAAGAGTATGATACTGATTTTCATTGAAAGTGAATAAAGAGGGTAAAAAAAAGTAGAAATCTGATTTCTCAGTGGTGGAAACTAAAATATCTGAGAAAAAGGGATGATTATTAATCATGCTGGCTGGTAAAACTGCTAAAAATTATACAACTTTTAGCATATCCGAGACCTCAGAACTCAAACCTGATTTAATAGAAACAGTATATGGATTCTTCATTACAACTTGAAGGATTTCTACATCAGAAGCATAAAACTGCAACAATGACATGGGAAGGAAAGACCAAAATTGCTGCTAAAACATCTGATATTTCCAAGCTAAAAATTCAGTGTAAATCAACAGGAAAATCAGAATGCTGGAGGTAAAACACAAAACACAAAACAAAGTGTCAGGTACTGGATAGCCGTGATTCAGCAGCAGCAGCGGCATGCCACTTATTAATGAGTTCAAAAAGGCATGAAATTAAAACTTTCTCCAATAATATTTTTCTGCCGTATTTTTTTAAGATAAAAAGGTAGGAAATTTACTTATCAAAAACCAAAACCAAAAACAAACCCCAACTTTGGATGCACAAGAAATATGGATGACCTAAGCAGTTTAATTATTTTTAGACTTAGCTGGAGCTAAGTGGTCTAATTTTTATTTTTTTTTAATCATTGCTTCATCTGAATGGAAGAAGAAAATGAAACCCAGAGAAATATCCTGAATTATTTATTACAGCACATCTAGTTAACATAAGACTTAGGAAAGAAACAAATATATTGTAAAACTAAACATTCGAGTCATAACATGTGAAACTAGGTTGGTATTCAGTTTTTTTAAATTCAAGTAACTTGATTCTCAGAAATGCTGATTGCCACCCTCTGGGCCTCCCAGTGAAATGGAATTGAGAGCAGTTTGTTCTTTCTCCTGTCAGGACGCTGCCCAGGTAGGACACAAAGTAGTGCCCCTGACCTCTGGGGTTTGTCAGAGGGCACTACTGCATAGTGTAGAAGTACAAAGCTACACTTAGAAGTAATCTGTATGAGTTTAGCTCCTGCATAAAGCAAGGACTCTCCCATGGCATGTAAAGTAGAGCTCTGCCTTCCATTGCCCCCAGACATGCCGTTTCCTCTGATTCAGGAAGGTGGAGCACCCATTCTGAGGTGCTCTTAGGCAAACAGTAAATGTAAGTAAAGAAAATTTCTCAAAATGGAGGCTAGAAGTAGTTATACATAAAACAGCTATGTAAAAGTGGATAATGTGGGGCCTTAAACATTAGACGATGTTCAAAAATGTAAGGAAAAGAAGGGACAAATATTGCCAAGTGAGGAAAAATGTCAAAGGATGCAGTTACACATTGCTCTAAAAATTACGATGACAATCAGAGAAGGTGCCAGGACTATTACTCAGAGGGTGAATTAAGATGTATAAATTAGCTAACAAAAACAGTGTCTTTTTTGCTCACATTTATTCTGTACTGAATAGGGACAAGATGTATTGTTGAGGAATCAGAAGGATGTTGGATAATTTAACTTACGTTAAAGGTTATGTTGAGGGAGGATTTCTTTTAAGGACTCACCTGGATTCATTCATGGCAAAATAGCAAGAGAATTGTTTTGTTTCAAAATGCTAGATTGTATTTGTAGTAAGATAGTAGAGCAACATGGAAATACTTAATTTCTGCCTATCATAAATCCAAGTAAGAAGCCCAGAGTAGAAGAAAAGTGATGGAGTTTTGGGGAAGGACTGCACCGTTGTCCCTCTGACAGTCTGGGAACTCTGGGGACTGTGACCTGAGACTGCTTCAGGTGCTAACTACCAACCAGGACCAGGACACCGGCTTAAGAAATTATGTACAGTGTCCTATGTCTAATTAATTGATTGCCATTCTCCTGGCACAATCCAAGCAGCACTTGGCCTGGCAATTCCTGAACACAGCTGTGGGAGCCCACGGAGCAGGACTTTTTCCAATACACACTGTGACCATCTCCCTGTTAGTTTGAAGAAAGTTTAGCCATTCAGACATGAATAGTAGCATGCCACTAATTCTTAAGGACAAAGAATAAGCTCTATCCTGAGATTTAAACTTAATTCAAATTTCAATATATCCTTTGTCATCTGTAATAAACTTTGCTTCAAAGTAAGAGCCTTTAAAGGGCTTTAAAGGGCATTGGATTTGTTTCTCTGCCTTGGCTGATAACACATGCACTTGGAGATTTCTTAAGTAGATTAGATTTATGTTGATGGACAGCAGAGTAGCCCTGGAAAACCATCAAATCAGTCTAGGTCTCCAGGATGTCTATATGAGCAAGGAAATAGTTGGGAAAGGAAACTAAACCCACTTTTATTACATGAAAGGGAAACCTTTTTGGTGATATAAACCATATATTCTGAACATGGAAACAATTGTGAAAACTGATCCATGAAAATTGTTCTTGCTGAACAAGAAAAACAAATGTGTTTCAAAAGTGTAGAAATTATTCAGAAAGAGTGTACAAGCCTCAATAAGTATAATGTTGAGTAACAGGCGTAAATTCTGCTATCCATGTTCAAGTCATTCTTCCACAAAAATCAGAAGGAATTTGGCTTAAGACTAATGACTGCAATTTAGTTCCTGTCCTAGTCTATAGAATCATAGAATGGTTAGAGTTGGAAGGGACCTTAAAGATCATCTAGTTCCAACCTCCCTGCCATGGACAGGGACAGCTGCCACTAAATGAGCTCTATCCATGCTGTCTGTGTGGCCTTCTTAGGGTACAACTGAAATTCCTATTTCTAGGGAATGTGGAATCAGTTCCCATTCACATTTTCCTGGAATAAAAAGAGAGGGAAACATGAAGGGGTAAAAGGGCTCTACCCATTTCTGTTGGCCCTCTGCGTTTCAGATTAATTCCTCAAAATCTAGTCAAACATTTCTGCATATTTAAAGAAAATAACTAAGTAACACAGTGACAGTTCTAGAAGTAATGAAGTGTAAGCCACGTGGAAATCTAAATTGTTTTTCATGCTTGACAAATGCATTAGTGCCTAGCTCAGACAGATATATGTCCAATAGACATTTTGCAAACTGAAATTAGGTTGGGCTCTTTTACAAATTATTACAAGAATGCATCCTATGAGAAAAAACCCTCTTTATTTTCCTTGCCAGCATCACTATCTTTGATAGAAGCAACTCCAGAAGGTAGACCAAATAAAAGCCTGATTATTGAGTCCTGAAGAGCTGGCCACACTTCAGAGAATGCTCTTTATCTGAGGAGCTGCCATTATGAATTTAAATGATTCCTCTGAAGTTGAAAACCACAGTTCCCAATCTCCTGCTCACAGTGCCTTTCCTTTATAGTTATCAGGCATTTGCTATATTTGCTTTCAATGCCTCAAACACAGAAGAGCATACCTTTTCAGGACTTTAGTTGCTGTTCATTTGAAATAGTTTTGCCAAACAAACTAGACACTCTCTTATTTTGGAAGCAGTTAGGATTTTTTGTTAGTGACCCACATTAAATTTTGCTTCTTCAATGCTGCAAAAATAAGTAATTGTAGGCTGGCTGCACTCTATATTAGTTTGAAATGATGCAAGTTCACTGAGAAATAATAACCACTAACGAGACAAGTTTCCAAGCTAGTCTGGGCAGTAGATAAAGGGCATCTGAAAATGCGTATTGAAATGAAAGGAAAAGCTCAAGAAGTAGAACATCTTTCATTTATTCTATGGTAGTACCTTGTACATTTGGAAGACATGAAAAAAATTTTAAGGTTCCAGGTCTCAAGTTTGAATATAGTAAATTAAAAAAAAAAAAAAAAGAAAACAAAAAAATGCCATGAAGTGATAAAATGTGTCTGAGAAAATATGGAAAATAATTTTCATGCTGTTTTTCTGACATCCAGCCCCAACATTATGCAAAGTTCGATTCAGTCTGGATAACTCCCAACTGGTGATTTCAGAAGGGTTCTGTTTTTCCTCTGGGTTGTTTGTATTCTCTTTACTACTTTTTATTAGCTTAAAGAATCTATGATTAAAAAGAGTAATGCTGAACACATGTATGTTAAAAATATACTTGCTTCTCTTTCAAAACAAGACAGGTTCTAAAGGGTTTCTGGGAATGCAGAATAAAATCTGTTTATCCCATATGATGACTGCACAGAAAAAGGTTGAGATGAGAAGGTGGATACCGAAACAGTAAATGTATAATGATAAGTGATAACTGAAATAGGAAAATGAATGTTGCACCACATGTGAAACCTCCAATGGGGTGGAAGTATCTAAATGATTCATTTAATTTAGAACACCCTTAGGATTCTTATCTACACAAAATGATTACTCTTTTCCAGTCTCTTTGCAAGCCTTGCATTGTGACAAGTTAAAACTGTGACACAGTTAAAACTAAAAAAGATTAAGAAGAGTTAGATCTTGCAAGCACCACTTAGCGCAGTGTTTCTTAATTCAAGTCAAAGGAATTATTCATAGAATTATTAAAGCATAAATTGATACACAGAAAACACATAGCCTCTCTTCTTTTACTGTGCAGACACTACCTAGCTCAGTCTTGATAGTCTGTTGACATTATTTGTTGTTACTAGGAGTTGTACAGATACAGCACACTACTACTCTGACCTGTATCCTCAGACGCTCCAGAATTAAACAGGAAAAGAAACCATGTGTTGGGATTTCAAGCATCACACTGATAATCCCACATATTAGTTAATGAAAAAAGATGTACTGATGCTGAATTTTGAAAAGCAGTAATTTCAGCCTGCACACACATCTGCATTTGCTACTCATGATATAGGAGCAGCACTTCAAGCAAGACATGGGATGGAGAATCGGGAAAATACAATTTTTAATTGGCTGACTTATTTGTGCTTCGGAACTCTTAGAGAGATTGAATATACCCTCACCTCCCTACGACAATATATTCCGGTATTTAGTAATTATTTTATTTAGAAAATATTTCCATTGCTGCAGTGAATCATTACCTTTGGTCCTATCCATAGAGGAATATGATTAAATGATGAGTCAGTGCTGCTGAGGTAAGCAAGACTTTGGAATTGCTGTAGGTAGGTATAGGTGAAAACTGATGATGTACAGACTGGATCCTAATTTTTGTGAGTGAATCATGTACTTAAGGTGGTGGCTGACCTTTTATAGTTAAAATTAAGGACAACAGTGCTTATATTGGAACCAAGGTGACAAAAAGATTAGGAAATCTTGTGAGAAAGTGAAAGAGAGCATAGAAACATAAGTTAACATTAGTGGAACAAGCAAGAGACAAGTTGGCAAGAGAACATCAGTTATGTAAAGAATAAAATGTATGGTGGGTCCTCAGAGGCAAGTTGATGGAATTTGTTGCAAATAGGAGGGACAGTCATTGAAATTATTCACTTCACTGATATGGTTCTGTGTTTCATACAAATCTAGGTAGCACAGTTTCCAAATGCTCCAAATAGTGTTTCTCTCCAAGCTTTACTTTGGGAAACCAGGTCAGTTGTTGAATGTAAACTAACTGTTCTTAGACTTTATGGGACCTGGTAGCAGAGAGTTTTTAGTTCACTGATTATAACTATAGTATCATAGAATCATAAAATAATCATAGAATCATAGAAGAGTTGAATCTTTGAAGAGACCTTGAAAGGTCATCTAGTCCAACACCCCCTGCAATGACCCTGAATGTTTCCAGGGATGAGGTGTCTGCTACCTCTCTGTGTGACCTGTTGTAATGTTTCACCACCCGTATTGTAAAAAAATTCTCCTTTCTATCTAGTCTAAATCTACCCCCTTTTAGTTTACAACCATTATCCCTTGTCCTGTGCAACAGACTGTACTAAAAAGTTTGTCCTCATCTTTCTTATTAGCCTCGTTTGACTATAGAAAGACTCCCCAGAGTATTAGATTTTTTAGCTCTTGTTTGTTTAGTTTCAGCAATAGCATTATTTCTTTCTGTTTTCTTAGGCAAACTAGGTAGGTAGCCTGGAGCCAGATGCCTTGCTGTAATCTTAATCTTTGATTTTTTTAAGGTGGAGGCTATTGATTTTTTTAATAACCTTTCTTGAACTAATGTTGGAATTTGTTACAAAAACTTATTTTCTTTCTGTAGAGAAAAAAATTTTGCAGTCGTTTAAATTGTACCAATAAAATGCTGTAATAGGTAAAAGGAAATAGTATTTGCAAGCGTGACTTTTGTGGGGACAGCTGGTTTTGTGTATCTTTAATTTGAAAATATATTCCACAGACTATTGCGTTTCAACAGCAGGACATTAACAGGCCATTGTCACTTTCCTCAGCGCACAAAACCTCAATTTTTAAATATTGATGAGGTTCTTTGTAATTAGGTTTTTCAGTGATGCATTTGCCATAAGTAATGTATTTTCTTCTTGTCTCACTGGAGTAGTTTATGTAAAACAGGGAATCATTCTGACTTTTAAGTTTTTCTAAGCCATCTGCTTTGTTTGTATCACAGTAAACTTTCAAAGGGCCCATTCTCGGATGGGGAAGGAAAAGTAAACGGAGGACACATAGAAAATCTGTAGCAAATCAGGAGAACAAACACAGATCCTCTGAGACCCACTCCTGTGGCCATGCCCTTCGTACTTTTCTTGTCAAATATGAAAATTACAAAATAACTTGAAAAATAGATATGGTGCAAAAATTTAAATCCATAGTAATTCACTTTTATTTGGAAGCTTGAAATTCAATTTGCAAGTCTACTTCAGAGGAAATATCCGTACAAAATCCTATTAACAGACAGAATGATATCTGCAGTATGCATACTTTCCATGATTTGAAAATATATTTAATATTTTTTTTTACTAAACAATGATACAAAATGCATAATATGGAAAAAAGATTTAATGCCTTTATGTATATATAAATATCTGGCTGAAATAACTTTATTTTATTTAAGAACACTGTCAGTCCAATAAAATTCTATGAAGTCTAAATACTGGAAGTGCAGGGATTCAATCTGATGCCCGTTAACCAGAGGTCTTTCTGGAACCAGGCCAGTGGTATATTATATCAGTGACTAAAGCTCACTGGCAGTCCATGCACTAAATTCAAATGTAAGCAGAAATAAAATAAAACATTTTCTTTGACTGACTGAAATTCGATGCAAATATACTTGTGTATATATCAATAATAAAATTTAACTTAATCCACACAAATCCCTATGCATACTATCCATCCACAGCCGATCCTTTCCCACCTCTAACTACATGAATCTCATTTGTAGTTCACTGCCTGTGTCTATCCTGAGGTACAAACAGCCCCTTTCTTCTTCTGTGTTATGAAATATAATGGGAATGCCTATATACCATAAAGGAGTGACTGAGTAGTGAATGAGAAGTGAAAAGTGAGAGTGAATGATGGGAATGGATAGAAAAAGGATGCTGTGTAGCTCCTGAAGGGTAGAGGAGAAGACTCCTTTAGACAGTGGATTAGGGAGTAGCTGAGCCCTTTCCCCCACCACATGCCCATTTTTGTGAGAAGTTGGCTGGGGAGCAAAGGGGCGGTTGATAGCACCAAAACATTTTTTACTTATATTCCCTTTAAGGAGCAAGAAAATTGGTTCACTTTAGCAAAATAGGCCTTACATGAAGTGATATGCAATACTTTGTTATCCCCCTGAAACTTCATATCTGGCAGCTCTGCAAAATCTAGTGACTGTCTGCCATGTTTGAGTGAAGAAAGAGCACAGGCTGCAGCCATGAAAGCACAGCTGTACCAAACCCAGCTGTAACAGACATTCAATACCAAACTGCATCTGTCCATATGAAGTAGTATAATTGATTTTCCAAGAAGTACAAATTGTTACAAACTACCAACGAGATCTTATACTGACATAGTTCCCTGAACTCTCTCTTTCACATGACAGAAAAGCACTGATCATTGTTTTTCTTAGCTTATTTAGCAAATTTAATTTGGTATTGTATTATGTGGTTCATTATAGGTTTCATGACACAAATAATTCCATGCAGGGAAGATGTATTATTTCCTCTGAAAGAGTTAGGTATTTTCTATTTTCAGCATTTTCCTTCTTAGTCTTAAATGGTTCCACGTAAAATGGATGCTGCTATAAATCTTCAGGCCCTTTTGATAAAGAGCATTTATATACTTAGTTACAGTAATATACTTTGAAGAACACAAAGCTCCTCATGTTTCTAAATCATTTGATGACAGGTGTGAACTGCATTTCTGGTGATATGAAAATATCTTTCTTTTAGGAAGTCAGGTTCCAATTCATATATGCAGGTTCAGCCCAGAAATGGGCTGATATACATCACACAGTATCTGTTAAAAAACGCCATTAAAAGTCCCTAACATTTATTTTTGTGTTTTATTTTGATCACAAGTAATGCTAGAGCTCTATATCCACCTATATCTAGGATATGGAGGAAAACCGGTAGACGCATTCCATAAACCCTGGGAAATCGTTGAGATTTTAGAAAAGTACTGGTATACAGGCTTTACAAGATATTCACTGTTGGTAGTACAGCAGCCTTGCTTTCCAGGAGGAAAGTAAAGCATCCAGCGTGAGCTCCTCAGAATATGTCTGATATAACAATGACCTATTTTTGTGTATGCACTTATTCATCAATAAAAGGTAGATATCTATTAGTTTATTTTCATTATTAGATCTTTCAAGCCATCTCTAACTTACTGCTTTCTTCAGTCTTGCTTTTCTCTATCTTTTTCCCTCAACTAGTTAATTTTCAATTATTGATATATTTCTTTCACCAAAACTGGATAAGTCTCCTCTATAAATTCATTTTTATGTACCTACAGAACCCACCTTCCAGGGGGTTTTAATAGGCCATTGATAAAAAAAAACAACTAGTTGTTTGATTGTGCTCTTATGTTTCTAGAAATTTTTCTTTCCTTTGGTGTTTCAGGGCTTTTCAAGCATGTAACTGGAGAGAAGCTTGTTTTCCAATATGTTCCCCCAGAGCTATTGCTATGGAACATAATGGGCATGTCATTATCTCCTGTCCAAGCTCCTAGATTAATTTTTTAAGAAAAGGAAAATATATGAGTAAGAACAAAAGTATCTTATTTTCCCATAAAGCTTATCTAAAATAAAATAAACACATCAATTTAGACTACTGAGTACTTGAGGTGAGGAAAAAAAAAAGGTTTGTAATAATTTTCTAGACTTAAACATCATCTTGGATTTAATGAATTTAAGTGCTTATTCACAAATCAGACATTGTTTCCTACAGGCAGGTGAGATAAAGATTTTCAGTGCTAACATTAAAGCTGTTGGGCCTTAGGAACAGACTGCAGGACCCAAGCTGAGACACTCGCTTCTCCATGCATGCCTGGGGAGAGATAAGCTCCTTAGACAGAAGCCAAATCAGACAACATGCAGAGCAGAGAGCTGCCTAGAGTTAACCATTAGGAAACTCTGAAAATAGCAAGGCATCCATTTATATCCACTGACGGTTCACAGCCCACAACCTGAAGGTAGGAGACAATGTCCTGTCTTAGGAAGGAAATGAAAGACACTGGGTTAACGCATTCATTTGCCAGAGGGGATCCAGACGGTAGATATGGCTTCCCAAGAGAAAGCAGCAATCTGTGCTGCAGAGGAACAGGCTCGTCGATGAAGCTCTGATACCCGGCAGGGACGAATTCACTGCTCAGTGAATGAGTAGATACCAGGTCATTTCTCAGTGAGGTGGGAGAGGGAATTCTAAGATTGTGCTCCCTGCTCCATGGACTGTGTCTCATTTTGAATTAAATAGTCTTTGATTAAATGTTGCAAATATGTTATGAAGCAGTGAGGACTATCCCTGAACTCTGAGCACCATACAAATAGTTCTGCTACAGGCTTAGACCTATAGTCCCTCTGAGGCTCAGTGAATCCTGAACAATTTTTTACAGTGGGACACATTGCTGGTTATGGTACCATTGTGAGGGAAGCTTTGTGGGTTTAAACCTTACTGTTGTTGACTGAATATAAAGCACAAATCCTACATGGTGGATAACCACTCAGATCAATAAGTTCTTACATGGAAAGTGGAGAGTAACTACCACTGTCAGCTCAACTATCTGGTGAGGATCTCTACAGGAAAGAAAAATGTAGTAGACATGTGAGAACAACATCATGCAAAGCAAGACTAGTAGAATGAAATCCCTGCTGAGAGCTACTGCACAGGCACAAAAATACAAGAGAACTCTTTAATGTATGTAAGTATTGGCAGCAAAAATGTCTATGGGAACGTGGTAGTGGTCTTACTTGTTGTAGCTCAGTGGAGACTTCACCGGGGATAGGCAGAGCATGACAGGGCATCTAAGAGAAATCTGCACAGTCTTTTATAAGGTAATAGCAATTTTTTTTGGTTCTCCAATGTAAAATGACTACTCTCATCTTCTTATTATTATCTTTATGAGTAGTCTATATTGTTATTCTTCTTGCACAGTGTTGCTCCTTTTTAAGCCTCTGTTGCTTTAAACAACCTTTACATATTTATATTAAGAAAGAATGTCAAACAAGTATTTTAACAAAGTTTATAAAATCCTGGTATGAATGGACCTTACTGTCCCCACTTTTGCCAGAAACAACACCAGGAAAAGCTGTGTTTCTTTAATTTACTTTGTCAAAGCATTTACAAAAAGCTTAAACCTACTGATGTTTGTATTAGTGTAGAATTTAGTGTAGAAACCAGCAACACTGTTTCTTCATCTCCAGTGGGCTTTAACATTAAACAGTTCTTGAAAGAAGCTTGTGAAGCTGAGACACTTCTGCATATTTGCCACCCATAGGGAATTTTTTTATATCAAAACTGTTGCGTGTAGGATATCGAGACATCTCCAAGATCAGACGTCATTTAAATTTCAGGTTATCCATCACAGGGACATAAGTGATGTGATGCTTGATTCTATTTCTATAAAAAACTAAACAACACATTAACCAATTTTAAATGTTACAGTAATTTTCTTAATCAGCAGATGAGTATTCTTGTTGTTAGTCACTTTTGTGCTGCTTAAATTTACTTAATTCTAGTGTAACATCATAAGTGTTAAAACTCTTTACAACTTATAATGATTATCAGAATGTAGATTAGCATAGAGAAAATTTGTGTACGGAGTGTAAAGGATATGTGTAAGGACACATTGAAAGTTATAGATGGATACAGCATCACCGTGAATATCAGGATGACTTAGTGCAATATAATGAATCTATAAGTTTCAGAGTGCAAACAGTAAGGGACAGTGAGAGACTAATGCAAAAGTAAAATGCAGAATGAGAAAAAACATGTTAGTAAAACTCAGGGTTACAACACAACTATGTACTGGAATATTTTCTTTACTGCAAATTCCATGGTTGTATCATTCTCCTCACTATTATTTGTGAATGCTGGGAAGTGGAGAACATTTTCAGGATCCAAATTCAGGTCCAGTTTAAAATATTCAACCTGAATCTTATCCTTGTCATAACCTCCATCAAAACTGAAGAAACTGACACTTCCAAATGACAGTCCAGAAAAGGTTGAAGTGTGGATACAAAGAATGAGGTGTATTTCTGATTTCAATTAGAAAAACTACATTCTTCCTGTGGGCGACCAAGATCTCCATCAGAGTGAACTTGACCACTAAGTTTTTAAAAGATTATGATGAACTTATTTAGCATTAGTGACAATATCTCTAGATAAAATAAATAAATAAATAAATAAACAAACAAACAAACAAATAAATAAATAGTGCTGCTTGGAAAGTTTTCCACAATGTCCACAATTTTCACCATTAGCCAAAAGTTTAAACTTAAATTTTCCCCAATGCAGAAGCAAAGAAAAATGGGTCCTGGAGGGCCCCTCTGTACAGTTTCTAACAAAGAGATGTGCACTGTCTGTGCCCACATAGCTGTTGACTCTCTGCCCATTCTCTGAGTTGAACAGCAGCTCCGTAGACCTGTCAATGTGGCATCAAGCCCAAGCTAATGTATCCTGCCTTGAGTAGGCTCAGTGTCGTGCTTATTGCGACAGGACAGCTTCCAGCCAGGATAGAGTGTGGGCAGAATGAGCTCATGTCTACTCAGGGGCCTGACAGATCAAGCTTTCATCTGCCTGCAAAAAAACATGCAGAAATTCTTAGAGTGACCCTTATTTAATCTAGTATATTTGTGGTTAAAGTCTCTGAAGTCTTTACCAACTGCCCAGCCAACTAACTCCAGGGTTTTTTCCTCCCCTTATATCATTAGCAGCTCTACTGGCAAGTGTTTCTAGAGCCTGATTCTGAGAACACTTTCTGCACTGATGTACTATATTTTGAGGATAATACCAGCAAAGTGGTGTGATATTTTCTGTGAGTTCACTTCTTTCATGAGTCAAAAAGTCAAGTGTACCCGTGAGGCTTGGAGAGAATTTGGGAAAGAGATCATCCCAGATTTTTTCCAGAGTAATTAGTTTCATCAGTCTGTAAGAGTTTGTTATTGTTTTGTTGTTTTGTTTTGGGTTATTTCCTTACCAAATGGAAACATTCTTGTTTTTGCTGTCTCTCCTTGTAAAGTAAGGGTAATGAAAGAAGATATTATTCATTATTTAGTTCACAATAGCAAATTCATGAGTTAGAGCACAAAGCAGAGGTATACACCATGTCTAAAGAGCTACTAATTTACACAAACCTACAAATAGATAACAACTTTGAACATCAGAGCATAGAAGTATTGTGATATCTGATGCAGCGTACTTTTTATTGCTTGATTGGTCTGAAAAGTTTAAATAAAATTTCTTTATTATCATGGAAGAAGGAGGTACTCAGTAACAATGGAAGCCTAATTAGAAAAAGAAGAAATGAGTGTCTGGTTCCATTCAGAGTCTAGTATTCAGTCTTCTGTTTCATCAAATACTAGATGCTGATGTTTTTTCTATTTTAAACCAGTGCTCGAAGAGCTCAATGCACTTGACCCGAGTGCACGTGCACCGTTTGTGTTCTATTTTCTTTTATTTAGCATTATAATTCAGTTTCACTGAAATAAAACCTCTTTGTACCAATCTCAATGTCATTTGAAACAAAGAAGTCACTATTGTGAATCTCAGCTCTTATAAGGTCGTGACCTGGGTTTTTAGGAGGAAAAAAACATGTAAGACATGCTGAACCCTGTTAGCCTGGTCAGTGTGGCACCAGCAAAGAACTTGGATCATAAATAGGTGATAGTCAGTGAACTTTTCACTCATATATGGCTGTTTATCGGCCACAAATGATGCCAAGGGAGTTGAAATATGTTTTAACAGTCTGTTTATATTTTTCTACAGAGGTCTTAGTGCCACATAACTCATTTTGGCATTTTTTTAAACTTAATTTTGCATTAAGAAAACCAAGCAAACAGTGAAGCTAATATTTATTTTTCAAATAACTATAAACATTTCACAGAAACTCTCTGTGCAGCAGTCACTTATAAAATTGTTACCTTTTCCTAGCCACTTGTCCTTATAATGAAAGCCTAGCCTTGGTGACATAATGGAGTTAAAGGCCAGAGGGTAAGTGTAGCACGTTGTACGACATAGCCACTAATGAGTTAAGGGATCAAGCCAGATTTGTTGCATATTATTCAGGCTGGAGGTGGGACATGCTTAAGTATATAACTATTTTCGTTCTACATCCTCTTTTCAATATCATAAACCTTTAATCAAAAAAATAATTGTCATATTGTTGGTGTGAGTGATACTATATGAATAAGTATATTTCTCTTTCCTTTCTCTTCCCCACCTTTTTATTCTCTTTCCCTTCCTCCCATTTTTAATTTTTTAAGTGTACTTGGGCCTTCATTCAGCAATGCACTTAGGCATTTTTTTTTTATTTTAAGCTCATACTAAGGCAGGACCACCAGAGCTCTTGGTGAAGGTCAAGTCATTTGTTCCATTTCCATTTCACACTCTTTAAGACAACATCAAAATGTAAATATATATATATATATATATATATGTCAGGAAAGAGATCATGACAATTATGTTGTCATTAATACTAACTTGTATTGTTTCGGTATTTGGAAATCATTGCATTTCCTGTCATCTCCACTGAGAGATTCTTCTACATTCCTTACTGTTTACTGATGTCATCAGCCTGAGTACACAGCCACCAGGTTAAGCCCATTAATCTAATTAGTAGAAACTGATAAATTGTGAACTAGTTTATTTGTCAGGACCGAACAGGTTCAAACATAGGTAAGTGAATGGAAATCCCAATTAACATTTTACTTTGAAAGTAATATATACTCCCAAAACACCCCTGAATTTTCCTCTGGGTTTCACCCAGCGGGAAGCACACATCTCTTGACGAGAATCCCATCATAAATCTTGAAAATCTCATGCAGAACCCAAAATATTTATTTTAATGTGTTATTCATTAAGTTATTTCTTTAAATCGTAGTCTTTTGGCAGCTTCAAACTGATTCCATTCCAGCCACATTATAGCAATACTGTAGTATGATTTGAGAGGTTCATTAGGTCATTAACACTGGAAAAAATTCAAAAAACAGAATCTGCAAATGCCCAAAGGAGCACAATTGTAAAAAAAGATTGCACTGCTAGCACAGTATAAAGTATAAACAATCAAAAAAAATTGATGAAAAATTAATTGCAGATAATTTCCACTTCTATCACTAATGATTCATTTCCTTATATTCAAGCTCTTCACAAGGAGAAAAAAAACCCCATAGACAGTTTAAAGATACCTTACACAGTTTCAATTAACTATTGTGCCAGTGGAAACATAAGGAAAAGGTTATTCGATCTAGATGTTATGTCCAATTCAGTATTTAAATAATTTCTTAATGGTGATTACAGGTTACACCTCATTCAACATTCAATTTGAGAAAAACAAAGTTCAGTGCTTATATTTCAACTCAGGAATTCTATGAGCCTCTCATTGCTTTTCTAGGCAACTTTTCCAGCCGGCTTTTTCTTAGCCATTACACACAACTTCAAGCAATATAAGCCTGAGTGAAGCAGGCACAATTCTTGAACAGAATGATAGCCTTTTACTTTCACTGTGTAGAAGTGTAAATGTTTCCATAAAATGAATCACAAGAGTTGTCTCCTTACAGGAGGTACTTCAGCCTCAGTGACATTTTTGGAACAGATTACTTCAAGGACATTGTCCCATTTTGTTTTATGCAAAATCTTTTGGATCTAAAGATATAATATCTCAGTGCCAGTCCTTGGTTTTGCTCTTATTTTTCTGCTCTTCTTTTATCTGGTTCTTACCACTTGCTCTCATAACAAACAGAATAGTCTGTGATACTATATACTACCCTTGATCTGTTTTTCCTGCACTGCCAGCCTGCTTAAGGGTTAGTTATCTCAGTGCCTGATTTGTGATCTGAGATGTTATCATGACCACGGAATTTTAGAGAAACAGGCTAATATTAAGGACGGGAGCAATATAAATTGAAATACCACATAATTTCTGAATGAAATGCTCTGATCTGAAAGATAGTCTGGATCTTTGGGATAATGACTTGATTCAGGTACACTGCAGTTTTCTGCTAAATTGTACCAACATTTAATTGAACCTCCAGAATTAAGAAAACAATGAGGGTTCAGTATCCAGATTAAAAAACAAACAAACAAACAAACCCAACTATCTCCACTTAGAAAGTTACTTGCATTGTTCATTTATGTAAAAAAAGAAAATAAAATACTATATAATCTATGGAACCTCAAGAATTAGACATGTATAAAAATCATCCAGTTTGGTGACAGGGACTTTCTAAAAAGCTTACATATGAATAAACCTCTGAATTTTCTTGTAATAAACCTAGTAGTTGGTTATTCCAGTGAATCTGAAAGTAGTGAGAATATGTAATTGCTGAGAGCACAGATAATTTTTTTTCTGAAAATGTTAGGATTTTTGGACTTTTAAAGTCTATTTTGTAATAGGATATTTATGAATTAACAACAGGCATCCTTAAATAGGTTTTACTGATATCATGGCTTCAGGCAAACAGTGGGGAAAAAAGATGCAATTAGTTGTGTCTCTTTAAATGGAAAAGAAGTGTCACATTTAAATAACATTTTCACATTCTAATTGCAAACAGGAATTGCAAAAAAAAATTCACTTCCAATTAGTAAACAATGTAATGTAATTTTTTGCTAATTAACAAAGTTTTAATTAGCATAATTCAACAGTAGAGATGGACTTGTGGTACTTAATGTTCTTATAGCACAACTATATCTAATTTCAGCCATAATTTTTACAAAGAAAAAAACAATCAAAACTCCCACAAAAAATCCAAATCAAAAACCTAACAGCCCCTCCATACCAGATTGATTATATACTGTTTAAACACATTAATTTCCAAGCACCAACATATCTCAGTAAGATTTATATACATTTTTAACACAGGTCTATCTATGATATTTGTATCTTTTACATTTACTTATGATTAATTACTTTCAATTAAGTAAACTGTGTGATAAATATTTAACTGTGGCCTTTAGATGATATTTTTCAATGACATTGTGGTGTAACAAGAGGCTAGTATCTCTACAGCAGTCATCAGAGTAAAAGCACTAACAGCATGCTGATACATGAAGTTTTCCATTTCTATTTTATCTAAAATAGTTATTTAGGATAATGTACAACCTATGTGGATGAGAGTGGGTAATTAATGTCACCCTCAGTACAATTAAAGCATAGAATTATGAAATCCAATATTACAATATATCTGTATGGATTTCAACCAACTACATTTATGAGACTTTTGAAAGTTCAAGCATATTTTGGAATAATTATTAAGTTTAAGTTTTACTGGAGTTCTGTGGGTATCTTTTACTGGATTTTCAAACAGGATTAATCAATTTACAGATAAATAAAATTTCAAACCAATATTCAATAAACTTTTCAAACAGCTTCAATGGCTGTAAAACAGATCCTTAAATAAAAATACACAAGCATCACGAGGTTCAGCAATTCAGTAAAGATAAGCAGCAGAAGGTCTGATTACTCATAAAAACCTTAGAAACTTTTAAAATACGTGTTTCTCTGGAGGGTCCCTGTATTTCTGTGCTGAAAAATCCCTTGAGAATCAATTTTGGCATTTCCACTGTTGGCTTCAGCCGAATTTAGGAAGTGGAGTGGAGTAGGGAGAAAAATATTTTTATATTTTAAGTTAACCAAATTTCTCTAACATTGGCTTTGCCTGTGTACTGGGCAAATGTTCAGATAAGTTTAAATTGCATTTTATTTTTTCAGAAGTTCATCCATCTTCAATGCTATCAAAACAATTTGCATTATCATTTTAGTATATGTTCAGTGTTTATATGTCTGTCTAAAACATTGATCATCTCTAGTTATTTCAAGTTTGAAATTAATACAGTCCCTATACTTTCTAAATTAGCGTATTATGTATTATACAGCCATGAATCAGGACAAACGTGGTAGTTTCTGTGGCAACGGGAAATATTAGCATGGGAGGTGGGAGAGTAAGATTTATTGTTTTTCTGTAGCACGATTTTGACTTTCTGTTAATAAAAAAAAAAAAGCAATAAATCTAATAACTTTAAAGTTTTGTTTCAGATTTCCATGAGAGAAAAAATTGGTGGGTGATTTCTTTAATAATTATTGTGTTGAAAAACAGTTTTAACAGAAAATAGTTGTATCAGATTAATGTGTCTCTCTGTGCTGTATTTGGTGAGAGATTAGAGGGAATTATTTCTGTTCAACACATCATTGTGATAGTAGCCTTTAAATATGTTTCTGTCCCTGTTAGCAGTAAAAGCCAGTGTTGCCATATGTTTCCTCTCCATCACCACTATGTTACTGACATCAACTGCAAACCTAGCAGCTCACAGTGCCACAGTCACTGTTTCTGTGGCTTCTGTAGCATGTATTTCAAGTAGTAGAAGCATATGTTTGCTTGTTCACTGTCCAGAATAAACATATTTTTAAACATTTTTGTAAACTGTGACAAAGCACCATTTGTCTGCATGCAGCAGTACAATGGGCCATTTGCCTTACAGTAGGAAAAATTTCTCTGACAGTAAATCTGGATCTTTTAATTATCCCTGCTTAGTATAGCTGTTCCAGATAAGTTCAGCTTTTTAGTCAATTAGAGGAATTTAATATAGAAGAAGCACATTTATTGTATTATTTGTATAAATTTACATTCATGCAACAACAAGCCTTACTAGACTACTGTATAATTTGCTGTAACATCTAACTGTGTTTCTTATTCATGGCTAGGCTATGTTTGCTTGTTCACTAACCAGAATAAACACACTTTTCTCTTTTGACTTGTCAGGTGTGCCGGGCTCGTACACAAGCTAAAATTAGAATGAGCTCTTCAGCAAGAAAATAAGATTTTCTGTTTGAATACAGTCCCAGGGAAGGATCTCTTTATTATGCAGTGTTTGTTGTTCCATAGACAGGCTATACTGAAGCAATTAGGCAGGAAAACTGTTCATTTCCATTTAATATTTTATTTAATATTACCATTTTATCTTTCAAATTAGAATATATGTCTTCTTACTCTGGATCTATTGAAATAATATATGGTTGGCTGGCAAATTTCACTTGTCTCACCAGGAGAATGGGCAAGGAGTTGCCTTAAATGTCAAACAATAATTACAGCAGTGAGTCATTGCTACAGAGCAGCGAAGGAGAAATACAGAGGTCATCTAGTCTTACACTTTTCTTAAGGAATTGTGGGAGGAAATTATATTCATATGCTGGCAGCAAAATATTAAGAACTAAATTAAAAATCTGTTTAAGTTGTCAGAGCTACTTACTGCATTTTTCAGATTTTCCAGTTTGCAGAACCATCATGCCTACTATCTGCAGAGTTACAAACTCTATTAGGAGTACAGTACAGTTAGATAAAGTCCATGAATTTACGACATACATTGTTTCTCAAGTTTTAAGTAAAGTTAGGAGTGGGGAAAATTTAGTAATGTTATGTTTATACATGTAATATTGCTTGTTTTATCCAGTCAGACAACAGTTCCCTTTCTTCTTGTCTTTGTTATTTTTACATTGGTCCTTCAAGGACGGGCAGCACTAAATGTGGTGAATTATTCCTGCAACTCAGATGAATGGGTTAGCAACAGCTCAAAATTTTGTGAGAGTAGTGGTGACTAAAGAAGTTTTTGTCATGTTTCAACTACCTAGTTTCTTCAATTTATCCAAAGTATTTTTCTTTCTTTGAGTGACTTTTATTTTACTTCTAATGATCACTTGCCTCATCTGGAGTTAAGTTCCTGTTAGTTAAAGAATCTTGATTTGTGATTAAATATTGGGATTTGGTTTTGCTGTGTTTTTTTTTTATTATTATTATTTTCATAAGGAGAGTATGCACTGCCCTAATAAAAGCTAAACTAAACATTTTCCCTGAAAAAGCTTTATCTCCTGGCACAGAAAAAGGATGCAAATGGATGCCCAGGCAACTAGCTGTAACCTGAAGGATAACAGCACTGACCATGATGCCTTCTACTCTGCAACCCAGAACATCTTCCTGATCACCACAAATGTCCCATGCTCTGTCTCCAATGAGGAGCTGGTCTTTCCACTGAATTTACAAATTAACGCACACAAGGGATGTTTCTCTTTACCCTTGAGTGGGAGAATTAAATGATTAAAAAGTTGAATACCAGGCTTAGGCTTCCCAGATAGTTACCACATTGTATTTAATTCCATGTTAAACAGGATTTTTGCAAACATTTTAGCTTCAACCTCAGTGACAGCAGTTTTTCTCTAGAGTTATTATTTAGATTTTTCCTGTTCACAAGGCATTCTCTATCATTAAATATTTGGAAGTTCACAAAGGGACTCAATCATGTAAGTATCATTATAAATGGAATTCAGTTGACTAAGAACAATTCATAAAAATCTACCAAGTTAATCATCTTTGGGAGCAGGTTTTATTTCACGAACTGAAGGTATCTAAAATTTAGATGCACACGTGAACCAGATGGAAAATGCATGTTAAATCCCTCCTCAACCTCAAAACTGGACAAAACAGAATCATGGAATCATAGAATAGTTTGGGTTGTAAAGGACCTTGAAAGGTCATCTAGTCCAACTTCCCCTTGCAATGAGCAGGGACATCTTCAACTAGATCCAGTTCCTCAGAGCGCCATCCAACCTCACCCTGAATGTTTCCAGGGATGTGGCATCTACCACCTCTCCCTGTTCCAGTGTCTCACTACCCTTATTGTAAAAAGTTTCTTCCTTATGTCTAGTCTAAATCTACCCTCTTGTAGTTTGAAGCCATTGCACCTTGTCCTATTGCAAAAAGTGTGCTTCCCCTTCTTTTCTGCCCACTCTATAGGACTGAAAGGCTGCAATAAGTCATATGGGTTTTAAAAACAAAGATGTCTTTCACATGTCTAATGTGGAAGACAGTCAGTGTGGGCTTGTATTTGTCCACAAATGTTTGTGTAGACCCCTTCACATACCAGGTATAAGTGGTGACCAGCAGGTTAGAAGAAAGACTGAGATGTAGATGCCCTCCACTCCTATTGAGGTTAGGGAAAAATGGAAACCCAGTGAGGAGACGGCTCAGAATAGGAAATTCTGGGTATAGGATTCTGATCCCTGTGCATCCAATTTATTCAATGACCCTTTCCATCAAAATTAACAATCCCTCCCTTGAGAAGGGATCAGAATTTGGGATTTCTTTCTGCCAACCATGTGGAATGAACAGACAGCAGAGAGAGACATTTTAGCCTGCAGAAAGAGACAAAAGGGAGGTGGGAATTTGTAGGCAACTCTTTACAGTATTTCCCAAAGGCAAGCTTTGATGTCCCTCTTCGTTCTTCATGCTGAATCTTTTAAATCCTCCTTCTAGACTCCTTTTACTCTCTATTTAATGGTTAAGAATCTTGGGCCATTAATCAGGTTTATGAATTCCCGTCATGGAGATTTGTACTCAGATTTTTAGGACTGTGGCAATGATGAAATTCGATCTTATCTGAACTTAAAATATTAAGACAATGCATACTGAGGTACTTGAGTTGGTACTCTACATCTCTTAATGATGATTATTGATGTTTTCAGTAAGCTAGTATGTTTTTTTCTTTATTTACAGACAAAGTATGCATTACTCACCAAAAAAGGTATGACATCTATTTCATTGAGGGACTGCTTTAAAGGAAGGACTGAGTGATCTCTAATAACTCTAACAGACAAAATATTAGAGAAGGAAGTAGCTAACATTAAATTATGGGAGTCATACAGATCTCTCACTAGTTCTAGTAAAAATGAATAAATAAATAGAAATTCTAAGGTCAGGTTCTCTATATGCAAGCACTGAAGCAGAACACTTTCCTACACTTTTAATAATATTTAACACACAACCTTTTCACATGGATTTATGATGGAATTTATTTTTTAGATCTTTTTAGTAACTCATTCTGTATGGTTCAATCTTCATAACTGCATGTTGAAGAAAGACACTAATATTTTTGTAGTTTATTTGGAATTATCTCAAGTTCATCTGTTAAACTCAACAAACATGGTGTGTGGACATGAAAGAAGAATTCCAGGTGATTTAATCACTTCAAAATGAGAAATTTCTGGAGTATATTTGAAATAGCTTTTCCGGATGTCCTGTAGTTCTTTCTGTAATACTTTTAGAACTATTCTTTTGACACAATATACCTTTGGTTTCAAGGGACTGCAGATAGTCAGGTTGTGTCACACAGTAGGAATGGTGAAAAGCAAAGCATATTTAAGAGGGTTCTTCCTCACCATCTGTGTGTATAGAGCCCAAGCTGTCATTGCTATAATATCACATGGAAAAAATGCAGAGGGAATTTCTAACACTCATGTTAGATAAGAGGTTACAGTTGCAAATTTTTTTTTTTTTTAAATGTGGTATTTCTTCTTAAGTGCATCAACTAGGAAAGCTGTGAGTCTCTAAATGAATACTATCAACTGCTGTGTTCCTCATAGTAATTTCAGAATTTAATGAAAATGTCATCAGAAGTCTTCAAAACTTAATATACACATGCAGCATTTATCTTACTCTTACTTACTTGTGATTTATTTGCCAATGCTTATTCTTTGCTATTTTAATTCGACTGTATACAAATAAAATAGACTTATTCTCCTTGCTTATTTGAGTATGAATTTGCTTTTCCCATCTAGTTCATAAATCTGAGCAGTGTTTCCACTGTTTTCCTTGATCTTCAGAATTTCCCTGCTGTGAGTAAGTGTGAAAATGTACTCCTGAAATTGATCCTTGACTTTTGACTGGAATTAGTTGCTTTTCATTTTTAACTTCCTTTCCTTTGTCTCCTTCAAAAACAACCAAGAGGAATTCTACCCTGAATCTCCATCTTTTTAAGGGAGTGAAATTATGTCCTGGTAATTATTCAGAGTTCTAGTACTATGAAGACTTGCTATCTCAAGGCAGGCTTGTTTGAACCCACATGGCTTGAAATGAAGTGTAGAAAGAGAAGAACTAATTCCTTCAGGACCAATTTTGGTTTTTTGATTGATATCTGATACTTTGCGGTATCACTTTTTCCTAACTGTTGGGCAATGCCAAATCAGGGAGAAGGAATTATTGTTTCACCCTGTGGTTCATCAGTACACAGCTGTAGTATAGTAAGCCTACTAGAGTTTAGATATAAGCTTCATCCTTTTAAAGTCACTGGAGACCTACTAGATAAGTGGTGTTGAGGGAAATTCAAGCATAACTAGCAAGATCTAAATCTGTGCTGAGTGGAAAGTTTATAAAATATCAGGGCAAGACTACGAGCTTGTAAATAATCCTAATGCCCTACCCCTTTGGAGAAAACATTGCACACCAAGTATTACTCATTTCTCTATTGTTTTCCTACATTGTATGATTTATTTTTTTATTGGACTAAGTGGGTTTTATAGTGTTGATTGTTAATGAAAAGACCTGACTAGCATTGTCTGTTTGATTTAAGTAAACAGCATTTGCTTTTAAACTGACTTTATGAGACCTCTGTGAGCTTTGGTGTTGCTGATATAGTGAGGATGTACAGCCTTTTAAAATCAGATTGCGGTTATCATGTGACAAAGTAATTTTTCTATCAACAAAACCTCGGGGAAGTTTATTTTGTTGTGCAAAAATTTAGGCACAGCTTGCAAAACAAGGCAAAAGTCCAATGAATGAAGATGGGATCAATTCCAGCAATTTGTTTGTATGGAACATGAGCAAAGACAGATCTTAGAGTAATCTTGTCTAAAACAAGCATCCTTTGATAGTGTAACATGGTAATTATGGGCTAATTGCCACTGTTATTGGACAATAGTAGAATGCAATGACCTTCATGGATTCTTGCTCCTCGGCTGTTCCTTGTTAAATTTCTAAGAATCTTCATGATCTTTTATTGAGGCTTCTTATCCATTTTTGTGCTATCCAAATGTATTTGACTGAATATTTAATCCAAGAATTTTAATATGTTTATATGTGCGTACTTATCTATATATAAAATTTAAAGATTAAATCGAAGGGTATTTAGACATCAAGGTGACATGCAACATTAAAATCAAATTAAGGTAGGCAGTGTAACTACTTTGGAAGGATAGTCCTGAAAGCTGTCTTTTCTTAATAAATTTTGTTTTTACCATGTTCATGCTTAACATTTATTGTCTCCATTTTTAAATATGGAGAAAGGAGATATAATAAAATTTCACTGAAAATTAAGCGAAGTTTAAGTCAGTCTGAAAGTGTGAATCTCAGATTCTCTAGAGCCCTGAGTACTGGTTCTGTGCCTTCAGATAGTGAGAGGGCTTGATAACCTCACTGGGATATCCAGAAGAGGCTTTTCTGTAATGAGTTTCCATGACAAGTTTAATCAGATCAGCTTTGTTTGGGTCTAATATCCACCCATAGATGCATGCAAGACAAAAAATCCCAAACCAGTAGTTATGTTCTTGATTAAGGAGAGCTGCAATATGGTGCCTATGTGCCCCTTCTCCTCCCTCTCATAAGCAGAGCTCCAAACCCAAAGTTCTGTGGGAGAGCTGGATTTTATTTGATTCTCAGTCTGGGGAACAGACACTTCTCCTCATCTCAAAAAAATGTCAATGACTTAAATATTACTGTGAAGGCTAGAATGGGTTAGGGATGCTCTCTACTCCTGCTGTTAACACTGTGACCATTTTGAATGGAAGTATTTATCTTCCATCTAAACAAATGGAGGAATGACAGTCTGGTAAAGGCATTTACTTTTTTATTCATCCAAAGCCATTGGATAAAAATACAACAATCTAAGAGGCAGCAACAACAACCAGTGACTCCTAACAGCTTTCCTTGTTCACTGTGTTTGTGGGAAAATTTGGGAAGGCATTTTCTAGGATACCACTCCCAGCTGTAAGTCCCAGAGAGAAAGAGGCATCTCTCCTGCTTTACACACTTTTAAGTCTTGCTTTTCGTTGGGGAAAAGGCCAGCCTGGCTGAACAAAGAGATAGGGTCACAGCTCAGGGAAAAAATGAGAGTTTATGGCCTTTGGAAAAAGGGGCAGGCCACTCAGGAAGATTACAAACATGTAGTAAAGTTATGTAGGGAAAAGATTAGAAATGCCAAATCCCAGCTAGAATTCAACTTGGCCTTGGACGTTAAAAACAATAAAAATAATTTCCATAAATATATAATAGCAAGAAGAGGACTCAGGAGAACCTCCGTCCTCTATTGGATAAGGAAGGTAACATAGTGGCAAAGGATGAGGAGAAGGCTGAAGTCCTGGATGTCTTCTTTGCCTCAGTCTTTAGTAGTAGAGTAAGGGGTTCCCTAAGTATCCAGACCCCTGAACTAGCAGACAGGGGCAGGGAGCAGAATGAAGGGAGGTGGTGAGGGACCTGCTCCAACACAAACAAGTCTATGGGACCAGATGAGATCCACCCGAGGGTACTGAGGCAGCTGGCAGAAGTGCTTGAGGAGCCACTCTCCATCATTTACCAGCAGTCCTGGCAAACTGGAGAGGTCCAAGCTGACTGGGGTCTAGCAAATGTGACGCCCATCCACAAGAAGGGTCGGAAGGATGATCCGGGGAACTACAGGCCTGTCAGTCTGACCTCGGTGCCTGGGAAGGTGATGGAGCAGATCATCCTGAGTGCCATCATGCAGCACATGAAGGACACCCAGGTGATGAGGCCCAGCCAGCACGGGTTCATGAGGGGTAGGTCCTGCTTGACAAACCTGATCTCCTTCTATGACAAAGTGACCCGCTTGCTGGATAAAGGAAAGGCTGTGGATGTTGTTTCCTGGACTTTAGTAAAGCCTTTGATACGGTCTCCCACAGTATCCTCCTGGAGAAACTGGCTGCCCATGGCTTGGATGGGAGTACCCTGCACTGGGTTAAAAACTGGCTGGAGGGCCAGGCCCAGAGAGTGGTAGTGAATGGAGTTAAATCCAGTTGGCGGCCGGTCACGAGTGGTGTCCCACAGGGATCGGTACTGGGGATGGTTCTCTTTAAGACCTTTATCAATGACCTGGACAAAGGGATCGAATGCACCCTCAGGAGGTTCGCAGACGACACCAAGTTGGGTGGCAGTGTCAACCTGCTGGAGGGTAGAGAGGCTTTGCAGAGAGATCAGGACAGGCTGGAGACCAACGGGATGAGGTTCAACAAGGCCAAGTGCCGGGTCCTGCACTTGGGTCACAACAACCCCAGGCAGCGCTACAGGCTTGGGGAAGAAGGGCTGGAGAGCTGCCTGGCAGAAAAGGACCTGGGGGTGTTGGATGACTGTTGGCTGAACGTGAGCCAGCAGTGTGCCCAGGTGGCCAAGAAGGCCAACAGCATCCTGGCCTGTATCAAGAACAGCATGGTGAATAGGACCCAAGAGGTGATCATCCCCCTGTACTCGGCACTGGTGAGACCCCACCTTGAGTACTGTGTCCAGTTTTGGGCCTCCTACCATAAAAAAGACATTGAGGTGCTGGAGCAGGTCCAGAGAAGAGCAACAAAGATGGTGAGGGATCTGGAGCCCAAGTCTTATGAGGAGAGGCTGAGGGAACTAGGGTTATTCAGCCTAGAGAAAAGGAGGCTGAGGGGAGACCTTATTGTTCTCTACAACTACCTGAAAGGAGGGTGTAGAGAGGTGGGGGTCAGTCTGTTCTCCCAAGTCACAGGTGACAGGACTAGAGGAAACAGCCTCAAGTTACACCAGGGGAGGTTCAGGCTGGATATTAGGAAAAAAATTTTCACTGAAAGGGTTATCAGACATTGGAATGGGCTGCCCAGGGAGGTGGTTGAGGCACCATCCCTGGAGGTGTTCAAAAGACAGGTTGACGTGGTGTTGGGAGACATGGCTTAGTGGTGGTGTTGCATTTTGTTTGTTGTGTGGGCGTTTATTTTTGTCAGAGTTAGGTTGATGGTTGGACAAGATGATCTTGAAGGTCCCTTCCAACCTAGAAGATTCTATGATTCTACAATTCTGCTACCACGGCTCCTATGTGTTTTGTATTTAATATTTAATGATATAATTGCCCCTCTTCAATAACCCTAAAAGAAACAGAACTGAGATTTCTCAGCTTCTTTCCAGTGGAGAAGTCTATCCCAGTAGATATCAAGTCGTATTCTTGATTAGCCCTGTGGCTCATGTATTCTTTCCTGTAGGCCTTCAGTGAGACAGGTGAGGGATGCTCTTTCCTCCCCCTCATGCTCCAGTTTCTAGGGCTTGGTCCTGGGATGTAAAGATTATGGCTTCATATTTCCCAGGAGACACTGAGATCCTGTCTCCTCCCTGCTGTATATGAAGCTATCATGGCAAAGGATACCTTCCTTTTCCAGTAACCTTTTATGAAAAAAGCACAAGAATGTATACTGGTCAGATGTCTGATGTAGGTAGCTATGTACAGGAAGTAGTTTTGCTGTGAGCATCCCTCTCCCAGTGATGTCTGACTCACAGAGATGCTTAAACAAAGGCAAAGGAAATCATTGTGTGTGACCTCTTCTCCTCTCCTCTCCTCTCCTCTCCTCTCCTCTCCTCTCCTCTCCTCTCCTCTCCTCTCCTCTCCTCTCCTCTCCTCTCTTCTTCTTGTCAGCATTTTCTTGTGCATGTCCCTGCATTGTGAACTCAGGTCAGACATGCCCAGGTCCCCAGTGTTTCCTTGCTGGGACAGAGGTGTTTCGTTGTATCCCTGCAGCTGGCACACTTGGCTTTGGGCATTACAGCACTGAGCACCGCAAATCCTCTGGTACTTGCTGGAGCTGGGCTCAAGCTTCTAGCTCGTGGTTGTGGTTTTAACCACTAGTTGACAAAGGTCCTTAAGAAAAGGGATATTTAGCATTGCAAATCATGAAAACTTTTGTGGCTTGAACTCTAAGTTATTCTCCATTCATCACTCAAAGACAGCTTTGGCAGAACTAGTTTGCTGGCTTGTGCTGTAGCTAGTGGAATTAAAAATTCTGAAACTCTTTCAAGCCCAGGGATTAATAATGTGGCTGCTGTTAACTGGGAGTGCTGTTTCTGTGCCACAGTAAAGAGACCAGCTATTCAAATACTCAATTATTCTGTCAATGTATTCCAGATCTCTGGGCACTTCTTCTCATTCTCTTTTCTGTTTCTGACTCCCTCCGCTTTATTGCATTTTCCAGTGCAGATTCCTTGTGCTCAGTTCTGCTCTGGGTCAGGGAAATGTGCTACAACAGATACATTGAAAAACCCTGAATGTCCCCATTTTACACCTGAAGCAACAAAGAGATTGAGCCAAAACACAAGACATTTCTGAATTTTCCAAGTGCACTTCATACAATGCACACCTAATGTGGGAAGATATCTGGTTCTTTTATTTTTCTTTTTAGTGACACTGATTATTTTCTCTTACTGTTTCAGGCTTTATTTAAAAGGTCACAGTGGAACAGCTGGAAAACAGAGCAGCCTGATCTTACATGGTGCTGAATTCAGTACAAAAGATGCTGACAATGACAACTGCATGTGTAAATGTGCTCTCATGTTGACTGGAGGTGAGTACAGCAATTCAGAAAGTATGTGGTACATTGACAGGAATCTACTCTGTTTTCATAAAGCAACCATGGATGAAGTTGCATTCGTGGATGTATAAGTACTGTGTGAAAATTCTTTTTGTTATTATTACTCCTACTGTTTTCTGTATATATATTGTGGTAGTGCCAACACCTCAAGATTCCTAACAGCAGGCAAGGGATTATTCAGAGATGCAGTCAGTATACTTCTACACTGAAGCTGTTACAACAATGTCAAATGGGAAAGCCTAAGCTAGTGTTATTTTTGAGGCAAGAAAGACAAAGTAAGAGAGAAGCAGCTAAGAGATGAGGAACAGGGAAAGGACTTTGTGAGAAGACAGAAAGAGAAGAGATAAAATGCAAGGAAATAGATAACATAAGGCAAAGCTTAAAAACAATCAGAATCCGGACTTGCAGGATATTATCTGTTTCACTTAGGGGTGTGATCTTGTTATTGCAATAATTATAATGATTCAGCTTTCTGTCCTATACAAGCATAAACATATACATATATAGACATAGTTAATTCAAAGGCTAATTCACCTGTGAAAGACTAGACTTGGTGAGCTGAGTTGAATTGCAGAAGGAAAGAAAGAAAGAAGAGTCAAGGTGGGGGAGAGCACAGAGCAGTTGCACTGGAACAGTTTAAAACACCAAGTCAGACTGCCAGCTAGTACATGACTGATACTTGTTCCCTCCAATATGGAGGAGGAATATCTGAGATTATCTCCCCATACGGACACCTAAAGCTCTGCACAAGAGTCAGAACTTTTTCCTGGCAAACAGTGCTTACTTGTGCTTACCTATATTGGTAAGCTCATTTTTATCTCTAGGAAACCACATTAAAGCGGAAAGCTTCAATTGGGATTGTTTTTTGTTGATTGTATGATCAAGAAAGGCTCTTATCTTCACATCTGATCTTCTTCAGAGACTGTCCCTCAGTGATTTCTAACTTTCCTGGAAAAAAACTTACAGCATATAAATTATTCAGTAATTTGGATCAGACTGTTAAACTGCTATTATTTGTGGTTACTGGCACTCTGGCTGAATCCAAGTCAGGCCACATTCAGGCATATACAAGCGTCTGAAGCTGTCATCTGCTAAGAGAATACGGGTTCCCATCACTGGGAATTCATGTCAAATACACAATGTAGCTTCTCATTCTCCTTAGCCAATTGGAAATTACCCACTTGGGAAAGTCTTTAGGAGATGATTTTTCAAAATTTTCTGACTTCTCTAGTGATATCTTATTAAAAGTCATCATGGGAAACTTCTTCAAATATGGAGATAATCAGGCACTACCTTTCTATAAAAAAGAAGCTAACCAGGTAGTTCTGGAGACAGAAAATAGATGAGAAGTCAGTACTTTATTTTAATTAAAACTGTTGACCTTTCCCTTTAAAGACCATGCTAAATTAAAGTGTCTTACTTCCAGGGCAGGCCAGGGTCTAGTGAGAAGCTTCTAAGCGTGAGTAGTGTCTCTGCTGAAGTGCAGACTCATTCATGTATCCAAGCTGCCTGGAAATACCTCTTCTCCCAGACAGCTAAATCTGGGAGCTGAGGGTTTTGTTTATTTTCCTGCCCTGACTTCTATGGCAGGTCAATGACCCGCTAAGGTCAGCCTGCTGTTGAACAACCGTTCCACAAGGTTCACATATATTTTGCTGCAGCAGTCCTGTAAATCAGCAGGAAAACCACATTTTGGAATATGCTGCTAGCAAATGAAAGGAATAAGGAGGAAGGGGGAGAATTACCAAATGCTGAGGAAACCACAAATAGAACAAATCACTGCAGAATAAAAGGAGATGCAGTGAGACTTTGGAGACAGATGAGTCTAGTCTTTTTGACCGGGCTCTGAGTACTAGTATTTTGGAGAAGGGCTGTACAGCACTGAGTAATTCATAGTTCTTCAAAAAGAGAAAGACTTTCATCATGCTGGAGTTCTCCTCAGACACTCTGCTATCATTTGCTCCTTGAAATGTCTTTCAAATTCTTTGATAAAATCAGAAATTGAATTAAATACCAAAACATTTGTTTTGTGTGTAGATTTCAGTTTTGTGCCACAGACAAGGGCTGATTAAGAAAAGTAGCAATGATAACAGGTTTGGAAAAGCTCTTTTTTTTTCCCAAAAGATACGACACTGTTAGTTTTGGCAACATCACAGAGAGTTCTTTAATGATGAATGATATGAAATCTACAGGCAGGTTCCCAGCTATCTTGACAGTTTGGTTGAGCCTGTTATCTCTATGAGGTGAACTGAATATATTTATGTCAGGAATAAAGGCTGAGATAAGCTGAAGCTCAAGACTGTGATATGGTTATAGTCAAGGCTGAAAATAAAAATGAAAGGAAAAGACATTTCTCTCTGTGATCTTACTAGTCGTCAGTTTTATTTGGTTCTATATCAAGACTATTATTCTTACTCTTCTTTTCTCTCCTCCCTCTTCCCCAGAATAAGAAATTAAATACAGGGAGAATAATACAGCAGCATCAACAGAGTTTTGTGTGTGTGTATTTCTTGTCCTTTCAAGAGCCATGCTATTCTACTTGACTGTATCTTAACATTGATTTTAGGGAATGGCTTCAAAAGTGCATGCATGAGCTGGATTCTTAGGTCATGTGAACTTTACATGGTAATTAAATATTTTAACTGCTTTTTTCTGCCTTGGAAATTTTAAACTAAACATGTTTGGTTTACTTTAAAGGGAGGCAAAGCATACTTATTAAAATAATTTCTTCATTTAAACTTATAATTGGCCAAAGTAGCAAAAAAAAATTATATCATGAAAATATATGTTAAGAACTGGTAAAATATCTCAGGCCACTAAAATGAAGAAAAGGTTATATTCCCAAATAATTTCAAGCATTACTCTGAAGACTATTCCGGTGAGCTACATAGATGGATTTTTGCAAGAAACAGCGCTGAAATTATAACAAACTGTCACATGAATTATATCCAAGACACTTCAGACAGATTTCCAATAGGAGAGCACTTGACATATCTGGATCAGATTCATGGGCATAAGGCCAAGTTAGATCATCCTGCCAGGATACCACCTGTCAGCTGAGCCCCAGGAATTGGTTATGCAATTGTTTTCAGTCACTGGAAAGTGACTTCTGGTAATTTGGCCCATAGTGAAACAGTCTTAAGGTAACTTGCTTTGTCTTGCATTTGCTGCAGTCTGAGATGTTCACACAGGCATTTACCTTGTTTTAGGTAAGAAGCTAAACTTCTGGTCCCTGAAGTAGTCTGACAAAATGATGGGGAGACTTTCTAGGTGTTCTGCTAGTATTGAAACACCGTATAATTTTTGAAATAACTTTTTTTATTTTACTGGAAGCAGAGGTCCATCCAGCCGCAGTCTCCTGTCTCTGACAGCCCTCAGCAGCAGATGTCTCAGTACGGACATAAGAACAATGCAAATAAATGATGCTTCCCCTGAGTATTTTCCCAGTACCTTTAGCATCTAAGGGGCTTCCCCAAGCCAAAGATAGTTCCCATGTATTTAGTAATCCTCAATGGATTTCTCATCTATTAAGTGAAAAACTACTCAATTGCAATCCCAAGCAGTGGCACACTCTTTACCTGCTGTTTCACTGCTTTTTTCTCCCAGTGGTGAATTTTGTGAATCTCTGGCAAAAATTCTATGGAGGACTCTTGTGATGACTTGGAGGGAAGCTCTTGGCTGAAATCTGCCTATCCATTATCCAATCAGAAAAAGCTACAGTTTCTCTTATTTATTTTTTTTTAAACTAAAGCTTCAAAGGCTGCAACCTCAGCACACTTAGAAGTATCCAACATGAACCCCTGGACACACATCTTCTTACACAAGAAAGCAGCAGGTTTTGGGTTTTATGCATATTGTTGCTTTCATAAAGAAGTTACATATAAAACACCATTAATGAAGTATCATTTATATTGCTTAACATTTTGACAGAAATATATAACCACCATGCAGATAGGAATTTATTGGAATATTTTTTGATTTAGGCTTTATATACTATTGGAAATTTTTCATTAGACATATGATTACTCAGCACTTTTAACAAAATCATTACAATATTGCTATGTTTATGGTTTTATGTTTATTGCTATGTTAAGTATGGTCAATAGCAATGAAGTATTAGGAGAACACTAAGTGACCAACTTAAAAATTATTATGTTGTTACATTTAAAAGATCTGCACATGGTCACCAGTCTGAAAGTTTCATGTTATTTTTACCTCATAAAAATGACTGTGTTATCCAGTTAATATGAAAAGCTAAGCCTTTTGGTCTTATATCCAGACAACTAAATTCTGATTTAATCTTCAGAATGTCAAGTACCAATTACTAAGTGGTAGTATGGTCAGTCCAATACTGTAATGAATAATAGAACAGAGGCCTGGAAATTTCTTCCAGAGGTCTTTTAGTCCCTTTCAAAGACAGATTCTTCTCTACCTATTTATTTCTGTCTTTCTGTTTAATTTCAAGTTTTGTAGGGAAAGACATTAATTCTCATAATATAATCTGTTACTGAGTTTGGGTTAACTTGATATAAGAAATCTTGTTGACTAAACTAATTCTACAATAATTTAAGTAAGATCACAGAATCACAGAATCGTAAGGGTTGAAAGGGACCTTGGAAGATCATCTAGTTAAACCTCCCTATCAAAGCAAGTTCACCCAGAGCAGGTTGGACAGGAAACCATCCAGGCAGGTTTTGAATATCTCCAGAGGAGACTCCACAATCTCTCTGGTAGCCTGTTCCAGTGCTCTGTCCCCCTCAAAGTAAAGAAGTTTTTCCTCATCCATCTTGTCCTATCCCCTGTCACTGGAAAGAATAGACCATTCCTTTGCATTCCTTTGAAAAGCTGCTTTGTTCAGCAGCTTTTTTATGCATTTGAGATTGTTGGCAATTTGTCTTTTGAACTCTGGACTAAACAATTATAAATCTTTCCTCTTACATTCATTCTTTTGGACTCTGTCCAGTGGATCCACATATAGCTTGAGGTGTCATCCAAAACTGCACCCAGTCTTCTAGCTGAGAAGTTACCAATGCAAAGTCAAACAGAGGCTAAGTATTTCCATTTAACTTCTTTAAAGCTCAGAAAGAAAGAAACATTGAAATCTTTCATAAAAACAATCATTATGTCTTTTGAACAATAAAGATTATTTCATTATTATTGGATTAGAAATCATTCTTATTGGCTTTGTTGCCAAATGCACTAAATTTTATGGGCAAACCTAAAGGGCTTTTCATGGGAGCCATTTATCCCATAAACTCATACAAATGTCCTGGTCAAACATACTTGGGATCTTATTGAATGGATTGTATTGATCTTACTGCATTTGTAGGCATTCAGTGTACTCCAGAGGGAGAGCAGAGACGGATGTATGAAGAAAGTGTCTACCATCAAACATACTGGGTTTAGACACCTGTTCTTTCAGTAGGTAAAAGGCAGCTAAAAACCTCTCATCAAACCTGAATGATCATTAGCAAATTCCTAATGCATGCTAGATTTACAGTTCACTCATGAATTGATGAGCACTAGCTTACTAAGAATTTTACATACCTACATGCTTAATTACAATTTATACAAGCCAAAGAAGGAAAGCTGTTACCTTTGGCATGCAATAGCCTTTTTTTTTATGTTGCTTTTGACAAAGAAGATTCTATCATATAAAAATTATATTTATGACTTCAGAAAACCGTAATAAAAGATTTTTTTTCTTGTAATTTCATTACTCATTTGAGTAATGCTCCTTTATTAGAGAGATTTTTGCAAGAACTTGTAAAATTAACTCAACATACATTCATATTTGACCAAAGATACAGTACAAGCAGGTCTGCGGAGCTGAACTCTCTGGTGATAGGTGGCTTAAGCATTCAAACTATATTTATTTAATGAAAAGAGCTGACATGAAATTTAACAATTTCCCAGTGGTAATATCAACACTAATTAAAAACCAAAGCATAACTCCGCAAAGCATAAGCAGGCTTTAACTGCTCCAGAAGAGCAGCTGTCTACATTGGGGATTCATGTTTATTTGTATAGCTGAAATTCCAAACAACTTATCAATGTATTATATAAATTATTTCTTGTTTGGACAATACAGTTTATGATGTAAGGACTTGTATTGCAAATATAGATCATAGTGCTACTTCATAGTGCTACTTATACTATATAGATTTTAAGAGGTGGGCTAACCTCAAAAGACTGAACTGATCTTCAGTTCAAATAAGCAATTAGTGACTTTGTGGTCACAAAAACTTGAAGAAACTATCTGTGCTTCTAAATAAAAACTCTTAACCTTCTCATGAAAGCCTCCTCTCCATGACTTCATTAGTCACTTTAAATCTTGCTTCAATTATTATTTCTCATAATGTCCACGCTTCATGATTCTCATGTCCAATTCAAATATCCCATGGAAATATTGCCAAAAGTATCTCTCATGTTAAAATCTTACTCCTATTCAGAGAGGAATTATTTGAGAAAGCCATTACCTTGTAGTGAAAGACAAAGAAAATTCTTCATGGGAGGAAAATCCTATGGACTGCAGGGTATTAGCCAACATCTAGCTACCGGGAGTCTTTCCTTGGGTCAGACTGTCTCACAGCTCTGGAGCTGCTTTATTTGGTGTTTTTCTGCAATGACAGTGCTGCAGATATCTCTTTTAGAAACCTCTGTTTTTCATTCCCCTACTTCCAGCCACCAAGAAAGTCACTGCTTCCACTCCTCTTTCCCCCAGTATACAAGACATCTGAAAAAACATTTCCTTTTCATCAATTCGAAGATGTGGATTTTGGTATTGTGATATGCAGTAGGAAGTCTCGTGACAATCTGTGGCCTTATGGGAAATGAGGAGCTTTGAAAGGACTGCAGGGGATGATGGAGAGAAATAACCTTATGGAGAAGGAAAAAAACACTTGAAAAGAGAAAGACATTAGGAAACATCTTTAAAAATATTCATACAGTCTTACTAACAAGGAGAGTATAATAGGAAAAAATATGCTTATTAAAACACATTTTAAAGGAAGTATTTATTTAGAAGGAATCTGTGATGAGAGATTTGATCAGGCCCTCACAAAATTTCTAGAAAATTTTGTGTTTCTTCAGCTCATTCTGTTTTAAACATGGATTTTGTAGGGCACTGCTGAAATCCTTCTCCCCAAAAAGGCCATTTACACATCTATTGCTGTTCCTTTAAGATGAAATGGTAACTAGCGCAGCTTGCCATGTCTTCATCCCAACACCATAAACAGAACCCAGCTGCATCTGTGTTCCAGGTTTGAAAAATGAGGATTAGATTTTCTCTGTTTAACTTTGTCTTAAGTTTCTACAAGATTATATTCTGGTTACAGTAAAACATCAGCTATACGACTTTCTCTTTCTTTGGTTATTGCCCCCGAAGGTATAACATTGTAATCAAAGGGAGGTCAACTGCATCAAAATAGAATTTTGCCAGAATTTGTCTGGCATAAATTCTTCCCTCAAGATTTCATTATGAAGTGTTACTTCTGAAAAAAGCCCACTAAGTATTATCCAAAATCTAAGAAATTACTTTACAAGACTAGAAACATAAATTACATGGATCTGAATACAAAGGACAGAGTAAGCACTGGATCTGAATGCTAATCACAGTCAATATCATATCAGTAGTAGGAAGGCAGGGTTTAAAATAACTTCATAGAGTGCATCTATTATAGGTAGATAAAAAGCTAACCCTTGAATATGATAAAATTGGAGGATTCACTTAGGCCATGCACATTGTCTAAAAGGAGCTTCTCACAGTTTAATTACATTTCCAGAAGTCAGAGTGGGAAACACATTGAACATTTCAAATTCTGCAGTAACACCTGCAGAATGCAGTACCCACTCATTAAATGATGTTTACCACTACCAGTGGTACTTGAAAAAGGTTTGCAGGGGAATCTTGGGAAGATTACAATGCTGTGATGTGCAGACTGAAAAGCTTTTTAAAATAAAGTGGTATTTAACCACCAAAAGCAAAAGCCACCACCTGATATTTGTGATCTTATTTGCCTTCAAACATGAAGGCAAATGTTCAGTAAAACCATACTACATGGAAAGATGCCTAAGACATATGCTAAAGATTCACAAGGTCTTACTATGAAAAATACTCAGCACAAATCTTTCTGATAGATAATGTTCCTAGTCATTGAGGTTAATACATTTTTGACATTGGGAATATTAACTCTTTGCAGTCTGGGGATTCATTCTGCCTTCCTCAGTTTGAACTAAGCATCTTTCTGTTATATTACATAGATACCCTGTAAGGTGTTGGAGAGAAAATTCTATTCCCATCAAGATATACAGCAAAACTCCCACTACTTTCAGTAGCGTCAGCATATCATCTAGTTTATCTTTGTCAGTTTGTATTCTGTAATCTTGGTGTTGCCAAGTTTCATGCTATTTGCAATTCTCCTTAAGACTCTAACTCCCGTGGCAATCCAAAATTCACCTTAACAGGAAAACATCTTGGGGATCTAGACAAGAAAGTTAACCAATTAACTTAATCTTAAAGCAACAATTTAAAACATATCTGAATATCCACACTGTTTTTCACCACTGACTCCATTTTCTCCATTGGTTAAAGACAAATATACGTATCTTCACTGCAGAAGTTTAAAGGTGAGATGACTTCTTTTGCATACAATTCACAACCAAACATAGTCTTCTAGCAATTTGGAATTTTCTGCATTCAGTCATGAAAATGGTAGCAAAACTTCTGTCATTATTAGTAATGTACTTAGTAAATATCTCTTGTTTGTTTCCAGTGCTATCTTAACAGTCCACTTGCAAAGGTGGAGTTATGGTTCTACACGCATTTTCTTTGGCAGAAAACTCAGGTTGAAAAGTTCTTGAGCTGTTACACTTCTTTTTTGTTCTAACTTCTTAGTTTATTACTGATTCAGTTATGACAACACCACTGTTCATAGGGCCATTCTGTAAACCAGGTTTCTGGTTTGCCCTCTGAAAGCAAATCTGAGTCACTGCACTTTTTGGAACAGTCTTACAGCAATGAACTAGAAGTACAAGCATCTGGACAAGACATTTCTTTCCCTATTTTACCAGTAGATTAAAATATATGCAATTGCAGACAGAGATCCAAGGATTAACGAGTAAGAAGCCACTTCTTGCTGGGAAAGAACAGTCAGGGTAAGGGGACAGAAAAGGCAGTTAGCAACTTTCTAAGCCTAACATTGATATCAGTCAATAACATTTTTAATATCTTTGTAGTCAGTGACAGTCAGGTAACTAGTAATTTTCTGCTACCTGTACACATGTACATAAAGTGCCTACAAACACCTTTAAAAAAAAAAAAAAAGAGGTTGAATGGACATTTTTCAGTTTTCTAGGTGCCAGATGGGAACTTGCTTAGATGCTTTGCAGAGAAGTGAACAAATCTCAAATGGATCTGAGTTTGGACCCCTGTGACACTGCTGCTGACCCAAAAGCATTTGGCACATTTCAAGATCAAGATTAGGAAGCTCAAGATTTAGGACAGGTTTTCACATTCAAAATATTAATATTAAGAATTGAATGTCCCTGTTATGCCTCAAACTGTACGTGCCACAAATATACCTTGATTGAAGTTGGCCATACTGTCATCTAAATGCTCATTCAGGTAATCACCTAAATCATCTGTACATGATGATACAGGTATTCCGACTAACAGCGTCCTAAAGGGTTATAATTGTCTTCCTCACTTAGTCCTTCCATTCATTTGCTGACTCTTGTTTATAAGTCTATCATAAGGTGTAAAGAGAGATTCTGCCTGTCTCCTTGTACACCATTCTGAATACTGATTATCTATTACTATGATATTTGTAATCACTATAACAGGGCAGCACCACCATGCTCATAACCTGTGTTTACTATGAACGTCTGACCTCAGAACAAAAACAATCTCTGTGAGCAATTGAATAATCACAGATAAAGCAACAGAAAAGGACTGGAAAATAAAACTAAAACACTCTTATACTCAAAATAAACAAACAAGTGAAATTTTGCAAAATACTTATAAATTATAGTCTTTTTCTGAGGTTTACATGAGGTGGGTCAACTGAAATACTGTCTAAGCATGCAAAGCACTTTATTTTTCCTTGTTGTTCTTGTACTTATTTTAAACACTGCATATAAAGCCAGAATGTTAGGACTTAAATACTTTTCCAACTGTGTAAATACAACTGTGCACTCTCCAGCACCACTGTCTACAGGATGGCACAAAAGAGCAAAAAAGGAAAATATGAAAATACCCTGACACATACACACCAGGAGTGTTTATGAGTCTGGGAATACAGAATTTGGTAGTTTGCTAAACCTATAAAGCAAAATAAGAACACTTAATGCACTTGCAGTTTAATAGTTTGTCTTAATGGTTTCAGGGTGGTGGTTTGATGCCTGTGGTCCCTCCAATCTCAATGGGATGTTCTACACAGCTGGACAAAATCATGGAAAGCTCAACGGCATCAAGTGGCATTACTTCAAAGGCCCCAGTTACTCTTTGCGCTCCACCACCATGATGATTCGGCCCTTGGACTTTTAAAGGCATTCAGCAGTGGATCCCAGAACAAAACAGGACAACACTGCTCTCAGCAGCATCACAGTTTGAAGGAAAAAAGGTGAAGGGCTTCTTGAAAGCAACATGTAGGGATGACGTGAAGTTGCTTCATTGTCACTCCATAATAAAACTTTTCAGCAGTCACCCCACGTTTTGATGAGTGGGTGAGGCTTGATTTAGAAGAAGGTGGCTTCAATGATTTTCCAGAGAAGAACAACTGGACCTGGTTATTCTGCCTGAATCTGGTGCTTTTCAGAGGATATATATTTTTTTTTTAATGCAAAAAACATACTAGATTATTCAGCAAGAGCACCAGAATTTGAAGAACTGAAATGTGCAAACCACAGTCTATTAAATAGAATGATATTCAGCAGTGAAATGCCAACATTATGTCCATGAAAAAGGACTACAGAGACACCTTTATTAAAATGTATCTTCAAGCACTCAAGGTGACCACTCCAAGTATTGTTTTTCTTAAATGAACTTAATTTGAATGGTGAATGGATTTACGTTAATCCGAGAGTCATATAATTTGTGCAAATATTAGTTTTCATTAAATCCTTTAAGGATATATTTCTCATAAATAGTCTGAGTCAAATGTATGAAGAAAGATAAGGCTAATAAGCATAAATTCTTCAGTTGCTCTGTAGAGGTAAATCAGATAATTGGCATAATCCCTGAGCCAAGATTTATAGTGTGCTAACAAAAGTAGCTGTGTTTTGAGGTTTTTCCCTTCTTTCATTAAAGAAATCTGAATGTCATACAGGAAAATTAATGGAAGGTTTAAAGAATATGAAATACTATCCTAAAGAAAATATGGCATTTTGCATAGAATATTTCCATCAAAAGTACACAGGAAGGCAAACTGTTAGGATAAATAAAAATGACATAAATGCATAGCTTAAGGCAATGGATTCCTTGCATGTGTGCAATTTATCATTAATTCTTTTACTTTTTTATTAAATTTTCCTTTCTTCACTGTATTATTACATTTTTGTGAATATTGGAAGCATGTCAGCTTTACACAGTTCTTAGGCTACAACTATAAAAAATACTCATCAGAATTGTATAGAAAATAAAGAATTGTGAACTTGTAAATAGCATGTTTATATTTCCTGTAATGGTCATTTAATTTGTACAGGCAGCCCTGACCCTTCGCAAAGGATGTAAAGCCTCAAGAGGTTATAAATATTAAAAGAACTTCAGAAGACTGCTTACAATTTTTTGTAATTTTTTTATATTAAAATGTTGCAGAGGGTGTGTCAAGATGCACAATTCAACTATTAGAAAGATAAAGTTCCTATAATAACAAGCAAGAAAGTAGCTGCATGACCCATGGGGTTACAGAGACAACTCTTTCCATTTACAGCCCCTCCTGATTTAGTCATGTGAATGAAGTCCATTTGGTAAGTAGCTTGCAGTCACTCTAATTTTGCTATATATGAAAGGAAAAACCCTGTCCCCACTGAAATCAAAAGTAACATTCTCATTGATTAAATTGGGACCAACATGACGTGCAAAATCTGAACATGGAGAGTTTGTTGATTGTGTGTGTTGCTTTGTTTCATTCATGAAACTAGTCTGAGATCAGGCCAACAAAGTCCTGATTCTTTTTTAAAGGATGATGATAATAGGGCAACTGCTTTCCTTTTTTTTTTTTTTCCTTTTATTTTTTTCTTAGAAGTTTGTTTCTGTGGAATAGAAAAAAAAAATGCTTGGATTTTTTTAAACATCCATTCTTAAAGATCACAAGGCCTCACAGGGTTCTCTGGTTTTATTACAATTTGATGTTTGTTTGGTTTTAAGTGGGAAGATCTTTGGTTTTGTGTATTTGTATATATTTATATATATATTTGAAATAATCTTGCCTAAGGGTTAATTTGCTGTTTTCTGCTGAATAAGTTACCAAACTACTCCTTACTTAGCAGTTTCTTCACAGAGCCGTTTTGTCTCAGTTTCCAGCAGTTTTTTGAAATGGTCTTCATTTATGTGCCAAATATGTAGTCTGTCTTCCTCCATATCCTCAAAAGATATATTTTTGCATGTCTCCAAGTGAAGAATGCCATTTTTGCAGATCCTATTGCAAAAGACAAAACACGTTTAAAAGCAAAAGCATGATATTTACTGTGTATTTATCTGGGTTTGAAAAAAATGTGGATTTGGTTTCCTGTGCTTTATAATAAAACATTTTAAAAAATTGCAGAGTCTGTGATTTGCTTTACTTTGAGTATACCTTTCTGTGACAGGCTGACAACATTTTACAAGCCACCATCTCCCCTTGTAAGCAATATTAATAAATTCAGACAAAGCCTAGGAAGCAAGTTTAATTCAAGTTTGTCCAGAAATTAATATTTCTAACCTTTCAAATCTATACTTCAGTATTTTTATTCAATTCCCTTGATTAAAATCATAGGACTATATTTATCATTTTAAGTTCAAATCATACAACTCTCTATCAATCTTTAAATTAGAATGTTTCTTGAATTCCACAGTTGTTTCTCTTGCCTTATGACACGTTCTTCTATCAATCCATTCAATCATGTTTCATGGCAGCAATAAATCTCCAATGATCTCTTAGACAGACATGCCTCTTGCTCCATTTGTATGCCTTTTAACACTATGGGGATCAGTTTTAACATCTCTTTGTAGTCAATTTATCCTCATTTTCTCAGGAATTTTTGCTTAATTGTTTGCTTTGTTGTGTACATTCAGACCAGCCTAGCTTTTTAAAAACAACACTGAAGCTATGAGGAACTGTTTACATAAAAGTACATTTTGCTCCTGAAGTTGAACATGTATGTACTATCTGAATTGAAGAGTTACAATTTGTAAATATGATCTTTCTGGATTTGATTTATATTAAAATGTTGCTTGACTTGAAAGATAGTTAAAAAAAAGTAGTCAAAGGTAATAGTAACTTTTCTATTTACTCTTCACAGATAAATTTCTTCCTGTTTTGTAAAACAGGAATACATAAAATTTCATAAATGAATAGATGTTTTCTCCATAGCATGTAGGTCCTTAATTTTTAAACCTCGAAGCCTGGAGATGCAATTTAAATGCACATTTTTCTCAGTGCCCTAGCATTCAGTACTGGTCTATTAAGTAGCAAGTCATCTACATTTATAATCATCTGTACAACAGGTTCTCAAGACACAGCTCCTCAAAAAAAACCCTCCAGCTATAATAGCAGCTTTCTTCTCTGCAGACCTGCAGCTCAAACCACAGCTCTGACCATTCCTCAAGTAACCTCCATTGGGATTGGCACAGTGCTGCCTTCTCCTTTGGGAAGAACAAAACTGAAACAGCAATCACAACAAGAGCTTAACTCTCTCAGTAGGCTCAAGTTTGATTTACAACCAGAGTGTGCTGCAGTTGTGCCAAGAGGTGTCTTTTTTCCTACTTGCCCACTTTCACATGAGCTGGGTGGCCTGAGGAGAGACTACAGCCCATGCTGCTGGTGTTGCCTGACTCTGACCCAAGGTGTGTAATCAGACACACACACGTGTGCACACACAGAAATCCATATATTTAATGAAAGCTTGACCCAGCCTACCAAAATGACCTTTTTCAAATTTTACCTGGAGGAACTGTAAGCCCAGTACAAAAAAACCCCACCAAAACAGTCCCAAAAGCACCATAAATGAAATAAATGAAAAGTGCAAATGCCAGCAGGAAAGGAGGATTAAGCGATAGGATGTGGAAGACAGGGAAGCAAGAGCCGGAAAGAGGGAAGACAGGGATGTGGAACTGTCATGAAGAGAGGGAATAGAAAGATAGGGAAGAGTTGAAGGGAAAAGGTTATTACAGGAAAAATAGGCACACAGAAGACCTTCTTTCTACTTAAACAGAAAGTGGGTGTTTTGTCAGGTCAACCCTAGGAGTCCTAATAGAACCCCGGAAGAGTAACTCCTAGGCATCTGCTTCAGCCCTGTAGGAAAAGGAGGGAAAAAACTCTGAAAGGAAAAAGAAAATTGAAGAATCTTGATAGGTGGAGATGGGTAAGAAAGAGATGGGGAAGAGTGAGAAAATGGCTGTTATAGGATAATACAGCTAGGAATGCAAAGGAAAAGTATTAGGAAGCTGAGGTCATGGCTAGTACAGAAAGGAAGTCAGTCTGACAAAAAGAGTATGGAGAAATGACAAAGATGAAAGCACAGAAAAAGGAGGGAAAAGAAGAAGAATTAAGCAGAGGGATCTGTTAATGTATTTATTAGAGGACAATAAGTATCCAATTAATTTTCCAAAGCCTAAAAGGAAGTGTCACCATTTTACTCACTTCTTTTACTTAATATTTACAGTGCAATGGAGATAAATTGTCATCTGGTAAAATCCAAAGCAATACTTAAAAAGCAGTCTCTTCTTAGAGGAAGAGTCTGACAAACAGTTCATGCTTTTAGCATGAGACAACAACCCACCAGTAGATAAATCAGCCCTGGATAATACTTATTCTTCCACTAAAAGATGTGTCTCTCCATCCTTTTGCAGCCCTCTCATGCTTATATTTAGAATCATTGTCTGCTCTAAAGGAAACTACAAATCTCAGACCTGATCTCATTCAGCTGCATTGTCGAACCACTGATTTGTTTTCTTGTGAGTAATGGAGTAAAACTCCTGGTTATACGTTTTATTATTTTTCTTTTGAAGCAAATCTTGCTTCTTTCTTTTTTCTTTTTTTCTTTTTTTTTTTTTTTCATTTAAAAGCTTCTGCTTTGGAGTTCATCTTTCATCCACCAGTAGTGATTGCTTAATCTGTCTTTGATAGCTTCACTTACTGCTGTTTGTTGTATAAACCCCCCAAGGCAAAATTCTCCTCCTGGACTCATGCAGTGTTTCTTGTCTCTGGTCTCATGCTCTGCCTTCATGCAGAACAAGTATCGCACTACCAGGCACCAATACTCTCCTTTTTGAGGGAATTCATTCCATCCATCCAGTCAACCTGGAACTCTTTGGGCCAACCTTGGTGCAGGTCCTCAGTCCCACAATTCCTGCCTACCCCTGCACACTGACCAGCCACTGCTCAAACCTTTCTGGTTGAAAGCCACATCAGAGCTATCTGTACCCTAATCCAGGTAATGGGGGAGCGACGAGCCCCCTGCTTCCCTCCCACCCACTTCGCCTGGAATAGCTCCCTGTCCCACGAGTGGAGAGGGGCATGGCCCAGGAGCCACTGAGATGGCATTTTCTTACAAGGTAATGTCTCTGCACAGCTCCAGGCTGTGGGTTTATAAGAAGTACTGCTTCATTAGCAAAAGGCTATTCCACTAATTTATTCTGTTTATTAGATTGAGACATTAATACTAGTTTTACCACGTGTTTAGGTGGTTTCCTAAACACGTAGGTGGAGGTGTATCTATTGTCACTCACAGAGGACAAATACACTCCATCTTCTTTAGCATGTTACAAAAGCTTTGGTGTTTGTTTAGACATTTCAAGACTTTGGGAAAAAGACAATAATAAATACATTGGACTTTGTGTTGTAAAAATAAACTTATAAGCAAGAACATATTTGAGTACCAATAATATAAAATAAGGGGTGGAAAATTTACCCCTATGACTGTGGCTATGGGTTTATTAACAGAGGTTTAAGCAGGAGCCAGCAGCTCTGTTACTGCTTCTTTTCCACTGCGTGACTTGTGCAAATTCACAAGACACCAGCATCTCCTGAATCTCCTTTCAGGCCACTGAAGCCCCAAAGCCCGAAGACCCAATTAGAAAAACTGCTAAAAATCAATATAATCTAAAACAGATTAAATGATAGTGCTGTCAGTCAATGTATAGTAGGGGAAATCAAAACAGGTTTATAAGGTGAGTTTAACCTATTCAGGATAACATTTTACACATGTAAATATTCAGAGAAAAAAAAGGCAAAAATGTTTTCATTTTCAGCACAAACAAGTACACTACAAATATGTAAAACATATAGTATAAATAGCCCCTGAATGCGGCGAGAAAACAATAAAGAACCTATCCTACTCAAAGCAAACTATCCTGACAGCTCACTGGAAAATGAAGAGCTCTTACTTCTGAAGTTTTTGCTGTCTGCTGCCACCTATGGCTCAAAAAGAAGCTTTTCCGAAGATCAATGCATTGCCAGTATCAATGTAAATATGCGATGAAAGATCTAAAAAAAGGAAATGAAAAGAACTAATAAAAATGGCATAGATGGCCAAAGTTAAGTCTATACTTAGGTATGGACTTTCAGATTTAAAAGTACTGAACTCCCACTGATTTCAGTTTATCCCGAATGGATTAAATATACGTTGGTTTTATAGCAGCGCAGACTTTCCCCTAAGGAAAACAATATTTACAGAGTAAAAAGTTGCTCCAAAAACCATAGGTGATGGAGAAAGGGGAATCACACAAAAGCATTCTAAAAAGTCATACCTCATTTACTACAATTTGACTAGACCAAAGAGACGTATATGGGGCACACAAACATCAGGAAGCCTAAGAAAGAAGGAAAGAAAAGAAAGCTACACTTCAAGATGTAAACTAAGGTTTATTTTTAAAATAATCTTTTTATTAAATTTATTTAAAATTTATTTTAAAATAGTCTTCAAGACAAACACTCAGCAGTTGTAAATGCAATAATTCAGTTTGTTCTTCCAACCTAAATTTAGCTAACTTATGAATAATGCATTATCCTGAAAGTCTTTAATTACTCTCTCACACACTGGTTTTACCACAGGGTCCAAGAATCACATTGCAATAGAGCTTTTGACTCATGAGGAATAATTCATTGGGAAATGAAAGTACATCCTTTATAATTTTATATTTTTAACTCCCCAACTAATCAGCTCATTTTGGTGCCTTTATTTACCCTGGAACCATACTTACTGTACAAAAAATGCTGCGTCTTTTCAAGAGTTCAAGAATTCCTTTTTTTCTCTTAAGTGCACCTGAGTGATATTGGCCATAACATGGTTCAAATTAATATCTTCAGAGCAGCCCAAACTGCTAATTCTGTTGCCATACATGAGCTCTCTTGTTTCTCTGACCTTTCGCTTTCCAGTGTTCGAACCAGAGTTGCACTGAGGTTACGATTCACCGGTCACAAGGTCACAGATAACCTTAGATATTAGTAGGACTCCATGCCATTTTCTTACAGAAACCAGAAGTGAATCAATATTTAGAAAGCTGGAGAAGTCCAGTTGTTCATGCCCTTTTGTCCACTTTTGAGTTTCAAAAGCAGTGAACTTAGCAGCTCTGAAAAACAAAAATGATGCAGATGAAACGAAACCAGAACTGATTTGGTTCCCCACTGGTCATGAGCACAATGCACAAACAGCAGTTTGCTCATGGCTGTGCCCAGGAGGTGCTCCGGAGTATGTACCATTAGAGAAAAAATGTTTTGAATGGAGGTTTAATGGCTGAAAGGCGTTTTCTTATAGCAGCTGTGCTCTGGGACTTGGGTTCAGACGTCTGCTCTGCATGTGACCAAGGAGCCTGGGTCTGATGTCCATTGTTTTCTTCAGGTTAGATGAAGCTCTTTCCATGAACAATCTCAGGCTCCACATCCCCCACTAACTTAAAAAACCCTTCTCAGGACCACTAATATAGATGTAAAGGGGCTCAAAACATCACCGTTATTTCATATGTTTGTGTCTAGTTACACATTTCTGCTTATGAGTTGAGTTAGACACCAAAATGTTTTGAGGATGTGGTTCTACCATGTCTGTTTGTTGCCCTATAAAAAAACCTTAGTGCCACTGTTATGGAGATCCCATCTTTGCACCTAATGCCATGGATTTCTTAAATGGGATATTTTCTAATTGTCAGCCCTTTTAAGAGCACATCCAGGAATGAGGACCTTTAGAGCTTGTCACAGAAAATGTCAGAGAAACTGAATTTCCTAAAGCACAGCAATCCCACTCCTACTAAAGGCAAAGGAAGCTAGATAACAAGTTCAGTGTAAAGTCTTTGTTGTATAAACATTTGTGATTGCATGGATATGCTTCAACAGGGACTAATCCACCTGGCCATGCCCTTTCTGCAGGTTTTAACACTGTGTCTCTTGTTGTTTTTAGCTCCTAGAACTTTGGGGCAGGTTGACTGTCTGTCAAAATGGATCCTGAATTTGTCATCTTTAATCTGGAACATAACGTAAATTAAAACAAAAGAAAAGAAAATATTCTCTTTTCTCCACAAAGATGAATTCAAGAAAAGCTAGTTGGCTTTTTTTTTTTTTTTTCTGTACTCTCTTTGTCAGAAACAACACTCAATGAGGCTTTTGCACAAAATAACAAGGCAGGTTCCTGCATCATCAATGGGAACATGCAAAAACTCTATTTACACACGCACCTTTCTGACTCTCCTGCTGGCATCTGCAAATCACCATATTAAACTGTTATCCATGAAGGAACATGAACAGTAACATGCAAAGTACATTAAAACACCTAATGGATTATCAAAGGCATCTAATTTGTAAGAGAAATCTTTAGTGCTCAGGAAGTGAATTATGAGATTAGTGCGTGGAAGGGATAAACTTGCTATTCCACCAGGAAATCTCAGGTTACTCTATGCATCCCAAAATATTTATCTCCAGTTAGTGCTCTTCACACTGTTACCAGAAACAATGATTGCACAATAAACAGCACTAGTGCTCAGACAGCAGGACCCTGCCAAAATGCAATGCCCTCTTCAGTGCTGTGAAATGAGCCTCACTGACAAGGGTAAGATTTCACCTTCCTCCTTCCGTAAAGGCCAAGTCCCTAAGGGACTCTTTTCAGCCCTTGCTGTCTTTCCTTGTTTACATTGATCAGCTTTAAACTGAAACTTCCTAGGTTGTCTGTCTCTTTTTTTTTTTTTTATCCTAGAAAGTGCATGCGGAAATTCTTTAAAAATGTTAATATGGGCATGATCCTAAAGCAGCTCCATTCTACTCAATCTTTCCACAGCCCTGTTGCAACTAGTAATTTTGAAACGTTTTGACTGTTCCTTCATGTGACACCTGTGAAGAAGAACCAGAAATTTAGCTAGAGACATGCAAGGTGGGCTCTAATTTTAGGAAACTGCAGCTGCACTGCAGCCCCTCAGGACAAAGCAAAGTAGCTGCCACTTGACGACTTGTCAAGGACATAGCTGTCCCTCATGGGGTCCATGCCCCTACATCACGGAGCTGAAAGAAAACAGCATAAAGCCTCTTCTTTTCCCTTTTCCCCCTTCAGTTTGCTGTTAGTAGCTGGGAGATAGGAACATCCTATGTGCACTGCCAAGACGGCACAGGCTGAGAAGTGAGACTGACAGGCTTCTGCTGGAGAAAAAAAAAAAAAAAAAACTTTTTCTTTCTGCAAGTCATGCAACTGTTTGTCAGTGGCTTTCATAGAATCATAGAATCATAGAATCATCTGGGCCAGAAGGGACCTTCAAAGGTCATCTAGTCCAACCCCCCTGCAGTCACAGGGACACCCCCAACTAGACCAGGTTGCCCAGGGCCTCATCGAG